>CANTUT010000213.1:25000-380000 GCA_947687605.1 Reutealis trisperma | reverse complement strand
CTTTTGCTCATTTCTCATCCATTTTTTACGATTCCAATTGCGTTGTATTTGTTACTTAGTCCCGAATGATTTGAAAGCACTCAAATGTCAAAAACACATGTTTTGATTTTTCCATTTTGAGAGTTTTCAGTTTCTGGAAGTTTGTTTACCAGGTCTAAGTGCTTTTAAAGTTCAAACACATACTGGATGATGCAAAATTAAGGGTTTACACTAGTGCAAATTTATATTAAAAGTGCATTTAATTACATTATATTATATTCTATTACAGTATACCAAATGCACCTTAATTGTTTACTATTTATAATTTATTTTTTTAATTGAATACAATATTAAACTATTCATCGTTAAATACAGATATGAAATTTATTTTTCATTAACTTAAATTCTTTTTTTATAAAATTTTATTTAACTAATTAAAAATATTTCATATATATGTGTGTGTATGAAATATATATAAAATCATTTATTTTTAAAGATAAATTTAATAATCATAGTAATTTTACTAATTTTTTCCATGTTTAAATTAAAAAATTACTTTAAGATATCGATTGATAAGCCATAATGACATGTGATATAATATAATCAAATATATTCCTAGTGTAAATTTATATTAAAAGTGCATTTGATTACATTATATTATATTCCATTACAATATACAAAATGCACTAATTGTTTACTATTTATAACTTATTTTTTTAATTGAATATGATATTAAACTATTCATCATTAAATAGAGATATGAAATTTATTATTCATTAATTTAAATTTATTTTTTATAAAATTTATTAAACTTTATTTAGTTAATTAAAAGTATTTATATTTCATGAAATATTGAAAATTTAGTAAAATATAATTAAACGTTGAAAAATCATAATAATTATGTGCAAAACTAACTTGTAATAATAATAATAATAATAATAATAATAATAAGATGATGAAATAATTGGGATTCAAGAGTTAGTGTGCCTTTTAAAATGACGTAATTTTGAAATGTACATGTGTTTATACATTTAAAAAAGGCTTCATGCATATTTTTCTTATTTGCCCCATAACCTTTTAAAATTTTCAATATAACTCTTTAACTTGACAAATATTAACTATTAATATCCTAAATGTTCAGTCAACAATCAGCGTGATATCATACACAAGATACAAGCATGACAACTTAAATTGCTGCATATGTGGATTTAATTTTTTTTATTATTTTTATCTCTAACGATTATGGCCATTGTTTCTCAGTTTCTTAGTTTTTCTCTACTTACAACCAAAAAATTACAAAGGAAAAGTTCAATCGCCAAATAAATCAAATGAGTATCAGTTTAGCACAAGAAGAGGAAGCAAAAAAAAGTGAATAATTATTGAGCTAGATCATAATATTAGCCGATAAACCATGTGAATCCTACTCTTGCGACTACGACTCATCAATAATTGCCTGCGCCGATGAAACAATCTCTTCCAAATAAAAATTCAAGACTTTCTTACTCTTTTTGGAGTAAATTATTGAAAAAAAAGGGTGTTACCATTCTTAATATTCAAGATTGCCTTCAAAAACTTATATCTTCGCAACAAGCTTTAATATCTCCACCTATTTGCATGTAATCTCTTAGAAACCCAAACCCAAATCGGCTTAGTCAAGCTCAACCCAACCATAGAAAATAGATCCCCAATATATCTCCTTCATCAGGCACAGCCATAGTTGCTCCCCTCGCCCCTTCCAAAAACCTTGTTATGGATCAGGTCAAAATTCTTAAGCATGACAAACAACTGGCAAAAATAACTCAGAGAAAGTAATTTAACTCGCTAAAGTTGAGAAAAATGAAGATCTAGATCTAGGATCTGCTCATTGGCTTTGCCTTGATTTAGAGCTAGTGCAGACTCAAATCCAACTTGTTGAGCAATGGCAACTCCAATCACAATACCTATATGAACTACCTAGCTTTGAAACTTTCTAAATCTACCTAGATAAGCACAAGCACTGGCAGATATAGTAATAACATCTCTAGTCATTTCCATGCACAATCAATTATTTTATTGATGAAGAAAACGAGTACACTTGCAATCTCTGTGTGAATTAGACAATTTCTTAAGTAATTAAAGAAAATGGAAATAAATTTACTTTAAAGATTTAAAGGATAATAAAATAAAATTCCACATCAACCACAAAAAAACTAGAGACAATTAAAGTTTGTCCACCTTAGCAGCAAGCGAAATATATGTGCTTCACTTATAGATAATTAGAGGGTTAATGTTGATAATATGTCAAGTTTGAGTATTAAAAATGATTATTTTAAAAGGTCAAGGCAAAATGATCCAATGGTGCCAAGTGCAAAAGGAAATATGCATTAAGCCTTTAATAATAATAATAATAATAATAATAATAATAGAGGCCATTTTGCCAAAATAATAATAATAGTAGTAGTAGTAGTAATAGTAGTAACAATAGAGAGCACATAGCCAGAAAATTAAAAGGGGGAGGGGTAAAAGAGAAAAGGAAACCTCGTGAGTCACAAACAAAGCCAAGCAGAAGCAATAGCTCAATTTTAGGAATTGGTTGCTCCTTCGGTAGGGTAGCTTCTGTAGTATCTTATAAAAAAATTCCCCAAATTTCTATTTTCATTATTATTACTTTGTGATCTCGCGATGAGATTGAGTTTAACATTGCGACAGCAGTGGTGGTCGGAGATAAATGACTTAACAGAGGTTGTTGTCATTTCAAATGAAGAGGGAAGAACATCATCATCATCATCTTAATGGTGTTGATGAATGGGATTGCAATTGCAAATGACTTGGCAGTCGAGTTTACTGAGTTAGAAAAGGAAAATCAGTTCTCCTTTAGGTTGAAGAATCTCTGCAACTCTTGCTATCTTAATAGCGTCCTCCAGTACCTTACTTATACTCGTCCTCTTGATAAATTTTTGCCTTCGTTTACAACACTCCTCTTTCTATATGTTTATGGAGTTTTCATTTCTCAATTTATTTCAATTTCCATGCTTAATTTCCTTTTTCTTGTTTGATTTGCGGACCAGGGATTTGATTTTATCTTTTTCATTTACTTTCTTATTTTTTCGTTTTAGTTTTCTGTAATTTTTGAATTTTCATTTTTTTATTTTCTATTTTCTAATATTGCTAATTATCCATATGGACATCCATGTGGGTTATCACATATCTACATTGGTATTTTTTCATTTAAAAATTATAGGGTGCACTTTTGCCACATTAATGTTACATCAACACACATTAATATTACATCAACACACGTTGACGGCGTTAGGACTGTGCATCCTAAATTAATAATGGACAAAATCCCCATAAACCATTTTATTAAAAAAAAAATTGTAGACGCTAAAATGAAAATGACTGCAACCCACGGTAATTTTTTTATCTTTTTTCTAAGAAAAAATTCACCTTATTCGTTTCATGTTTTGCCAAATATTGAAATTGTAATTTAGAAAAATTATATTTTGTATAAAATTATATTTGACTTAAGTAACTATACAATAATAATTAATTTTATCTAATAAATTTATTAGTTCTCATATTATTTTTACTAATATTAGTTTTCAAACTTAACTTTCTCATTATTTATCCTTTATTATTTTAAATCACCAAACTTTGGTGATTTTTCTAATGTGATCATAAAAAAAATTTTTTTTTTAGACGAATAACTAAACATTTAATTTCTTTTCAATTGGCGGTCACTTGCCAAAATCAGAGAAAACTATCGTCGAATATATTGATGTGGATGAACACACATCAAGCCATCTGAGTCAGATCTGATAGCAGTACGTATCCTATGAGCCATATATTAGTTATGTGATAGTAGATAATAATTCTCAATGGCATTAGAAATATATTCGTTATGTGAAAAGGGTTTCATATTATTGACTATAGTTATTAAGTATTTGTGATAGGATTTATTCTCAATTGTTGAGAACATAAGAGACATATTGTTCTTGTATAAATATTTTAAATATGTTCATTGTCATAGGATCAATGACTGGACATCATTAATTTTGAAAGACCATTATCTCTGTTTGTTTTCTATAATCAATATTTGAGATGGATGATTATAGAAGCATTGAGTCTCATACTACTTGATATGTAATGTCAATACAAACACGTTGATATTTATAGGATGAATAATCGAACCATGACATTAGATGATAATAATATGGGGTTTTACTACTTGTCAATTGATTAAGATTTATTATTGCTTACATAGACATGCTATTGGTATATGGATATATGGCATGTGATAGTTCTAATTATTAAGTATGGAGGTAAGTGATAGCTAAGAAAGAATTCATTATCTAGAGTAAACAAAGTTAAGATTCTATGCTATCTGATTATTCTTGATAACTAAAGTTTCTGGTGAGAACAATAAGATTCACTAAAAAGTATTTCTAGTAGGAATCTAATCTCATCAAAAATTAAAACTGAGATAAGGATATAGAATCAAAGCACATTAGTATTTGACATAAACCATTACCCAAGCCAAGATTGAGATTTTTAATTAAGAGATTTTAGTGCATGATAATTTATGATCAATAGTCCATGTGATGTTTAAAGTAATCAACTATAATTATTCATTTCTAATTAGGTAGTCGTGATATAGAATGCTAGCCATCACTCACGACTTATGATACTAAGTGTGAAGTGGAAATTTTACATTAGTAGGGAAAAATATTTTCTCACTGTCACCACTAATTACATATGAACCTAGAAAGTCACACACTCAATAGTGATCACCTTTCAAGTATAAAAGGTTTACCATAATAATTAATTAAAGTGTTTAATTGATTAATTAGTGATAAAATGATTAAACATGTAATTAAATTTACAAGGCCTTGGCATGTTCTAATGTCTAATCTATAAAGGTTTTGATTCACTTAAATCTTAATTTATATATGTGTGAATCCTTAATTTTGCATCCGACTGCATCTTAGCAGTACCCCCAAAAGAAAATTTTTTAGCCTTCAATTACACTTCTACCGGACATCCAAACTTCTTAAACCCCAAACCAACCAAAAAAAAAAAAAAAAAAGCATAGAGTCTTATAAGCCTGGTGCATATTTGCACTAGGTCTGTATGGATCCATGCTATGTTGGTTTGGTAGCTGCGCCTACATGGCGCAGATCCATGCAAACACTCACATGGGTTCGCACTAGGTTTTGCACAAATCCACACCCATGGTCCCTCTTTCTGTGCCAAAATATCTATTTTACCCTTTTCAACCGAATTTTTAACCCATTTTTAGCCATATCCTTTTGGTTTTTTCACTCTTTCAATTCCTAAACTACTCTCACCCATTTTTCCTATAAATACCCCACCCATTTCTCATTTCTTATTTTTCTTCATCCCTTAAGTTAGAGTTGATTACTATCCTCTAATGCTTCTGTTCTTCTCACTCTAATCACTCATTAATTAATTAATTATCTCATCCTAACCAAGTCAATTAATCTTTTTATTTAACTAAAACTCTTTTTTAAATTAAAATTAATCACTCAATTAATTAATTAATTAGTCTTTTTAATTAATTAATTAATCACTTCAAATCAAATTAATCATTTTCTTAATCCACCCTTCATGCAAATTAATTAATTATTAATTAATTAATCATTTTAATTAACTAATCCATCCATCAATTTCATCATATTAATTAGTTAATTAATCATTTTAATTAATTAATTAATCTCCCAATTAATCAAATCACCCGGTCCTAATAAAACTTAACTTCAGTTTGGTAAAACTCTTTGCTTTCCAAAAGCAAAGGTATTAGTCTTTTTCTCTCAAACTCAAATCAAATCAACCTCTAAAACCCTCTACTTAATTATGGAATGAATTACGTGAGTTTTGATCCCCATTCAATAGGGTATATAGGCATATTTAGAATTTAAATCCAAACATCAAATCCAATCACAAAATTAATTTCATTTTCCCTATGCTTTCAATTATAATCAATTATTTATTTATTTTTGGAATTAGGGAGTTTATTTATTTAATTTGTGGATGTTTGCTTTAATCATTTCATTAATTTTATATGCACCATGCATTCATACTATCCTATGTTTTTACACTTAATTATTTCCAACCTTATAAATGTCATTCATGAAATTAATTTTCTAAGTGAAATTAAATTAAGAGCTAAATTTAGATTATTTAACTAAAAACCTAGTCCTTAAGCTAACTTGATTTGAAGATTAGTATTTTTATCCTTGGGTAAACTAATTGTAAAATTAATGAATTGGAGTCAATTTGGATTTTTTCCTTAATATTTTTCCAATTAAATAAAATTAAGGCAGCAACTCCAAAAAGCATTTTCAAAAACAACCAATTCGAATCCAAGGGTTCCATTATGAGTCTAAATCCAAACGAGCATTCCAATTCCCTCTAGCGGATCAATCGGTGCTCGAGCGAGACCTCACAATTGGCAACTCTACTGGGGACTGGTTGCCACCTTTTAATATAAAAGGAAAGCAAATAAAAGGACTACTATTTGGTTTTCCTTGCCACCTTTTAATATAATAGGAAAGCAAATAAGATGACTACTATTTGGTTAAGAAAAATTTTTCTAAAATAATCTCCATTTGGCTCATTAAATATAATATGTTGGGAGATAGTGAAAGCATTCCAGCTCACGATGAATCCCTTATCATTTCTATTGTGTAACAAGTAATTAGTGCCATTGGACCTATACACGAGGCTCCCTGCCTCACATATAGTTAGGTATATCAATACTTTAGTGGGACAGGGACTTTTAATCAATTCACCCTTCACCATTGTGCATATAGTTGTCCTAACTTTTGACCATAGTTTCCATGCACTGTAATAATTGAGACCTTTATGTATATTCATGAAACCTTTTTAGCATGCATCATAACATAACCATGCATACATATAGACCAAGAACCCTCGAGTCTAGGTTATGCCTTGAACCAAGCCAAAAATCAACTTCCATTCAAATTTTAAACACTTTTGACCTAAGATTTTTGGCTCATTACCTCCCTCAAACCCAAAGCCATTAGCACCTCACATCCTTTAAGCCCAAAACCTTTGCAGCTCACCTACCTCAAAACCCATAACATTTGGCTTACCATTACCTTCAGCCTAAAAATAAAAACTTTTTAGCACCTCATCTCTCTTATGGCCAAAAGCCTAAGATATTTAGCCTACCACCACCTTAAGCCCAAAACTTTTTAGCCCCTAACCTAAGTCCTGATCCTTCAGCCTAAAACCTTTTACCCCTAACCTAAAACCTAATCTTTAAGCCTAAAACTTTTTGGCTGCCAACCTAAGACTTAATCCTCAAAACCCAATGCCTTTGGCCTAAGGAATAATCATTACCCTAAATGCCTTAAGCCTAAAACATGCGGCCTACATCACCTTAGGAATTTCTTTTTTCACAAAATTTATATACTAACCCATCCTTTCATCACTCTTTCGCACCTTTCTCATACATTTACTCTTTCTTTTTTTTTTTTTTTTTGCTTAAAGGTATTGATGGCCCACTCTTTTGATTGAAAGACCATGAATGCATTTTTCACTAATATCCTCAAAAGGCAAGAGGAAAATTTCTAAGCCATACTTACCTCTACCTTTGATGCTTAACAAGCTAATTTCAAAAATGCCTTAGCTGCCCAATAATTCAAATTTAACAAAGCCTTGATTGCTCAATAAGTCAGCTTCAACAAAGCATTAACGCAGCTCACCAAAGCCTTATGTTCCTAAAGGCAGTCTATACATTCAAATCCTTTGAGCATACCTCGTGATTCCCATATTAGTCTGCCTAACATCATGCCTCCCTATTTTGCTAACCAATCCAAGTCAAATCCAATTCACTCAAGTTCCATTGCACCCTATCTTGATCTTGTAGCTCCTCCTATGGTCAATTGGCTTGACACCTCTCTTTTTTAAACTAATACTACCTTTGGACCTATCGCTATAACCATACTAGCTCCTATCATTGGCCTTGCCAATGATAAATAAGTGTCTAAAAGTACCACACAGCTAATACCAAACACTCATGCCAACCCAACTTTTGTTATTAATCTAACCAACAATGAAGGAGTCCTCAAAAGTCTTATACCACCAAACACCAAAGTTAACTTCCTTCCTTCCTCAAATCCCTTTTGAGGAATGGAAACCTCTACACAACTAAACATCAAAGGGCCCATCATAATAGCGGTATATGCCTTAAGTGCCATATAATAGTTATGTGATAGTACATATTAATTTCCAATGGCATAATAAATATATTCATAATGTGAAAAGGGTTTCATATTATTAAATATAGTCCTTATTTTTTGCAAGAAGATCTATTCTTAAGTGTTAAGAATATGGGAGATAGATTGCTCTTATACAAATATTTTAAATATGTTCATGGTCATAAGATTAATGACTAGGCATTATTAATTCTAGAAGACCATCACCTGTGTTTGTTTTCTATAATCAGTATGTGATAAATATGATTTTAGAGGTAGTGAGTCTCATACTGCTTGACATATAACATGGATATTCATAGGATGAATAGTCAAACTATGATGTTAGATGATAATAATATGGAGTTTTACTATTTGTCAATTATTTATCATCTAGGTCATAATAGTGTATATAATCTTTTGACTTGAGGGATACTATATCTCATACATAAGTGGTTAGAATTTATTACTGCTTACATAGAGTACTATTCATGTATAGATATATGACATGTGATAGTTCTAATTCGTTATATATGGAGATAAGTGATCGCCAAGATAGAATTCATTATCTCAAGTAAATAAGGTTAAGATCTTATGCTATCTGGTTATTCTTGATAGTTAAGTTCTTAGCCAAGACAGTGAGATTCACTAGAAAGCATTTCTAGTAGGAATCTAATTTCATCAAGAATTAGAATCGAGATAAGGACATAGAATCGAGGCACATTAAGATTTGACATAAACCATTACCCTAGCCGAGATTAGGATCTTTAATGAAGGGATTCTAGTGGATGATAATTTATAATCAATGGTCTGTATGATGTTTAAAGTTATTAATTATAAACATTCATTAATAATTAGGTAGTCATGATATGGAATGCTAGCTATCACTCATGACTTCTAGGACTAAGTGTGAAGTGGGGATTTCATATTAGTAGAGAAAAATGTTTTCTCATAGCAATTGCTAATTAGACATGAACTTAGAAAGTCACACATCTAATAGTGATCACCTTCTAAGTATAAAAGGTTTACAATAATAATTAATTAAAGTGTTTAATGAATTGATTAGTGTGAACACTTAATTCTATACCTCTTAGAATTACAGACCATTCAATCAGGAAAGAAATCAATCAAGGCTCTTAAATCATCATCAAATCATCTAGGACTTAGTAATGGGTGCAATGCAATTGGAATCATAGAAAACGAATGAGAAATAAGCGAGAACAGACAAAAAAAGGGTGGAACGGGCAAATCACAGTCCATTGTCGCACATCTCTGAGGTGCCATACAGCCTTCTGTAGCACTCTGAGCGTGTTTCTCAATCCCACATTGAAATTTGATGTTTTCAATACTTCAAACCTTCTCCTATATATAGGGGACCTCCCTACACTTCAAAAGAGGAATTGCTAAAGCTTGAAAAGCAATAACTTCAAGCAAAATGCTTTGCATTTGCTCCTTACTTCGCAAAGCGAGTTGGAAGATTTCTCCTTGATTCCTTCCCGACTAGTTTAAGGCTTTTCGCTCGCCTATTCGAGGTAAGTCTCTTGCCCAAGGCTTGTGTTCGCTGCCTAAGGCTAGCTGCTGCTTGTCATCCGAGGCTGTTCACTGCCTGCCGTCCAAGGCTATCCACCGCCCATCCGAAGCCAGCCAGCGCCTACCATCCGAAGCTATCTGCTACCTACTGTCTAAAACTAGCCGCTGCCCACCATCCAGAGCTAGCTGCCGCCTGCCGACTAAAGCTAGCTGCCGTCTGCCATTCAAGGTAAGCTTCCTTTCTCTTAATTTCATTGTCTCTTTTAGTTAGTTAATCAAATTGATTCATTTAGGTTATTAGCTAATCAATTTGGTGATCAATTAAATTAATTAATTAACTCAACCCTCTTTTAATCAATCAATCAAAACATGATAAAGTGACTAGGCTAAACTAACCTCTTTGCAAGATGGGAGAACTGTGTGGATTTTGATTCCCATTCAAAGGGATAAATAGGCATGCTTAGTTCAGACATCGAATCCAATTAAAATTAATCAACTATTCCTCTATCTCCTTCTTCACTTACTTTTGTGTTTGTTTCTTTGCTTTATTATTAGGATTAGTTTAGAGAATGTGTGACTTCCCCAGAACCCATAAGGGCTAGAGGAGGTATCCCCTAAGTTTGGATTTCATTGTAATATTAACTCTCTTTTATTTTGAATTCTAATTGTGTATAAACTTTGTGGATTGAATGATCATGCATATTATAAACTATTTATGCATTTTAGTTTGTTCATGAAATATATTTTAAGTCACTCTTGTATTAATTGGCCAAATTCATTTTGTTAAAATAAACCGAAAACCTAATCCCCTTTTGGGTTATAATTGGAGTCAAATGGGTTTTTTCCTTATATTTTCCCAAATAAAAATAAATTAAGGTGGCGACTCCTAAAAACAATTTTCAAATCTATCAAAGATAAGCCCGAGGGCTTCCTCATGAGTTTTTTTCCAAATGAGCATTTTGATTTCCTTTAGCGGATCGGACCTGTACTCGGATGAGGCCTCACAGTTGGCGACTCCACTGGGGACTAACTTTCTTTTAATAAAAGGAAAAAATAAGTGGACTACTAATTGGTTTAAAAAGAGTTTGTCTTTTTAATATGATTGTGACTTTGCATACATCACTTGCATAGGCTCTTTGCCATCCAACCTAGTTTTAGGAAAATAATGGATAGTGAATAGCATCAAGTGGGTAACCCTCCTTGGGTCTATTCGCCGATAGTGAAATCATCCACCCCACGATGAATCCTTTAATCCTTTCAAAGGTGTAACAAGTATGCACGTATTATTAGACCCACGTGAGGCTCCTTGACTCATATATGGTTAGGTATATCGCTGCTCTAGTGTGACAGGTACCCAACCCTAGCCACCCTTACCTTTTCATATGATGAACTTAGATCCTAGCCTTAGGTTGTATGCACCCTAATTAAAATCTTGCATCTTTGCACTTTCATGAAATGTTTTCCTCATGCATATCATGCATCTATATTGTATAACAAAACATGTATTCATCTTAAGCATAGGTTGAACGTTGAATCAAAGAAGGGTCAAACATTCTTATCTCCATTCAAACATCTCCCCATTAAACACCTCACTCTAACCTCCATCTAAACACCTTCACCCCCGCAAACTTAAAACCATCACCCTTAACCTTCAACACCTCACCCTAGCCTTACCCCTTTACCTTAGCCTTTAACCTAAACACCAATACCCTAACCCTAAACCTTACCTCTTTGCCTTAGTCTTTAACTGAAACACCAATACCCTAACCCTAAAGCTTACCTCTTTACCTTAGCCTTTAACCTAAACAGCAATACCCTAACCTTAAAACCTTACAATGTTACCTTAGCCTTTAACCTAAACACTAATACCCTAGCCTTAAACCTAAAACCTCATTTCTCTAGCCTTGACCTTAAACACCACTAACCTTAAACACTATTACCTTAACCTTACCCAAAATGTCTTCGCCCTAAATTATAACCTAAAAACATATCTACCCTCTTCTTACCCATACCTTGCCAACCTAGCCATAAGACACTGTCGGCCAACATCCTTGGCCCATTACCTTCAAAACCAGTCCATTACCCCTAAATTGACAAATGCCTATAGCCTATACCCTAAATCATCAAGACACTACCCTATGCCTAATACCTTTGACCCAACACAATAGCCTTAAGCCCAGCACCCATGACCCATTACCTTTTAAAGCCAATCTGTTACCCTTAAGATAAATAACTTTAGCCTAACACGCTACCTTAAGCCCAATACCCTTAGTTCAGTCTACTACCCGAAGCCCAAAACATTTGCCCCACATACCTTAAGCCCAAAAAAAAAAAAAAGGAAAATTGGTTGGCCCATTACACAATAGGATGCCTTTTCTCTTAGGATCTGCATGCTTGTACCTTCATCACCTCTTCTATTCCATACTCGTCACTTACCTTGTTACTTTGGTTTAGGTACTAATGGCCCACCCGCTTGATATGGCTTCCTTAACCATACTTATGACCAAAGTCCTTAAGAAACAAGAAGAACATTTCCAGGCTATCCTAGTTGCTCAGCAAGCCTAATTTGAGGAACAAAGGCAATTCATCATTAAGGAAGTTCGAGCTATGATTAACCAGGCCACCCTTAGCCATTCTAACCCAAACCTTATCTTGAACTTGATCAATCCTAGCCTAAATTCGAGCCAAACCAACCCATATCTAAACCACAGTGAGGAAGTTTTCTCTTATCCATACATTAGATTGCTCATGGAAAAACTTGAAACAATGGAAAGAACTATCAAATCCCTAAAGCACTGCGATGATCTAATTGATGTGGACAATTTAACCTTATTTCCTGATGCCAAGCTCCCTCCTAAATTCAAAATGCCTGAACTGGACAGATTTGATGGAACCACTTACCCTAAGACCCATTTGAAGATTTATGTGGGGGTAATGAAACCTTTAGGAGTTAGCTATGAGCTCTTTGCTCAATTGTTCCAATAATCACTAACTAGTGTTACCAAGAAATGGTTCCTTTCACTAGACAAGAGCAAGAAAAGGACATGGGATGATATATGCTATGCCTTTGTTGAACAATATCATTATAATAGTGAAATGGATGTCACTAGGCATAACTTGGAAACCATCAAGCAGCTTCCAGAGAAGTCTTTCTCCATGTTCCTTACAAGGTGGAGGGCTAAAGCTACTCAAATGGTAAATAGACTAACAGAGCAAGAATAAGTGGACATCCTTATCAAGAATCTACTTCCAACGTACCAAGCCTACTTGTTAAACTAATACCTACCCACTTTTAAGGCTTTGATTGCAACCACATCAAAGGTTGAAGATTGCATCTAAAGTGCATCATTTCAACCTGAATTCCTCACCATTGACCTAAATAGTGATGAAGAACCTGAACCTAATTTAACCCCACCTTACCTTAGCCCCAAGTGGCATGACATAAAAGAGCTCAAGTTTAGCTGATCTGACCTATCTAAGATTGAATTCCAAGTTTAAGTCTAAATCTCCAAGTTTAAGTTTGAGTTGGAGTCTAAATCCCAAAGTCTAAGTCTGTCATCTTATTTTCTTTTATTTTTCGTCAATCATGTCGATTCCTTTTTTGTTATCTTATAATAAAATTTTCTATTGTAATAAAACATTCACATCTTTTTAATTATTTATGCAGTTGTCTAAACATGGATGAGCTTTGAAAAAAAAAAAAAAAAAGGGAAAAGGGAGAAACAGAGAAATGAACACCAATTAAATCCACCACAATTGAAGTGCCATCAATAATTGTTTTGCCAGCTCCTAACCAAAGAAAGTCAAGAAATGGACCTTTAATCAAATAATTGAAGCACAAAATCAAATGATACACCTCAATAATAGGCAATAAGTTCTTGAAATCCAAAATTCAAATGTTAAAGCCCCTCAAAGTGAAGAAAAGTAACAAATAATGGTGGAATGTTTTTTCCCAAATTTCATTAATCTAAGCTCGCTAAGTTGAAAACCTAAAAAGGGCGACTTAGGCAAAGGTTAAAGCAAAAAAAAAAAAAAAAAAAAAAAAAAAAGAGAAAGCTCATCCTAGTTATCTTCCTTCATATCATTCAAAGTTTGTCAAATCAAGGTTCAATTAATCTGTCTCGTCTCATATCTTCAAAGTCATCCTTCCTCACTAGAGGCTCATTCTTTGAAGTGATATTGTCTTCTATGCCCTTATCTCACAGTGGGGGCATGTCTTTCTAGGTCGTCATCATCTTTTGTTAATCCGTCTCGTCACTGAGCTCAAAGAGCTTAGGCACAATCTCTCACATTACTAGTCTATCATGTTCCTATCTCATGGGGAGTATGATCTTCAAGTTGTCTCTTTTCATCAGTCCTTCAGCCACTCTTTAGGGCACTTCCTTTCATCCAATCTATTGTTTACATTATGTCACTTTAAATGTCTCTTCAATCTTAAAACAACAAGGTTAGCTTGGCTTGTTCTTTTCCGTGAATCATGCTACAGATAGAAAAATCATACAACCTCCCTATTCCTTTTCAAAATTTCCAACCTGCCTTTGAACCATTCCCCAACTTCAAAATGTACCATTCCATCTTTTCAGGTTCAAGCCTCATACGACCCTTTCCTTGGCAAAATCTCATCGTCTTTTAATGGCCAAGCCTATAGGCAAAACTAAAGACCCTAAGTCTTTCAAAGCTCATCATCCTTAAAGCTAGCTTTCTCTAGCATAACCAAAATCAAGTCATGTCTTGCAAAACTTAAGAAGGGCTCAAACCACTCGAGTCATCCCATGTCTCATTGGCAAAACCTCATCATCCTTGAAAAGACCAATCCTCCTTGGCAAATTACATCACCCATAAAGTCCAATTGAGTCAAAGCCTACCAACCATTCAATGGGCATTGAAAATCTAATAGAACCATGACAAAAGGCAAGCCCTTATCTATGAGCCCATGGTATTCATATGACCAAAACTTGGGACAAAGCCAACCATCTTCCAAAAAGGTTCAAAGTACCAAACCAAAAAGCCTTTACCATGAAGTCCAAACCAAAAAGCCTTTACCATGAAGTCTAAACTAAGAAGCCTTCACCTTGAAGCCCAAGCCTTCAAGCCTTCACTATGAAGCCCAAGCCCAAAAACCTTCACCATGAAGTCCAAGCCCAAAAGCCTTCACCATAAAATCCAGATCAAAAAGCCTTCATCATGAAACCCAAGCCTAAAACCCTTCACCATAAAAACCACTCCCCAAAAGCCTTAACTATGAAGCCCAAGTCAAACCTTCACCATGAAGCCTAAACTAAGAAGCCTAAGCTTAGCTTTCACCATTCACAAAAGACCATAATCTCCTCCAAAGCCAAATCTGACCAAACCTTCCCTAACTAATTTCCTAGCCCGACTTATCCTCTAAGCTAGACCTAACCAAGCTAAAGGCAGAACCTAATCGAGCCTTCCAAATGAACTTGACCAAGCCATAGTCCTAAACCTGACTAAGCCTTCCAAATGAACTTCTCTAAGGACAAGCCTCATAAGTTGACCTTCCCCAAACCTTCTAATATAATCATCTCTAAAAACCTGACCTTCCTGATCCAGCTCTCCAATTCAACCTCAAACCAAAATCAGGCCTATTTAATTAAACAGCCTGATCTTTTCCAAGACTACATTATACTTCTTCCTAGGCCAAACTAATAGCCATTAACTAGCCAATCTCATACCTAGCATGCCCATTTCACTAGGCAATCAACCAAGAAACTAAATAACCAAACCACTTTCCTTTATCATTCTAAAGTGGGGGCATATCCCCTCCAAATATTCACCTTTCTAAAATGGGGGCATCTTTCTCCCAAAGATCAGCACTTTTATATCAGGCTGACCCTTCACAAGTTTGATGTGATGTATAATGGTGTGGATTTAGTGATTATTTCAAGTGCATTTTAGTTGCTTTTTAGGTATATGTTTAGTGTATTTTAATGCATTTTGTGTGTATTTTCTTAATATTTATTCTACTAACATTTTCTCAAGATTTCTCCTTAACCTAATGGTTTTGAGAGTATTTTATAAAGTTTTAATAGGTTAAGGGAAGAATTGGAGGTTCCTAGAAGAGCCAAGTATAAAAGGAGAAAGCAAAGTTTGAAAAGTACTGGTGTCGAGTTGGCACCCTTCAACTCAGTTGGTGCTAAGTCAGCACCAATGGCTGCTGTGCCGAGTTGTTGAGTGGAGGATGAGTTGGTGCCGAGTCGGCACACACCAAAAGACAGGATCCTTCACGAATAGTCTGCAATGTTTCAGTCATAATTTCCTCTACACAACTCAGATTGAAACAATTAAAGAGGCTATGGAAAGTTAATAAAAAAGCCTACAACTTTCATGAAGACCTCAAAGTCTAATTATGCCATCTGAATTGACCAAAATGCCCTTGAAGTTTCTAGAGCAGTTATTAGGTGTCCTTTCATGAAGTATTGCATTTCTTTATGAAATGTTATGACTTTTAACTATTTAAAGCCTTTAAATAATGGAAGTTTTTTCTGTAAAAGACATCTAAAAAATCAGAATACAAGTAGAGAGTATTGTATGAAGAAGAAAAAGAGAGATCTTACAAATTTTAGCACTTTCAAGTACAACACTTTGGGAAATTATTCTTGTATCAAGGCTTCTAATCTTGAGAAGGGCTAGTAAAAGATTTCTATAACTTTTTCTTTACTTAATCTATTTTATTTCTTTGATGATTGAATGTTTAATCTTCTTTTTTATCTAACAATGCATCAAGGCTAAAGTACTTGTGGTTAGAATTGCAATGCAAATTTAGTCTATGAACTTCATTTTAATATTTTGTTAATGAATGATTGATTTGGTTTTAATTAAGTTCTTAATAGTTGTTATATATGCTTGATCACCATATGTAATATGTTAGTTAAGAATTTGCAATGAGAATTGGAATTCTTAATGGAAAAGTAATTGATGTCACTTCAGTTAAAAGATTAATTAGAATCTACTTCTAAAGGGGTAAAAAGAATTAACATTGAACTTTATGGTTTTTGTTTACATTTACATTGACATGAGAGTGCATGTAAATCTATTCAAAAATACCTTTAATTGACTTAGAGATAAGCTTTTAAAGATTTTAGATTAATTCTCCAATCAACTCATTCATAATCTTATATACATATTAGAAGTTCATTGATTTAAATTTAATTTGTAATTCTAACCGGTTTAATAACTTTGAATTATTTAGAGTTTAGAGATTTGTAGTTAAAATAGTAATTAATTAGTTACTCAAACTCCGATTATTCTTTGCCTATTCATCTTATTATTTGTTTGGTAAATAATAAATTCAACATTTTTCTCAGTGTTCGACCCCTTACTTATCCTATATTTAGTCATAAGGGCTACGGTATAACAATTTGCTCACATCAAATTTGGCGCCATTGCCAGGGAATTTTGATAAGAATTTTTATTAACTTAGGATAAAGAAAGGTTGTTTTAGGGTTTTATTAATTGTTTTTTTTTATGAGACGTACTCATAGTTCACTAGTATTTTATCTTACGATCCTGAAATTGAATGATCTTTTCATTTATTACGCAGGAATCAAAATTTACAAAAAGTAGAAGAAAAAAGACGAATAGAGATGGTCGAAGCAGACCTTGCTATGCCTGATGTTTCTAAAAATTTAGGAGGCATAGTGGCACCAACCATTGCTAACAACAGTTTTGAAATCAAGCCTAGCATCATTCAAATGATACAAAACAATCAATTTGGAGGCTTACCCGGAGAGGATCCATATGCTCATATTCTTACTTTCCTCAATGTGTGTGTAACCTTCAAAATTAATAACATTCTGGATGATGCTATAAGGCTTAGATTGTTTCCTTTCTCCGTAAGAGATAAAGCACAAATATGGCTTTTTAGTTTGCCAACTAATTCCATCACAACATGGGATCAGTTGAAGCAAGCTTTTCTTCACAAATACTTCCCACCCCACAAGACAACAAAACTTCATAATGAAATTAGTACTTTCAAGCAAAGCAAGGATGAGACACTCTATACGAGTTGGGAAAGATTCAAAGAACTCCAAACACAATGTCCTCATTATGGGTTATCCGATTAGATGATTCCTCAAATTTTCAATAACGGGTTGACCGATGATGATAAGAACATTGTCAATGCAGCCTCGAGTGGAAAATGGATGAACAAAATAGCCTTAGAAGTAATTA
Source organism: Reutealis trisperma (assembly GCA_947687605.1). Taxonomy (NCBI): domain Eukaryota; kingdom Viridiplantae; phylum Streptophyta; class Magnoliopsida; order Malpighiales; family Euphorbiaceae; genus Reutealis; species Reutealis trisperma. The sequence goes on along the minus strand of CANTUT010000213.1, from coordinate 362,082 downwards.
CTCTATTTGAAGAACTTGCATCTCAAGGATATATAGGTGACGACACAACTTTGGCAAGAGGTAAGGGAATCCTTGAACTTGATAGTATCAATATTTTAAGTGCTAAAGTTGACGCCTTGACAAAACTAATAAGCAAAGCACAAATAAATTTGGTGGAGAAATCTACATCAACTTGTGAGTTATATGGCGATCATCACTCATACCATGAATGCAACTTAAGGACCAATGAAGATGTAAATTACATGCAAGGAGGTTTTAACCAAAGGTATGGACCCAATCCAAACAATTATAATTTTCAATGGAAAAATCATCCTAGTTTTTCTTGGTCTAATCCATCATCTCAACTTAACCCCCCATTCAACCCAAACACTGGACCACAAAATCCACCTGGTTTTCCTATGAAACTACCCCAATCTTTTTTAAATTCCCTTCCGGCAAAGTCTAATTTAAAAACCCTTATAAAACAATTTATTGGACAACAAATAGCCATAAATAAACAAAATGAGGAGCAATTCAATCAACTCAACTCTAAATTTGACCAAATTGCTACTCATAACCGCATCCTTGAAACACAAATTGCTCAATAAGCATCTTCTACTTCCAAACCTATGGGAAAACTTCCTAGCCAACTAGAATTTGCTGCAAAAGAATCTTGGCAAGCAATTACTTTAAGGAGTGGAAAAGAGATTACTGATTCATCAAATAACAAAGGTGAGAAGGAAATATCTAATGATAATAAGGAGAATGTTGCTAAAAATGATTCTAATAGCAAGAAAAATGAAAAGGAAGATACTTTTAATTCTAGCAATGAACCTAACATTGATTTGAAGGAAATTCCCTTTCCCCAAAGATTTGTTAGGCATAATTTAGATAAGCAATTTGGTAAATTCCTTAATCATTTAAAAGAAATTACTGTTACTATACCTTTTATGGATGCTATTAGAGACATGCCAGCATAGGGTAAGTTTTTAAAAGATATCATAAACCATAAAAGCAAACTTAAGGATTACGGTTTAGTTTCATTAGTTGAAGAATCTAAGGCTATGTATTCTAAAGTCCCTCCCAAACTCAAAGATCCTGGTTGTTTTATCATTCCTTGTATAATTGGTGAATCACACTTTGATAAAGCTTTGTGTGATATTGGTGCTAGTGTGAGTCTTATGCCATATTCCATTTACAAGAAACTTAATTTAGGAGGTCTAAAACCCACCAATATATCTCTTTCCATGGCTGATAAATCAATTAAATATCTAATAGGTATACTAGAGAATGTTCTAGCTAAAATTGGAAAATTTGTAATTCCTGTGGATTTTATTGTATTAGACATGGAAGAGGATCCTAAAATCCCAATTCTTTTGGGAAGACCATTTTTGAGAACCCCGAGAATAGTAATTGATATGAAAAAGGGTAAGATCACTTTAGAGGTAAATGATGAAACTATGGTATTTGATGTATTTAGGATGATAAAGAATACACCAATAAAGACTATTAACATGGTTGAATTGGTTGACCCAATTGAAGAATGTGTTAATGAAGTAATACATAAATGCATTGGACAAGAACCTATGTTAACTTGTTTAACACAAGAGGAAAATGGTAATATAGAGTTAAATGCTTGTGTAAAACTCCTAGAAGCAACTCCATATCTTAATTCGCATAGGGCTTCAAGGTTTGAACCATTGCAAAAAGAAGATGATGACAAGAATGAAAATCTTGTACTCAAACCTTTACCTTCCTCTCTAAGGTATGCATTTCTTGACTCTAATACTAATTTCCCCTTTATTGTTAATTCTTTTTTACCAATTGAGAACGTTGAAGCATTGTGCAATGTTTTGTTAAATTATAAGGGTGCTATTGGTTATTCCATTAATGACCTGAAAGGTTTAAGCCCAAGTATATGCATGCATAGAATTTCTTTAGAAGATAATGTAAAACCTTCCATTGAAGGTCAAAAGAGGCTTACTCCTACACTTAAAGAAGTAGTAAGAAAAGAGGTAATTAAATTACTCGATAATGGAATCATATACTCTATTAGTGATAGCAAATGGGTTAGCCCTGTCCAAGTTGTCCCTAAAAAGGGTGGCTTGACGGTTGTTAAAAATGAATCAAATGATTTAGTGCCCACTAGAACTATCACAGGATGGCGTATGTGTATTGATTATAGAAAACTTAATAAAGCAACAAAGAAAGACCATTTTCCTTTACTTTTTATTGATCAAGTCCTTGAGAGATTAGCAAATTTCTCTTATTTTTGTTATCTTGATGGTTTAAGTGGTTTTTACCAAATACCTATTCATCCTGATGATCAATCAAAGACCACATTTAGATGCCCATATGGTACATTTGCTTTTAGGTGAATGCCTTTTGGACTTTGTAATGCCCCAGCTACATTTCAACGATGCATGTTTTCTATTTTTAGTGACCTAATTGATGATTGTGTAGAAGTTTTTATAGATGATTTTAGTGTTTATAGAACTAATTTTTCCAATTGTCTTGAGAATCTTTCCAAAGTGCTTGATAGGTGTAAACAGCATGGACTATTGCTAAATTGGGAGAAATGTCACTTTATGGTACAAGAAGGAATCGTCTTGGTCATAAAGTATCAAATAAAGGCATAAAAGTTTATCAAGCCAAGATTGAGGTCATAGCCAAACTGCCTCCACCAAAATGTGTTAAAGATGTGAGGAGTTTTTTAGGACACGCGGGGTTCTATAGAAGGTTTATTCGAGACTTCTCAAAAGTTGCCAAACCATTGTGCAATTTGTTAGCAAAGGAAGCACCTTTTGACTTTGATAATGCATGTTTAGAAGCTTTTGACAAACTCAAGAAGGCTCTTATAATGGCTCCAATTTTGCAACCACCTAATTGGGACTCGCCGTTCGAAATTATGTGTGATGGAAGCAACTTCGCTGTGGGGGCTGTTTTGGGGCAAAGTAAGGAAGGTAAACCATGTGTGATCTATTATGCAAGCAAGCTCTTGGATGATGCCCAAGTCAACTATACCACAACGGAGAAAGAACTTCTTGCCATTGTATATGCTTTTGACAAATTTAGAGCATATCTTGTTGGTTAAAAAGTAATTGTCTATTCAGATCATGCTGCTCTCAAATACCTTTTAAGCAAGAAAGATGCCAAGCCTCGGTTACTTAGATGGATTTTAATGCTTCAAGAATTTGATTGGGAAATTAGAGACAAAAAAGGTAGTGAGAATTCAGTTGTGGATCATTTGTCAAGAATCAATTTGGAAGATTTAAGAAAGCAAGATGATGGGGTGCCTATCAATGAAACATTTCTGGGTGAACAACTTCTCTAAATTGCGACAAAAGAGATTCTTTGGTTCACCAACATTGCCAATTATATTGTAAGTGGAATTTTACCCTATGACATGGATCCTAGAAAGAAAAAGAAGTTTTTACATGATGCCAAGTTCTATTATTGGGAAGAGCCACTTTTGTATAAAAGATGTGGTGACGGATTGATTAGAAGGTGTGTTTCTCAAGATGAAGTTCAAGATATTTTGAAACATTGCCATTCCATAGAGGTTGGTGGACACTTTGGCACATCTAGGACAATATCTAAGGTACTTTAATGTGGTTTTTAGTGGCCTTCATTATTTAAAGATGCTAGAAATTTTGTTCTTGCATGTGATAGATGCCAAAGAACGGGAAACATCACTAAGAAACATGAAATGCCTATGAATGATATCTTAGAAGTAGAAATTTTTGATGTATGGGGTATAGACTTTGTGGGACCTTTTCCAAGCTCTCTTGGTAACAAATATATTCTTGTAATGGTAGAGTATGTTTCCAAATGGGTGGAAGCAATTCCATCTATCACTAATGATGCCAAGGTAGTAAAGAAAATGCTTAAGAAGACTATATTCCCAAGGTTTGGTACCCCAAGGGCTCTAATTAGTGATGAGGGATCTCATTTTTGTAACTACATAATTGAATCATTATTGGAAAAGTATGGGGTGACTCATAAAATTGCAACTCCATATCACCCTCAAACTAGTGGTCAAGTAGAGGTTAGTAATAGAGAACTCAAGTGGATTTTGGAAAAAACGGTTTCTTCTTCAAGAAAGGATGGGGCATTAAAACTTGGTGATGCCTTATGGGCTTATAGGACAGCTTTTAAGACTCCCATTGGTCTTACACCTTACTAATTTATTTATGGGAAATCTTGTCATTTGCCAGTAGAATTACAACATAAGGCTTATTGGGCAATGAAGGCTTTGAACTTTGATTTCATGAAAGTAGGACAAAAAAGGCTTCTTCAATTGAATGAATTGGAAGAGTTGAGGTTGAATGCTTATGAGAATGCTAAGATTTATAAAGACAGAACCAAGCAATGGCATGACAAGCATATTCATCATAAGGAGTTTCATGAAGGACAACTTGTTTTATTATATAATTCAAGGCTTAAACTCTTTCCCGGTAAGTTAAAATCAAGATGGTCGGGTCCTTTTAAAATCATCAAGGTTTATCCTTATGGTGCGGTTGACATTGAAAATTCAAAAGGAGAAATTTTTAAGGTCAATGGTCAGCGTTTGAAATCCTATATCACTGGTGATCAAATAGGTAATGAAAATAGTTCACAATTAGAGGTTTGGGGATTACTTGGTGAACCTTCTGGTAAATATGATTATAAGGTAAAGTTTTCACCACCACCTAGTTCAAGCATTCCTATTGAATCCATCGAGCCATCGGGTTGGGGAGAAGAATTTGATGCTATTGACAATCAAGGAACAAAGGTGGTTCATACCCTACACTTCCAATCTTAACTTGGAATTTAAGGTATGATCAAACTATGGAGCTTAGACTTAGCAAGGTATGATACTTACACATTTAGTTTATTTTTATTTTATTGTATATATTTGTCTTCATAATTTTTCTTTTGTTTTTCACAAAAAAAAGAGGGGTAACACAGAAATTCATTTGGTGCCAAGTCGGCACCCTTCAACTCAGTTGGTGCCGAGTCGGCACCAATGGCTGCTGTACTGAGTTGCACCCGTCAACTGAACTCATGCTGAGTCAGCACACATGGAACATGTCCCAAAAATTCAGATTTTGCATCTTTTCAATTGCTGGACCATTTGACTTCAATTTTGTTGTTTTTCAAACTCAAACATCACTATGAAAGAGCACATATTCCTTAGTGTCTCTTGGGAAGGGACATGAAGAGACTACACAACTTTATCTCTTTATAGTTAATTTTTCTTTTGTTAAAATTCTGCATTCTTTTCTTTTCTTTTTCTTTCTATTTTTATTTTAACTCCTTTTTCATCTCCCTCTCTCTCACGTTTCTCTCTCACTTCATATCTTCTCCAAATTTTAGTTTTCTTCCCTCTTTCTTAACCAAAACCCATTCCCTTTACCTTTCAAAAATTGCTTTACAAGATGGGTAGATCGAAAACAAATCCATCCTCATCTTCAAGGGGAAAGGAAGTTGCACAAGAGGAGGAAGAAGTTCTAGATATTGCACCACTATATAGAGCACCATTTCCAATTTTTCAAAAATGGGAAGGACAAAGGTATGAAAAATGTCTTAAAAGAAATGTTGTTGGTTCTAGGTTTCTTCCCCTTGATGTTGTTAGTAAAATGGGTTTTGATGAAATTCTGCAGAAATTTCTTAAACAAATAGGTCTTAAAACTTTGATTTCTTTAGAAAAGGACACTTATGTGCAACTAGCACAAGAATTTTACTGCACTTTGAAATTGAATGATAATGATCCTCATGTGTTAGACTTTCATATGCTAGGAAACCCATATCAATTGACTTATAATTTCATGAAAAAAGTGTTTGGTTTTTCTAAGGATGGAGTTTGTGAAATCCCTCGTGATTGGCATGCTAGTGAATATTGGAATGAATTAACTGATTTACCTTAATTTGATCCTAGGAAAGGCCATGCCATGTTCATTAAAGATCATAAATTATGGCTTTTGCATAAAATTCTTGCATGCCTTGTGTTTGGTAAGTTGGAAGGAAATAGAGTCTCTATCCAAGAAATTTATTTGATGTGGTGTATTAGCATGAAAAAGCAAATTTGTTGGACTTATTGGATTTTTAATAAGTTACTTGAATGTGGTAATAATAAAAGTGGTCCTTTGACTTATGGTTATATTATTACTTCTATTGCTAATGCTCTTAAAATTTCACAAGCTTCTTTGGATTCCATGAGAGTGGTGAGTATGGTTCGCCTTACTAAATTTGCTTTCACAAAAGGTGAGGTTATTTATCCTAACTTTAATTTAAGACATGCAAAAGATAGATCATGTTGGGTAGGAGTTGAGAAAAGCAAAGAGAGTAGTGAAGAGGGTGAACATGAAGATCAAGGTGAAGATCAAAGTGATGAACAAGTTGTTAATATTGGTGGTACATCTACTCCTGTTGAAATCAATGGAGGAAGTTCTCATGTGTCCCCCGACATGGCTATTTGGCAACAAATCCTTCAAAATCAACAAGCGATGAATACACAATTGGGTCGCATAGATGCTAGGCAACAACAAATGGAGAGGCAACAATGAAGACTAGCTTACAAGATGGATAAATTTTTTGCTAGCAGTGGATATCAATTTGATTCTCCACCCCCTTCACCATAAATGGATTGAAAGATAAGCATTTCTAACCTTGCCCTATTTTTCTTTAATATATGTTGCCTATTTTTCTGTGTTTTCTTCTTTTTGGGACATATTGGGGGCAATGTGTATTCTAAGTGTGGGGGAGGTTATTTCTTGTTTAGTTTTTTTATTTACCCTATTTTATAAGTTTATAGGATTTAGTGTTCATGATCTATGCTATGATGCATCACCTCAAAATATCTTGAAATTTTTGAAGAAGTCCTTCTAATTTTATATGATATAGTTCTAGTTTGGTTCATTATAACATTAAGGGTTAGAAACATTTAAGAATTGATTTATGATCAACTTCCCTTGCCTTAGTTAAATACATGAACTTCTTGTATAGGCTTGAGGGTGATTTGTTTGTCTTTATTTATATCTTGAGAAGATTTAATTAATTTGGACTAATGAATGCTTGCTTAAGTTTTAAGGGATTTTATTTTTTAGTTTAGAGGAAATTAAAGTTAATACATACCTATGATTAGTCAATAAAGGATGAGGAATAAATAAAAATAAAATAAAATGATATATAGGTTCCAAGTAAGTCGTGTACATTTGTGTTTGCTCCTCAATTGTATTCATTCGGAAAGGAATTTATATATGAAATAATATCAATAAATGGTGAAAGTGAATGAGTAAGTCGTGCATGTTTGAGTATGCTCCTTAAATATGTTTGTTTGGAAATATTCACTTTTGTCATTTAAAAAAAAAAAAAAAGACAAATTTTCCAAAAATGCCTTGAGATTGATTGTGGGTATGTATGCTTTCATTTTTTTTCCTCAATTGTTTGAATAGTTCCCTTTTTGACTTGAGTTTGGTAATCAATTGAATGAACTTGATAAATTCTCCTTATAATCTTTGATAAACAATCACCTTCTTGCTTATATTAGTTGTGTCAAACATTTTTCTTGTAGGCTTGTGGAGTTGTTTTATAAAACTCTTCTTCTTTGTTTCTTTTCTTTAAGGAGTGATGACCCTTATTAGTGCTTTAACATTTGAATAAGAAGGAGTAATCATTATGATTATATTTTTCCTTTCAAATTATAAAATTGCTTGAGGACAAGTAAACTCTAAGTGTGGGGGAGTTTGATGTGATGTAAAATGGTGTGGATTTAGTGATTATTTCAAGTGCATTTTAGTTGCTTTTTAGGTATATGTTTAGTGCATTTTAATGCATTTTGTGTGTATTTCCTTAATATTTATTCTACTAATATTTTCTCAAGATTTCTCCTTAACTTGATGGTTTTGAGAGTATTTTATAAAGTTTTAATAGGTTAAGGGAAGAATTGGAGGTTTCTAGAAGAGCCAAGTATAAAAAGAGAAAGCAAAGTTTGAAAAGTACTGGTGTCGAGTCGGCACCCTTCAACTCAAATTTTAGCACTTTCAAGTACAACACTTTGGGAAACTATTCTTGTATCAAGGCTTCTAATCTTGAGAAGGGCTAGTAAAAGATTTCTATAACTTTTTCTTTACTTAATCTGTTTTATTTCTTTGATGATTGAATGTTTAATCTTCTTTTTTATCTAACAATGCATCAAGGCTAAAGTACTTGTGGTTAGAATTGTAATGCAAATTTAGTCTATGAACTTCATTTTAATATTTTGTTAATGAATGATTGCTTTGGCCTTAATTAAGTTCTTAATAGTTGTTATATATGCTTGATCACCATATGTAATATGTTAGTTAAGAATTTGCAATGAGAATTGGAATTCTTAATGGAAAAGTAATTGATGTCACTTAAGTTAAAAGAATAATTAGAATCTACTTCTAAAGGGGTAAAAAGAATTAACATTGAACTTCATGATTTTTGTTTACATTTACATTGACATGAGAGTGCATGTAAATCTATTCAGAAATACCTTTAATTGACTTAGAGATAAGCTTTTAAAGATTTTAGGTTAATTCTCCAATCAACTCATTCATAATCTTATATACATATTAGAAGTTCATTGATTTCAATTTAATTTGTAATTCTAACCGGTTTAATAAATTTGAATTATTTAGAATTTAGAGATTTGTAGTTAAAATAGTAGTTAATTAGTTACTAAAACTCTGGTTATTCTTTGCCTATCCATCTTATTATTTGTTCGGTTAATAATAAATTTAGCATTTTTCCCAGTGTTCGACCTCTTGCTCATCCTATATTTAGTCATAAGGGCTAAGGTATAACAATTTGCTCACATTAAGGTTCAAGGTATTAGATCATTGCATAATCATCTAGCGTTTTTGTGTTGAACAGGATCATCACTTTTCATTCCTACCAAAAAGGATCACTAATGTTCCTACTAGACAGGACATTTATTTTTACCATTCCTAACAGCTAGGATGGTCATCTCTTCTTGATCCTACCAGACAGGATCATCACTTTCATTCCTATTAGAAAGGACCACTACTATTCCTACCAGACAAGACAATTATCTTTACCATTCCTATCAGACAGGATGGTCATCTCTTCTTAATCCTACCAGACAGGATCATCACTTTTATTCCTACCAGAAAGGACCACTACTATTCCTACCAGACAGGACAGTTATCTTTACCATTCCTACCAGACAGGATGATCATCTCTTCTTGATCCTACCAGATAGGATCATCACTTTCATTCCTACTAGAAAGGACCACCACTGTTCCTACCAGATAAGACAGTTATCTTTACCATTCCTACTAGACAAGATGGTCATCTCTTCTCAATCCTACCAAACAGGATCATCACTTTTCATTCCTACTAGATAAGAACTGCCATTTCTTCCTAACACTCCCAAATATACCAGAGGCATCCACTTCATTTCCAAATATACCGGAAGCATCCTTATCAGAATTTTCTGCCACTCCCAATTATACTAGGGGCATCTTCTTCGCTTCCAAATATACCGAGAGCATCCACTTCACTTCTAAATATACCGAGGGCATCCTCTTCATTTCACACTTATCGAATCCTCTTCGCTACTAAATATACCAGGGGCATCCTCTTCGCTCCTAAATATACCAGGGGCATCCACTTTGCTCCCAAATATAACGGGAGCATCCACTTCACTTCTAAATATACTGGGGGCATCCTCTTCATTTCACACTTATCAGAATCCTCTTCGCTCCCAAATATACCGAGGGCATCCTCTTCGCTCCTAAATATACCAGGGGGGCATCTTCTTCACTCCCAAATATACCGAGGGCATCCACTTCGCTTCCAAATATATTGGGGGCATTCTCTTCTTTTCACACTTATCAGAATCCTCTTTGCTCCCAAATATACTAGGGGCATCCTCTTTGCACCCAAATATACCAAAGGCATCCTCTTCATTTCCAAATATATTGGGGGCATCTTCTTCATTCTAAAGTTCACACTCATCAAAACTGCTTACTAGACAGAGCAATCCTGATGAAAGGGGCAACTATAAACCCTTAATTCTACACCTCTCAGAATTACAAACCATTTAGTCAGGAAAGAAATCAATCAAGGCTCTTAAATCATCATCAAATCATCCAGGACTCAATAACGAGTGCAATGCAATTGGAATCATGGAAAACGGATGAGAAACAAGCAAGAATGGGTGAAAAAGGGTGGAATGGGTGAATCATAGTCCATTGCCACACATCTCTGCGACATTGCCACAGAGAACTCTGCAGTGCGATAGAGCCTTCTATGGCACTCTGAGCGTGTTTCTGAATCCCACATTGAAATTTGATGTTTTCTATGCTTCAAACCTTCTCCTATATATAGGGGACCTCCCCACACTTCAAAAGAGGAATTGCTAGAGCTTGAAAAGAAATAACTTCAAGCGAAATGCTTTGCATTTACTCCTTGCTTTGCAAAGCGAGTTGGGGGGTTTCTCCTTGATTCCTACCCGACTAGTTTAAGGCTTTTCGTCCACTTGTTCGAGGCAAGTCTCTTGCCTAAGGCTTGTGTCTGCCGCCCAAGGCTAGCTGTCGCTTACTGTCCGAGGTTGTCCGCCGCCTACCATCCGAGGCTATCCACCCCCTATCCGAAGCTAGCTGCCACCCACCATCCGAAGCTAGCCGCTGCCTGCTATCTAAAGCCAACCGCCGCTTACCATCCGAGCCGCCGCCTACCATCCAAGGCTAGCTGCGGCCCACCAAAGCTAGCCACCGCCTGCCATCCAAGGCCAGCAGCCGTCCACTATCCAAAGCTAACTGCCGCCTGTCAATTAAAGCCAGCCGCCGTCTGCCATCCGAGGTAAGCTTCCTTTCCCTTAATTTCATTGTCTCTTTTAGTTAGTTAATTAAATTGATTCATCTAGAGTGTTAGCTAATCAATTCGATGATCAATTAAATTAATTAATTAACTTAACCCTATTTTAATCAATCAATCAAAACATGATAAAGTGGCTAAGCTAAACTAACCCCCTCTCAAGATGGGAGAACTGCATGGATTCTAATTCCTATTTAAAGGGATACATAGGCATGCTTGGTTCAGGCATGGAATCCAATGAAAATTAATAAACTATCCCCCTATCACCTTCTTCACTTACTTTTGTATTTGTTTCTTTGCTTTGTTATTAGGATTAGTTTAGGGAATGTGTGACTTCCCTAGAACCCATAAGGGCTAGAGGAGGTATCCCCTAAGTATGGATTTCATTGTAATATTAACTCTCTTTTATTTTGAATTCTAATTGTGTACAAACTTTGTGGATTGAATGATCATGCATATTATAAACTGTTCATGCATTTTAGTTTGTTTATGAAATATATTTTAAGTCACTCTTATATTAATTGGCCAAACTCATTTTGTTAAATAAACCAAAAACCTAGTCCCCAAATCCTCTTTAGTTTCGAGGCTAGTGATCCTTTTTTATTTTGGGTTATAATTGGAGTCAAATGGGTTTTTTCCTTGTATTTTTAATATGATGCAAATATGTATACCTAAACTAATCAATTTATAATTAATTTTGTGTTTTGATGCATGAATTTTATCTTTAAAGTGGTGCTTTTAATCTTGTTTTTAAGTGTTCTTTAAGTAATCTAGGTAACTCTCAAAGGATCAAGGATTCTATGCATGAAAGGGAAGAAGTTTTGCAAGGACTAGCCAAGACATGCTTGTGCCAACTCGTGCCCATTGGTGCCGAGTCATGACAGAGGACCATGGTGCCAACTCATGCCCATTGGGGCTGAGTCATGACAGAGGACCATGGTGCTGACTCATCCCAGCCTATCTCGAGTAGTTATGGTGCCTTTTCATCAAAACACTTCACAAAAGGCTCCATTTTGCAAAGGACATGATTTGGGACACTTAGAAAACTATAAATTAGAATGTTTTATAGAACTTTAGAGATGGGATATTAGTATTATTCATATATTAAGTTAGTAATTAAAAGTGTAATTCAAGTGTTTAAAAGTTAGAACAAGATTGAAGAGTCACCAAGGCATTCAAGCAAGCATTCAAAGACACTTCTTCAAAGTAAATTTCTGGAGCAAGGATTGAAGAAAATATCATCAAAGTTTCCTTTCCCTTGTCTTTTTTATCTTTGTTCCTTGATGTTTATCTTGTCTTCTTTTCTAAACTTTGTCATTTACACTATGAATATACACTAGTTTGGTTTCTTTGAATTGCAATAAAGTATTGGTTTTAATCATTCTATTTCTTATATGCTTTGCATGATTTAGTTTTAATTGTGTGCTTAATTAATGTTGTATGTGCTTGATCACCATATATAACATGATAGTCAAATTATTCACAATGAGAGTTGGGATAAATTGATGGAGAAATAATTAGAATTACTTAGAGAATAGGATAAGCACTTAGAGACAAGCAAATCCACTCTAAGGGGAATTATAGCATTGGCATGAATGTTTATGGTTTTGTTCTATCTCTATGATGACATAAGAATGCTCATAGACTCTAGATCAAACACTTCTAATTGACAATGAGAGTTGCTTTTAGAAATTATAGACCATACTCTCAATCATTGCATGCATATAACACATCTTATTAAAATCAATTTTGTAATTCAACCTAATCAACATCCTTAATCATAATATTAGTATAGTAGCATATAGTTAGTTTTAAATCTCTTATTTAATATCCTTGCCTATCCATCCTATTAACTATCCAATTAATACGAAATTTCCAAGTTCCCCAGAGTTCGACACCCTACTCATCCTATACTAATCCCTTTAGGTTTGGGTCACCTATAGTAGGCCTAACAAATTTTTGGCGCTGTTGCAGGGGAAGTTGTTATAATTTTTATTAATTTAGGATAGTGAAAAGTTGTTTTAGGTTTTTGTTTTTGTTTTTGTTTTATAATTTTTATAATTTTTATTTTTTGTTTAATTATAGTTAAACATGCGACAAAGTACAAGTTCTAACGATCTTCTATTTGATCCTGAAATTGATCGAACTTTTTATGCTTTGCGTAGGAATCAAAGACAAAGAGAAGAAGATCAACACAACTTAATGGCCGGAGAAAGATGAACGTTAGGCGACTTTGCCATGCCTAACATCACAGATTGTCTAGGGGGAATAATGGCTCCTTCAATTGCAAACAACAACTTTGAAATCAAACCTAGCATCATTCAAATGGTGCAAAATAATCAGTTTGGTGGTTTGCAAGGGGAGGATCCATATGCACACATCTTGACATTCTTGAATGTATCTGCAACATTTGAAATAAATGGAGTATCGGATAATGCAATTCGATTAAGGCTCTTCCCATTTTCAGTCAAAGAAAAAGCTCAAATATGGTTGGCAAGTTTACCAAGTGAATCAATCACCACTTAGGATCAATTAAAGCAAGCATTCCTTCAAAAGTACTTCCCTCCACAAAAGACAGCAAAATTCCATAATGAGATCACCACCTTCAAGCAAAATCCAAATGAAACAATTTATACTTCTTAGGAAAAATTTAAGAAACTCTAAAGGCAATGCCTACATCATGGATTGCCCGATTGGATGATTCCTCAAATTTTTTATAACGGATTAACAAATGAGAATCACAACATAATCAATGCCGCATCTGGAGGTAAATGGATGGATAAGATAGCAAGAGAGGCTGTCACTTTACTTGAAGAACTTGCATCCCAAGGATACATGGGAGATGAGACAACTATGGCAAAAGCAAAAGGGATATTGGAACTTGACACTATTAACCTGCTAACAGCAAAGGTAGATGCACTCACCAAAATGGTAAGTAAAACTCAAATTAATTCTATTGAAAATACTGATGTTGTTTGTGACCTATGTGGAGGTCCTCATCCTTATTCCCAATATAGTTCAAATGAGGAGGTAAACTATGTCCAAGGGTGGTATAACCAAAGAATGGTATATAACCATCAATGGAAGAACCATCATGGTTTTTCTTGGTCTAACCCATCCTCCCAATTAAACCCACTAGTTAACCAAAATCTCAAACTAAATAACCCACCAGGTTTTCCCATGAAGCAACCTTATACTCCTACACCACCTAAATCTACTTTAGAGTCCCTTCTAGAGTAGTTTGTAGGAACACAAATATCCATTAATAAATAAAGCGAGGAGCAATTTAAATAATTTAATTCCAAAATTGATCAACTTACTACTCACAACATAATTTTAGAAACTCAAATTGCCCAACAAGCTTCTTCCTCTAACCCTAAACCTGTAGTTAAGTTACCTAGTCAACCAGAATTTGTTCAAAGAGAGACTTGCCAAGCAATTACTCTAAGAAGTGGTAAGATGGTTGAAAATACTGTTAACGAGAATAAAAGTGATATAGTAGGTGATGACGAAGTAAACTTAGAAAGTAACCAAGGGAGTGGGATTAAAGATAATAATAAAAATGAAAGTATCATATCACCTAAGGTTAATGATCCTAAAATAGATATTAAGACCTTGCCCTTTCCTCAAAGGTTCATAAGAAGGAACCTAGATAAGCAATTTGGCAAATTCCTAAAGTATCTTAAAGATATTACTATTACTATTCCATTTTTAGATGTTATAAGGGATATGCCGACTTGGGGTAAATTTTTAAAAGACATGGTCTCTCATAAAAACAAATTAGAAGATTATGGTATAGTATCTTTAGTAGAAGAATCTAAGGCCATGTTTTCTAAGTCCCCTCCTAAGCAAAAAGATCTTGGATGTTTCACTGTCCCATGCATGGTTGGAGGAAAGTATTTTGATAAAGCTTTATGTGATATGGGTGCTAGTGTAAGTTTAATGCCTTATTCTATTTATTTAAAACTTAATTTGGGTGAAGTTAAGCCTACTAACATGTGTCTCTTGATGGCTAACAAGACTATTACCTATCCAATTGGCATTCTTAAGAATGTGCCAACAAAAGTAGGTAAATTTATAGTTCCTGCAGATTTTATTGTCCTAGACATGAAGGAAGACCTTGAAATTCCTATCTTGTTTGGAAGATCATTCTTAGTAACCGTAGGTGCTATCATTGACATGAAGAAAGGTAAAATCACATTTGAGGTAAACAATGAATGCATAGAATTTGATGTTCTTAAGATGATGAAATCTTCACCTATGGAAGGAGTTAGTAGGATTGACTCTATAGACTTAATTGATGAATGTACAAATGAGGTCAAATATGAATGCATGAGTCAAGACCCTATTCCCCCTTACCAAGTCCAAGAAGAAGAGGTAAATCTTTTAGAGACTACTTCATATCATCACTCCTCCCGACCTTCTAGATTTGAACCTCTAGAAATAAATAATGACCCAAAAAGAGAAGAAGTAAGTTTTGAACTCAAACCTTTGCCATCAAATTTAAAATATGCATTCCTTGATCCTGAATCTAAATTCCCTTTTATTGTGAATTCATCATTGTCTTTAGAAAATATCAATCTTTTGTGCAATGTGTTGCTTAAACAAAGAAGTTCCATTGGTTACTCTTTGAATGATCTAAAAGGTATTTGCCCTAATTTTTGCATGCACAGGATAATCTTAGAAGATAATGCTAAGCCTTCCATTGAAGGTCAAAGGAGACTTAATCCAACTCTCAAAGAAGTGGTAAGAAAAGAGATCACAAAATTACTTGATAATGGCATCATGTACTTGATTAGTGATAGTAAGTGGGTAAGTCCTGTTCAAGTTGTCCCTAAAAAGGGTGGCTTGACTGTTATTAAAAATGAATCAAATGACTTAATCCCTACTAGGACTGTCACTGGATGGTATATGTGTATAGACTATAGAAAATTGAATAAAGCAACTAAAAAAGATCATTTTCCACTTCCATTTCTTGACCAAGTATTAGAAAAATTAGCAAATTATTCTTATTTTTGTTATTTGGATGGTCTTAGTGGTTTTTATCAAATACCTATCTACTCCGAAGACCAATCAAAAACCACTTTTACATGTCCCTATGGAACTTTTGCGTTTAGACGCATGCCATTTGTTTATGCAATGCACCTGCAACATTTCAAAGATGCATGTTTTCTATCTTTAGTGACTTAATAGATTACTGCATTGAAGTTTTTATGGACGATTTTAGTGTTTATGGAACTAACTTTGAAAATTGTCTAGAAAATCTCTCTAAAGTTCTTGACAAGTGTAAGGACCATGGACTATTACTTAATTGGAAAAAGTGTCATTTTATGGCATAAGAAGGAATAGTACTAGGGCATATGGTATCCAAAAGGGGTATTAAAATGGATAGAGCCAAAGTTGAAGTGATCACAAATTTGCCACAGCCCAAATGTGTTAAGGACATTCAGAGTTTCTTAGGACATGTCGAGTTCTATAGATGGTTTATCAAGGATTTTTCCAAAATTGCCAAGCCATTGTGCAATTTGCTCGCGAAGGAAGCTACTTTTGAGTTCGATGAAGCATGTCATGAAGCTTTTGAGACCCTAAAGAAAGCTCTTGCTTCTATACTGATTCTACAGCCACCTAATTGGGAGTAACCTTTTGAAATTATGTGAGATGCTAGTCATTTCGCAGTTGGAGTAGTCCTTGGGCAAAGGAAGGAAGGTAAGCCTTATGTAATTTACTATGCAAGTAAGCTACTTGATGATGCCCAAATCAACTATACAACTACGGAGAAGGAACTACTAGCCATAGTTTATGCATTTAATAAATTTAGAGCATACTTGGTAGGTCAAAAGGTAATTGTATATTCTAACCATGCTGCTCTAAAGTACCTCTTAAGTAAAAAGGATGCTAAGCCTAGGCTACTAAGGTGGATTCTTATGCTCCAAGAGTTTGATTGGGAAGTAAGGGATAAGAAAGGGAGTGAAAACCTTGTGGCGAACCATCTCTCTAGACTTGATCAAGAAGGTTTGAGGAAGCTTGATGATGGAATACCAATACCTGAGACCTTCCAAGGTGAGCATTTGTTTAATGTTGTATTACAAGAAATTCTATGGTATGCTGACATTGCTAACTTTTTTGTAAGTGGGATTCTTCCTTATGGTTTAGATTATAGGCAAAGAAAGAAATTTTTGCATGATACTAAATTTTATTATTGGGAAGAACCTTTGCTTTATAAAAGATGTGCAGATGGGCTAATAAGGAGATGCATTCCTCAAGGTGAGATTCAAGATGTTTTAAAACATTGTCATTCCTTAAATGTGGGTGGACACTTTGGTGCAACAAAAATGGCTTCTAGGGTATTACAGTGTGGTTTTTGGTGGCCTACTTTATTCAAAGATGCTAGAGAATTTGTCCTTACATGTGATAGATGTCAAAGAATGGGTAATATATCTAAGAGAAATGAGATGCCCTTAAATGGCATTCTTGAAGTAGAACTTTTTGATGTATGGGAGATGGACTTTATGGGTCCTTTCCCTAGTTCTTTAGGTTATAAATACATCTTAGTTATGGTAGACTATGTGTCTAAATGGGTTGAAGCAATACCTACTATTACTAATGATGCTAAGGTAGTCAAGAAAATGCTTAAAAAAGTAATCTTTCCTAGGTTTGGTACTCCAAGAGCTTTGATAAGTGATGGAGGTTCCCATTTCTATAATAATATCATAGAAAGTCTACTTAAAAAATATGGAGTTAATCATAAAATAGCTACTCCTTACCATCCACAAACAAGTGGACAAGTTGAAGTAAGCAATAGGGAAATTAAGTGGATACTAGAGAAGACTGTTTCATCTTCTAGGAAAGATTGGGCATTAAGGCTAGATGATGCCTTATGGGCATATAGAACTACTTTTAAAACTCCCATTGGCCTTACCCCATATCAATTAATCTATGGTAAATCTTGTCATTTGCCTATTGAACTTGAACATAAAGCGTATTGGGCAACTAGGGCTTTGAACTTTGTTATGGATAAAGTAGGTAAGAAAAGACTTTTACAACTCAATGAACTAGAAGAATTAAAGTTAAATGCATATGAAAATGCAAAGTTATATAAAGATCATACTAAGTTATGGCATGATAAGAATATTCTCAATAGGGATTTCCAAGAAGGTGAGCTTGTTTTACTCTATAATTCAAGGTTAAGACTATTTCTTGGAAAACTAAAATCAAGATGGTCTGGACCTTTTAAAATTATTAAAGTTCATCCATATGAAACTATTGAGATTGCTAATAACAAAGGTGAATCTTTTAAGGTAAATGGCCATCGACTTAAACCTTACTTTGCTGGTGCACTATTAGAATAATCAAGGTCAGTAACCCTCTCTACTTAATAGTATGTTTATTTACTACATAGTATATTTATTTTAAAAAAATTTTTGTTTGTTTATTTTAAATTTCATGTTTATTTAATTTAATGTTTAAGTATTTTTTAATATTAATTTTATTTTATTTTAATGCATACACATGGTATTTATTTGAAAAAAAAAATTTGGACTAAGTTCATGCCGAGTCGTGCCCTATGGTGCCGACTCGGTACTATGGACAGAATATGACACACCCAAAAATTTGAATTTCTACACCAATTTTTCTTTTCTTTTCATTCCCAATTCAATTGTAATTTGATTTATTCTTATTTTTGGTCAAAAACTAACTTATTCAACACTCTTTTCCCAAAACAAATCAATGAAAAGTTGTTTCTTTTCCAAAAAGAATCACACCTCTTCCCAAAATACATGACTTTTCACATCACATTCTTACACACCTATAAAACCCTAACCCTTACAACACCACTCCCCTACCCTTTCTTTTCATATTTTGAAAACACAAATCCTAATATTTAAATAATTCTTTCTTCTATTTAAACATCATCTTCTTCATTTCATCATTCACACTACACTATATCCACTCATAAGTTGCATAATTTTTTCTATTATTCTTCTCTATTTTCTAACTATGGGCAAGACCAAAGGATCAACTTCTTCAAGGCCTCAAGAGGAGTAGCAAGAAGGAGACCTTGCATCAATGTATGAGTCCTCCTTTCCTATTCACTCACGTGAAGGAGCCAAATTCTCTAAAATCAAATGTAGAGAAATTGTATCTTGTAAGTATTTTCCTCCCTCTTTAATTCATGATGTTGGCATGGAGGAAGTATTCAATCAAGTTCTTACCTCTTGTGGTTTGAAAAAAATTGTAAGTATGCAAGAACATTCCTATGGCAATCTTGTTTATGAGTTTTTTAGTACACTTGACATCAATGATACTAATTCTCAAATTCTGGAATTTAGATTGCTTGGCCAACCTTACCAATTAACTTACAATTTTATGCAAAAAGTTTTGGTTTTAAAAGAAGTGGTGTTTATGATTTCACTAATGATTTTAATGTTAATGACTTTTAGACATTCTTAACTGATATAGAAACCCCTTTTAAACCTAAAAAGGGGGGAAAGTAATGTTCATCAAAGATTTAAAATTCTGCATGTTGCATAAAGTCATTGCATGTGTTATTTTTGGTAAAACTGAAACTAATAGAGTAACTGTTCAAGAGATCTTTTTAATGTGGTGTGTTCATAAATCAAAGCAAGTGTGTTATACATATTGGATTTTTAATCAACTCCTCATGTATGTTACACGAAAGGAGCATCCATTGACATATGGTCATATTGTTACAAGCATTGCTAAGGGATTTCATACTGATTGCTCAAACTTTCCTTATGTTGTCAAATACTCATATTTCACAAAACAAGCCTTTGTAAGAGGTGAGGTTATGGATGGAGACTTTAACCATGTTGCAACTTACATATGATCTTGTTGGAAGGGGTTACATCACCCTATTTATAATTCGGATGAAGACTCCGATGATGATGTTCCACCGACTAGAGGCCCACCACCATCAAGAGCCCAATCAATGGTTCAACTTGCATTACCACCATCATCCTCTACTCAAGGAGAAGCAAGTGGCTCCACTCTTAATGACCATCAACTTTTGGAGGAGATTTTGGCAAACCAAAGGAGCATGCAACGTCAACTTACCGCTTTGGAGGCTAGAAACCAAAGGATGGAGCGCACGCAATATAGTATGGACTATAAATTGCGTAAGTTCTTTAGCTACTCCAGGTGTGAAATTCCTTCACCACCACCCGATGATCAATGAGGTATGTTTTTTCTTCCCTTCTCCATCATCTTCACTTTTCTTCACATTGGGGACAATGTGAATTTCAAGTATGGGGGAGGGATTGAATAATGAAGTTTGAAGCTTTCTATTTACTTTTATGTTTTATTTTGTTTTGATTTTCATTTTCTACACTTTTAATATATTTTACATGATTGTTGTTTTGATTAGTTTAGTATTTTACAATTTGCATCAAGAATTTTTTTCCTTTTACTTAAGTTTCTCCATGTTATTATATCTTGATTAAATTTTCTCATTTTATTTTCTAACTAATTTGGTGTTCATTCTTGATAAATGCCCAATTGGTAAAATTCTTAAGTCTTTTTCTAGCATTTGTTAAGATTTTGTCTTTTTATCTCACTCTTATTGCTTCTAAAGATCTCTAATTATCTAGTCAATTTTCTAATTTTGCTTAATTCTCAAAATTGATATAAGTTAAGTCTTTGAATTTGCATGATTTAAGTTGCCTAAAGGAAACTATAGCCATAATACGAGTTATGTATTAGTCAACAATGGATGAGGATACTAAAAGAACTATATGTGTTTGCTAATAAAAATGCATATTGAGTAAGTTGTGTGCAAATGAGTTTGCTCCTTAGTTGCATTTAATTCGAAAGATATGTATGGTATGCCTATTAAATATGTACATTGAGTAAGTTATGCGCGAATGAGTTTGCTCCTTAGTCATGTTCAATTCGAAAGATGTTCCTTATTTAATCAAAAAAGAAAGAAAGGAAAAAAAAGAAAAAAAGAAGAGAAAAAAGGAAAAAAAAGAAGAATAAGCAAACTATGTGTCTAAAAATGCCATGAGACTTATTGCATTCTTGCGTGTGCTTTCTCTTGTCCCAAAGAAGGCTACTTGAATTTATTGAATTCTTGACTTAATGCATGAATACTTTGACTAGAAAACCATGATTAGGTCCTTAACTAAATAATTGAATAACTTTGTTACCAATAGGGATGAGATAATTAGACAAAGCTCAAAATTTATGCTATAAGACTTGTCATCCTTTATCATTGCTGGGCACTAAGAACTATATCATCAAAATATTAGCCATATACTCCTTAAATAAATTTTGAAGATTGTTTAATCAAGATTGTTTTATAGTTATCTTGGAGAAACTAAGTAATTTCTTTGTCTCTTCCCTCTTTGTTCTTGCTTAAGGGCAAGCAAGGTTTAAGTATGGGGGAATTTGATATGATGCAAATATGTATACTTAAACTAATCAATTTATAATTAATTTTGTGTTTTTATGCATGAATTTTATCTTTAAAGTGGTGCTTTTAATCTTGTTTTTAAGTGTTCTTTAAGTAATCTAGGTAACTCTCCAAGGATCAAGGGTTCTATGCATGAAAGGGAAGAAGTTTTGCAAGGACTAGCCAAGACATGCTTGTGTCGAGTCGTGACAGAGGACCATGGTGCCAACTCGTGCCCATTGGTGCTGAGTCATGACAGAGGACCATGGTGCTGACTCATCCTAGCCTGTCTCGAATAGTTATGGTACCTTTTCATTAAAACACTTCACAAAAGGCTCCTTTTTGCAAAGGACATGATTTGGGACACCTAGAAAACTATAAATAAGAATGTTTTATAGAACTTTAGAGATGGGATATTAGTATTATTCATATATTAAGTTAGTAATTAAAAGTGTAATTCAAGGGTTTAAAAGTTAGAACAATATTGAAGAGTCACCAAGGCATTCAAGCAACCATTCAAGGACACTTCTTCAAAGTAAATTTCTGGAGCAAGGATTGAAGAAAATATCATCAAAGTTTCCTTTCCCTTCTCTTTTTTATCTTTGTTCCTTGATGTTCATCTTGTCTTCTTATCTAAACTTTGTCATTTACACTATAAATATACACTAGTTTGGTTTCTTTGAATTGTAATAAAGTATTGGTTTTAATCATTCTATTTCTTATATGCTTTGCATGATTTAGTTTTAATTGTGTGCTTAATTAATGTTGTATGTGCTTGATCACCATGTATAACATGATAGTCAAATTATTCACAATGAGAGTTGGGATAAATTGACGGAGAAACAATTAGAATTACATAGAGAATGGGATAAGCACTTGGAGACAAGCAAATCCATTCTAAGGGGAATTATAGTATTGGCATGAATGTTTATGGTTTTGTTCAATCTCTATGATGACATGAGAATGCTCATAGAATCTAGATCAAACACTTCTAATTGACAACGAGAGTTGCTTTTAGGAATTATAGACCATACTCTCAATCATTACATGCATATAACACATCTTATTAAAATCAATTCTGATTTGTAATTCAACCTAATCAACATCCTTAATCATAATATTAGTATAGTAGCATATAGTTAGTTTTAAATCTTTTATTTAATATCCTTGCCTATCCATCCTAGTAACTATCCAATTAACACGAAATTTCCAAGTTCCCCAGAGTTTGACACCCTACTCATCCTATACTAACATGATTACTCTTTCTTCTTCTTTCTATGCATATGTGTTTTACACATAAATGAATTGATTGCTTGGATGGATGTTTGGCCAAAAATGGGTGAAGTGAAATTTTAAAATATTTGAAATTTCACCCCACCACCTTGCTTCCACTGCTTTTGGCTCCACCTTTCCTTCACATCAAACTACCATTGAAGCACAACACCACTGTGCTCCAACAAGCTTACATAGTTGAGAAAAGATGCAAGAATAGTAATCCTTTTGGTACCACCCCAATTATCTCCTCTAAGAAAAAAGGAAAAAAAGTAGCTACCATCACCAACCAACAAACCCATAAACTAGTGAGAAGAAAGTTCATTGATTTGGGAATTCCCTTAGGCATGGTTTTTAAGATGGCCCCTAAAGCTAACTTAGTTAAGCCTTTAGAGCTAAAAGCACCCTCTATCCATCCATCTAAAAACTATAAACCTAATCAGTATTGCAATACCACCAAGGAGCTAGGCATGAAATTGAGATGTGCAAAAGTCTAGCGCATCGAATCTAAGACCTCATTGATAATGGAAATGTCCTCCCTCCAGAACTGGTACCTAGTGTACCTATTGACCTAGGAACATTATTAGTCTCAAGCGGGAACACACCTTACCAAATTCATCTAACCTACCAAGTGACTAGCACTTTAAGGAGAGTTGGCCTAATTGACGTGCCCTTGTTTGAGTCCTACAGTCAAGTTGAATCCAGTCAATCCTCAGTAAAAGTCATCTAAGGTCTAAGTTTGAGTCTTTTGAGTCTATTGAACCTATCACCATTGACTCTTACACTTGTTTCTTTTTTTTTCTTTTAGTTTGTAGTTGTCCAAAGTTAAAGTTAGAGTTTGTCACTTGTAATGACTTCCAGTTTGTCTTAATAAAAGTTTAGATTTTTTATATTATATCTTGTGTTTTTTTTTAATCCAACTTTAATGATACACCAAAAAAAAAAAAGAAGAAGAAGAAGAAAATAAAAAAGCGAATAAAATAAAAAATTTTGCATGCATTACACTATAAGATTGAACAGCTCTTAGGACTTAACTATCCTTAATTAGCATAAGAATACCTTAATGACTGTAGATCACTTCATGAAAAATATTAAAAAAAGGCCATGTCAAAATAAGGAAAGGCCCAATGAACAGATGCAAAGCAAGGTTGTCATACTTAACTCTTTTTCTATACTGTAACAAGAACTACATGGACCTGATTCTCCTTAAAAAAAGAATGGAAGTAATGTAAGGGATACTTAGGTAGCCCAATCTAGGTGCAGTCCAAATAATCGTAAAAATATCTTTTGTCTTATAAGGTATCATGCCCTTATTTTCTCTGAATCACATCAATCGCATCCCCACTTGTTTCCTCTGCCAAAAAAAAAAAAAGGATGGTATGCCATTCATTTTGGATTCCATTTTGAGTCATGTCAAAATCCATCTATTTAAATCTATCAAGTTTGTCTAAATAATTTATCCTTATAAGCAGTCAAACAATTTTATCCTCCATAGAGTCATCCTTCTTTGTGTCATTCTTTTTCTTCCCTTAATTATTCAAAGGGTAAATAAAGATTTTAAGTCTAATATTGAGTCATCACAAATAAAGTTACCTTTATCCATTATCAGAGGCATGTCATTTAAAGATATTCATATTCTTTTAAGTAACCTTTGGTCAGTCCACTACCTCTTGTCAAGCACAAGATCTTTAAGTCATGTTCCTATGAAAGTGCTTGAGTAATCAAAAGACCCAAATCAGAGGGTTCTCTCTCATTTCCTAAAAGTTCATCCTGACCTCTATGCCAATCTAATTGAACCCAAAAAAGCATTATCCACAAAAGCCTTATTAGCCCAGATAATGCATTCTTTGCTTTCTATGAAGCACTGAAATAAAAAGAAGAAAAGAAACAATTATAAAGCTGAAGCCTTAGTGAAAATCAAAACTCTCAAAAATTTGCATTGCCCAAGCCATGTGCTAGAAGCCTGCAACCCACTTTGAATCCTAATTTTCTTAGCAAAATGAAAATCATGCACACTTTCTAAAAGCCCCAACTTCAAAATCCCGAGCCATTGTAGAAAGCCTGCCTCCCATTTCTAAAGTGCCAACTCCATAATGAAACTAAGCCACTAGAAAGGTCCTATTATGAACAAAAATCAAGGCATACCCCCCTCATTTATTCAAAGAAAACCCTGATCTCCCAATATCCAAGTGAACCTTCCAAATTGATCCAAGCCATTTATCCTAGTAAACAAAATCTTGTCATACCTAGAGCAGAATTAGAGCTAAGATTAACCAAATCCCAATACCTACCAACCTATTTGTTCAAACCTCTTAACAAAACCAAAACTAAACCTTGAACAAAGTCCAAAGCTAGACCACTCAATTAACTGCCCGAGTAATCCAACCGGGCCAGGAGCCCAAAAGGAGAGCCACATGGAGTGAACCATAAGTCTTTGTCATCTATGCTAACATATAAGCCCCTCATTTCCATAAGCTTCCAAAGTCAAACTAAGAGTTAACCATCAACAACCCATTTCCAGAACCAATTCTTCCTCTAAATTTTTGGGAAACCTAAACAAATAAATTCCTTTTTGAACCTAAAATAAGCCACATGCCTATTAAATCCATTACAAACCAATATGGCTGCCCTATTGCCATTCCAAGCCCTAACCCATGTCAAAATAGCTAAATGATTACCCTCCAAAATACGGCTCCTTCCTAAAATCACCTTTTTAGATAACCAGTCATTAGTTAAAGGCACATAGCTAGCATAAACACCTTTCTACTCAAGGTCTAGATTACCTACCATGGTCATTACTTAGAAAACATCACAGAAACATCATACCTTCCTTGGATAGCCTTAGGATCTGAAAAAAAAAAAAAAAAAAAAAAGAGAAGAAAAAATCAATCAAAATAATCATCTTATAACCCATAGGCCACTTTTAGGAGTTAACATTGCATGCAAATTACATTCATGATATGTATAAAGCAAACCCATGAATCCACCTTCTTACATCCATACATTCATCCATTATGTGCATCATCATTCACAAATCATCTGTAGTGCAAAAATTAAGATGTTTATGAATCCCAAAGCATGATACACAACCATGCATCATCTATGCACTAACATCTATGCAACCTATAATCATGCGTCCTCATGCATACACCAAGCTAATGGCCTCTCTTTCTTTGTATCTATTAAATGTCATTCGCTAAGTGATATCAAGTCACATCAAAAAACTGAAGATGGTCACCTCGATCTAATAAATAGTCACATTCCATTTGATAGACCACCCTATGAGTGTGTTGATCATAATCTAAGGTGATCTGCTGGAGAAAGCAAAAATCATTTTCACTAAGGATCATTTCCAAAAGTAAAAAAGTAGGTCTTATCAAGGGGCACCACCTTCATTTTCACAGTGGATTTTTGAAAGCCAAAAGGGTAGATCTTTAAAAGGCATACCCGTAAGTCATCATTCCTTGCCAATTTTATAGTTAAGTTGTCATTATCTCTTATTGGAGGTCTCACCATCAAAATCACTAAGTCATCTGCAAAGTTACCTTTCTAGTTAAAGTAGTTAAATGACTCTTATCCCTCATCAATGATGTGCCAGTCAAACGGTCATTGCATTAAGCTGAGCAGACCCCTTTCTACTTTTAAAGACCCATCAAGTGAAGTGGCAATCCTACAAAATTGAACCAGCAAAGTGTGACTTCCCAAAGTCCCATTAATCCTGGTAAAGTCTCTTTAAACCTTCCAAAACGGCCAATCCTTCACTTTCAAAAGACCAAGTTTTTCTTGGCGCAACCAAAATCTTCTCAAAATCTCCTAACCAAGACTGGGATCATCAACCAAATAGACTTATTCAACCAAGACTAAGATCATCAACCAAATAGACTTCTCGAACCAAAATTGGGATCATTAACCAAACAGACTTCCAAAATCAAGACTATGGGCCATTAGCATTACTAAAAGAGATGCTAGAGGGCATCTCTTTTATCCCAATGACTAAAAACCTCCACGAAGACACTGGGGGCATCTTCCTTTATCAATCAATTTACATGTAAATGTTTAGATATAATTATCTAGACATCCCTATAGTTCTTTATCCCACCTCTTCCATTTTTCAACCATGTCTCTTACCCAAACATGTCTAAGTACCAACCTAGACATTACTTTGGTTTCTTATACTATCCCAACTATTAGTTCACTATCATTAGAATTGCCTAACAAATAAGACAATTCTTATAAGGGGGCAAATGTAAACCCTCAATTTTTCATCCTCATTATTTGGCCACACCTTGGCACCTGCTAAGTTTAATACGCTACATAGACTCGTTATGGCATTCTTGCTAGCTAGTTAGTGGGCAGGCATTCGGAGGCAGCACCCTTTAAAGAAAATTTTTTAGCCTTCAATTACATTGCTACCACACATACAAATTTCTAAAATCCTAAACCAACTAAAAAAAAAAAAGTGGACTACACAAGCCTGGTATAGATCTGCACCAGGTCTGTGTGAATCCACGCCATGCTGGTGCGGTGGCTACTCCAGTATGGTATGCATTTGCACCAATAGTTTTGCGTGGATCCACGCCCGTGGTCCCCTTTTCTATGCCAATTTTTCCACTTTTAACCGAATTTTTAACTCCTTTTTAGCCCTATCCTTTTGATCTTTTCACTCTTTCAATTTCTAAACTATTCTCATCCACTTTTCCTATAAATACCCACCCCATTTCTCATGTTTCTTCACCCCTTGAGTTAGAGTCGATAGCTATCCTCTAATTCCTTTCTTCTTCTCCATCCAACCACTCTCTAATTAATAAATTATCTCACCCTAACAAAGTCAATTGATTTATTTAATTAACTAAGACTTTTTTTAATTAAAATTAATCACTTAATTAATTAATTAATCTTTTTAATTAATCAATTGATCACTTTTCTTCATAATCAAATTAATCCTTTTCTTAATCTACCCTTCATATAAATTAATTAATTAATTAATCATTTTAATTAATTAATCCATCCATCCATTTCATCACATTAATTAGTTAATTAATTAATCCCCTAATTAATCCAATCATTTGGTCCTATAAAATGAAATTTCGGTTTAGTAAAACTCTCCACCATCTCAAAGCAAAAGTATCAACATTTTCCTCTCATACCCAAATCAAATCAATCAATCAAATCAACCTCTAAACCCCTCCATTTAATTGTGGAACAAACTATGTGGGTTTGATTCCCATTCAATGCGATAGGTAAGTGTGAACCCTCAAATTTGCACCTCCTGATTCGGTTGCAGCTTGACACCTACTAAAAATAGGGTGCTACGCATACGGTGGTCCCGCTAGCCGGTTAGCGGTAGGGGTCAAGGGGGCAGCACCCCTTGTGGGGTGCGGGGCAGCGCCCTATAGAAAAAATAAATTTCCTGAATCTTTTCTCCTCCAGTTGACTGCTTTTTAGTCACGAACCCATAGGATCCAACCGAGCTAAAATCGAAACTGAAACGGGCCTGAAACAGATGGAAATAGGTCGAACTGCATGAAGTGGCGCGCTGTCGCTTGGGAGGCATGCTTGTCGTGCCGCCCAGAAGGAGGCACACACTTGGTGCCGTCAGCAGGGCAACACTCCTGGGCGGCACCAAAATGGTGCCGGCGACCAAGCGGCACGCCTACCATGTCGCCCGAACGACCGGCGCGTCTGCCGTGCCGCCCTTGCCGCTAGCGCCGCACCGACGCCGCCGTCTATAAATAGAAGCCTCCTCTGACAGCTCTATAAATAGAAGCCTCCTCCAACCTCATTTGGCATGATTTCCAATGACTTTCAAGGCATTCTAAAGCGATTCAAGAAGTTTTCAAAGCAATTGAGGCATATTTCAAAGCATATTTTCTTTCTTATACTCACACATTTGCTGCTTCTACATCCAGATTCCAAGCTTCCTTTGAATTCAAGGTGGAGTTGAGATCCGGGGCAAAACTAGTTCCATTCGTTTGAAAGCCAAGAAAAGCAAAGGTATAATCCCTTTCCTATTTTAAAATTCTAAATTTAGATATAGAATTCTCTTTAGATCTAAAATTGAAAAGATCTAAAAATTTATTAATTTAAGAATCAGAGTTAAGTTAATAAGCAAACCAACACATTTTTAAAACCCCTCCTTTGCAAGAAGGAAGAACTGTGTGGGGTTTGATTCCTATTCAATAGGATATGCAGGCTGCCAATCTGAAGGGCATCAACTCCAAAAATCTTTTTATCAATATTGTTTTCCTTTTTATTTTGATTTATTCATATTAATCTTTTACTTGTGATTTTATTTTTAGTTTATTTTGGGGAATGTGTGCTTTTCCTAGTACCCATAAGGGATAGAGGAAAGATCCCCTTTATTTCATTTGTTTTGATATTGTAATAATTAAGTAGGATTTATCATGCCTGTTTATTTATTATTGTCATTCCATCACATCATATATTTGTTCATTCACCATTATAGTCCTGTTCATGCATACACAAAAATTCATTTTTCAAGAATTATTTTGCATTTTTAGCCAAACCAAAGAAAATAACATTTTCTTAATTGTGTAATTACCAAAACCTGATCCCTGAGCCCTCCTTAGTCACTCGCGGATTGGTGCACTTTTCCATTGGGATAAAATCAAATTATTTTTGGAGTCAATCATGTTGGGTTTTCTTTAATTTTCCCAATTAAAATAAATAAATTAAAGTGGCGACTCACTTTACAACTGTCACATTACAAAAATCAATTTTCCAAACTCACAGCGAGTTCCAATTGTGGAGTTTCTCCCGAAGAGCATTTTGATCCCTCGGTGGATTAGACCGGTGCTCGGGCGAGGCCTCACAATTGGCAACTCCACTAGGGACTTAAAATCTTTTTCAAATAAAAGATAAAGTGGATTACTTTTGGTATAGTACCAAGTTTGGCTTTAAACACAAAAATAACTCTTTCATGCATCACTACATCAGACTTCTTGTTCAAAAACCCTAGTTTCCTAGGAAAACAAAGGATAGAAAGTAACATCAAGTGGGCAAACTTCCTTAGGTCTGCTTGCCGATAGTAAAATCATCCAACCCACGACATATCCTCTAATCCTTTTAGAGGTGTAACGAGTATGCACGTACCATTGGACCCACGCGAGGCTCCTTGTCTCACATGTGGTTAGGTATATCGCATCTCTAGTGTGATGGGTTCCCTTCAAACCATCCTAACCCTTTCATGTAATGACTCATAGAACCTTCCTTTAGGATTTTATGTACCATAATACTGAACTTTGTATATCATTATCATGAAACCTTTTTCATTCATGCATACATGCATGCATAGCTTGAACCTTGTGAAGAGTCAAAAACCTATCAAAACACCTTTACAACTAAAGCCCATGGTCCACCTAAACCTATGGTCACAACCCAGGGCCCATGGTCCATCTAAACCCATGGTTGACACCAAAAATCCAAAACCTATGGTTCATCTAAACCCATGGTCAAAACCTAAAGCCTATGGTCCACCTAAACCCATGGTCAAAACTTGAAACCTATGGTTCACCTAAACTCATGGTCAAAACCCAAAGCCTATGGTCCACCTAAACCCATGGTCAAAACCTGAAACCTATGGTTCACTTAAACCCATTGTCAACACCCAAAGCCCATGGTCCACCTAAACCTACGGTCAAAACCCAAAGCCCATAGTCCACCTAAACCTATGGTCAAAACCCAAAACTTATGGTTCACCCAAAACCCATAGTCCAGTCCTATCCAAACCCATGTTAAAACTCATGGTAAAAATAAACCCATCTATGGTACCCTCATCTTTTTCCATAATTCTTATCCAAGCTAAACACTGACATAGCTTTATCTTTCATAATTCTTACAAAAGCTAAATACTGACCTAGCTTTCATCTTTCACAACTCTTACCCAAGCTAAACACTGATCTAGCTTTCATCTTTCATAGTCCTTACCCAAGCTAAACACTAATATAGCATTATCCTCAACCATCCTTACCAAAGCGAAATACTGACTTAGCGTCACTCTTATCTTTACCCGAACTAAATGCTGACTAAGTTTCATCTCTTACATCACTATCCAAACCCATGGCCCATCTCAGCCCATGATCTAGTCTAACCCATTATCCAACTATCACCAAACCCATTGTCCACCCAACATCCAAATCCATGGTACATCCATACCCAATTGCAAAACCCATGGTCACTTTATCCTTAAGCCTATTGTAAACCATTCATAAATCACAATCCCAATAAGGCTAAATTTTGATCTAGCCACTCAAAGCTAAAATCTGACCTAGCCACTCCAAGCTAAATTTTGACCTAGCCACTCAAAGCTAAAATATGATCTAGTCACCCAAAGCTAAAATCTGACCTAGCTCCCTTAGCTAAATACATACCTAGCTAACATCATACACCTCTACCCTCATCTTTACCCATACACAGTCAACCTAACCATAAGACACTGTCATCCACTATCATTAAACCTAAGATCTTTTGGTTTGTCACACCTCCCCATAACCCTTTTTTCCAAAGCTGGATACTAACCTAGTTCCTTCTCCCTTTCAAAGGTTGACAAAATGTCTGTTGCCGAAGATGAAGTCACTGCTACCAGAGCTGATGAAATCTTTGATGAGCTTTTTACTAAGCTTTCTGAACACTAGGAAACTATGATGAAGAGGCAAGAAGCCCTTTTCCAAGACATGCTCAAAGCCCAAAGGAGGGCTATCATGGAGGATGTCCGTACCATGCTGGAACAGGCCTCCCTGGCTCAAAACACAATTGACCCAAAACCATTCAAGCTAACCTAAAACCCACCTTTTATCCTGTTTATGGATCCGCTTCTAAAGTTTAATCCAAAGACAAAGAACCTGCAAACACCGACACCATTCCACCACTACCTATTCT
Organism: Reutealis trisperma; assembly: GCA_947687605.1. NCBI lineage: Eukaryota > Viridiplantae > Streptophyta > Magnoliopsida > Malpighiales > Euphorbiaceae > Reutealis > Reutealis trisperma. The sequence continues at coordinate 330,674 of CANTUT010000213.1, read as the reverse complement.
ACCACTTGAATTCCTCAGAAGCAACTCACTCTATCAACCCATGATAGTTCAACCACTAAATTTCACCCCTACTCTCACTTCCCGACCCACGGATCCTTTCCAAGGGAAGGAAGTCAATCTTGAAATCAAAGCCATCATGGAAAAAGTTAAGCACATGGAAAAAATGATAAAAAGTCTAAAGAAAAAAGAGGACCTGGTTGATACAGGCTCCCTAAGCTTATTCCCTAATGCAAGAGTTCCACCAAAGTTCAAGATGCCAAAATTGGACAAATTTGATGGTACTACTTGCCCTAAGATCCATTTAAAGATGTATATGGGGGTAATGCATCCCTTTGGTATCAATAATGAGCTCCTTGCTTAACTCTTTCATCAAACTCTTACTGATCCTGCCTTAAGATGGTTTATTAACATGGATGATACCCAAAAATAGATTTAGGAGGACATTTGCAAGGCATTTGTCGAACAGTACCACTACAATAGTGAAGAGGACATTACAAGAAGGGATTTGGAAACCACAAAGCAACTTCTAGATAAGTCCTTTTCCATGTTCCTTACAAGGTAGAGGGCTAAAGCTGCTCAAATGGTAAACAAGCCAACCGAGCAAGAACAAGTAGATATCATTGTCAAGAATCCACTTCCTGCCTACAAAGCCCATTTTTTAACACAATACCTACCCACCTTCAGAGCTTTAGCTACAACTGCTTCAAAAGTTGAAGATTGCATCCTAAGTACATCATTTCAAGTTAAATTCCCCACCACCAACCTGAACAGTGATGAGGAATCTAGTTCTAACTCAACCCTACCTTACCTCAGCCTTAGAAGGCATGTCATGGAATAGTTCAAGTTTAGCTAATCTGACCTGTCTGAGATTGAATTCCAAATCTAAACCTGAGTCCAAGTCTAAATCTCAAAGTCTGAGTCCAAATCTGAGTCTGAGTCTGTCGTATTATTTTTTCTTTATTCTCGTTAACCATATTGGTTCCTTTTGTCATCTTGCAATAAAGTTTTCTTTATAGTAATGCATAAACATTTTCTTTTCATTTTCTTTTTTAGTCCAACATGGATGAGCTTACCAAAAAAATGAAAAAAAAAAAAGAGAAAAAGAAAAAGAGGAAAAAAAAGATAAATGAACAAACAGTCAAATCCACCACTATTAGCACATGAGGTGCCATCAACAATTGCACCTAATCAAAAAAGGTCAAATAATTGAAGCAGAAAGAGCAAATCAAATGGAATTACCTATTGCACATTAGGTAATCAAACAATGCACCTCAACAAGGGCAATAAGTTTAAAAAAGGCCTTTGTCAAATCTAGAATTCAAAGGCCAGAGCCCTTCAAAGCAACAGCCTAAATTATGGTTGAATATTTTCTCCTAAATGCAAGCTCACTAAGTTGAAAACCCAAAAATGGCAGCTTAGGCAAAAGTTAGAGCTGAGAGAGAGAGAGAGAGAGAGAGAGAGAGAGAGAGAGAGAAAGCTCATCTAAGTCATCTTTTCTCATGTCCAAAGTTGTCAAATCATCTTCAATCAATCTGTCATCCTTCCTAACTAGAGGTTTATTCTCTAAAGGATATACAATCTTCAATGCTTTTATCCTGTAATGGGGGCATGTCTTCCCAAGAATGCCATCATCTGTCAATTTGTCTCATCGCTTAGCTCAAAGAGCTAAGGCATAATCCCTCATACATTTATCCAATCTATCACATCCTTATCTCTTATTTGGAAGTATGATCCCCAATTTATCTTCTTCCACTAGCCCTTTAACCATTCCTAAGGGCTCTTTGTGTCAACTAATTCAATTTACAATCAAGTGTCACTCCAAGAGTCTCTTCAATCTCAAACAACAAGAAAAGCTTGACTTGCTCTTTTCCATGATTCATGCTACAAAAAGCAAAATCATACAACCTCTATGATTCTTTTTAGAAGTCTCAGCCTACCTTCAAAACCATTCTTGAATTTTATGAAATCATATTGATTCCATCCTAAGTCTCACTAGCAAATCATACCACATGCCAGCCATTCCTTGGCATAATCTCAAAATGAGTAAAACCAAAATTCCCAAGTCTATCAGGGCTCATCATCTTTAAATTTAGTTTCCTTGGCAAAACTAGAAGTCAAGGCATATCTCCTAGAAGCCTTCATCAAGAAGCTCAAACCCAGAAACCTTCATCAAAGAAGCCCAAATCCAAAAGCCTTCATTAAGAAGCCCAAATTCAGAAGCCTTCATTAAGAAGCCTAAACCAAAAGCTTTCATCAAGAAGCCTAATCTAGAAGCCTTCATCAAGAAGCCCAAAATCTAGAAGCCTTCATTAAGATGCCTACTCCTAAAAGCCTTAGCCATGAAGCCTAAATCCAAAAGCCTTCACCATGAAGCCCACTCCCAAAAAAGCCTTCACTATGAAGCCCAGTCCTAAAAAGCCTTCCTGATGAAGTCTAAATCCAAAAGCCTTCACCATGAAGGCCACTCCTAAAAAAAAAGCCTTCCCCATGAAGCCCACTCCCAAAAAGCCTTTGCCATGAAGCTTAGATCCAAAAGCCTTCACCATAAAGCCCACTCCCAAAAAGCCTTCACCATGAAGCCTATTCCCAAAAGGCCTTCCTTTGTGAAGCCTATGATCTCCTTTAAGGCAAAATCATATTAAGCCTTTCAAATGGATTTCCTTCACCATACCTTCCCTCCTTAACCAAGACCTTTCCCTACAAGGACTAATCAGCAATGGGCAAACCGAGTCGAGCCACCCATGTTGACATTCCCACACCCATCATCTTTCAGAGACATAACCTTCTATAAATCTAACACCAAAGCCAAACAGATAACTTTGATCCCAATCCTTCTAATACTAAAGCCAAATAGATAGCTTTGATCCTAATCCCTCTAATAACAAAGCCGAACAGATAGCTTTGATCCCAATCCTTCTAATACTAAAGCCAAACAGATAGCTTTGATCCCAACTTTTCCAACCAATAAGGCCGAACAGATAGTTTTGACCTCAATCCTCCCAATCACCAAAGCCAAACAGATAGCTTTGATCCTAATCTTGCCAAACATCAAAGTCAAACAGATAACTTTGATCATAATCTTCCTAATAGTAGGGCCAAACAGATGGCCTTGCTAAGCCAATTTGAATTCCCTAGGTGGACCAAATCTCCAAATCTTTCAAAGTCTAGGCATAATAGATAGCCTTGATTAAAATTCACCATAACATCTTTATCTCCAAACAATTGAAGATCACCATTCTCACATCCAATGTCAAGGTCAAACCAATAGCCATTGACAAAATCTCATTTATCCTATGGGCCCTCTCCCAAAAGGTTCATATCTTTATACCTTGTTTGTCCTTTATAAGGTTCAGTCTGCACAAAGCATAAATGTCCCTATGCATAATAAGCACAAGCAGATATTGCAAGCCTAGAGTCTGACATGGTATAGCCCAAAATCTGACATGGTATAGCCCAAGTTCTGACATGGCACAGCCTAGAATCTGACATGGCAAAAGAACATATAAGCCAAAAATCTGATGTTGCAAGAGCACAAGCCCAAAGTCTGACATGGCATCTCTTCACAGGGTTCACTATCATTAGAATTGCCTTTTCCTAAAAACCAATTCTGATGAGGGGGCAGCTGTGAACCCTCAAATTTGCACCTCCTGATTCGCCTGCAGCTTGACACCTAATAAGAATAGGGTGCTACGCATATGGCGATCCCGCTAGCCGGTTAACGGGCAGGGGTCAATGGGGCAACACCCCTTGCGGGGTGCGGGGCAGCGCCCCATAGAAAAAATAAATTTCCTTAATCTTTCCTCCTCCAGTCGACTGCTTTTCAATCACAAATCCACAGGATTAAACCGAGCTCAAATCAAAACTGAAACGGGCCTGAAACAGATGGAAACAGGTTGAACCGCATGAAGTGGTGCCTAGGAGGCATGCTTGCCATGTCGCCCAGAAGGAGGCACACACTTGGTGCCACCGGCAGGGTGGCACTCTTGCAGTGCCACCACAGGCGGCACCAAAATGGTGCCGGCGACCAGGCGGCATGCCTACCGTGCTGCCCCTGCTGCCGCCACCTCCATTATCCATACCGCTGGATCCCCCTCTGGCAGCTCTATAAATAGAAGCCTCCTCCAACCTCATTTGGCATGATTTCCAATGAATTTCAAGGCATTCTAAAGCAATTCAAGAAGTTTTCAAAGCAATTGAGGCATATTTCAAAGCATATTTCCGTTCTTATACTCACACATTTGCTGCTTCTAGATCCATATTCGAAGCTTCCTTTGAATTCAAAGTGGAGTTAAGATCCAGGGCAAAACTAGTTCCATTCGTTCGAAAGCTAAGAAAAGTAAAGGTATAATCCCTTTCCTATTTTAAAATTCTAAATTCAAATCTAGAATTTTCTTTAGATCTAAAACTGAAAAGATCTAAAAAATTATTAATTTAAGAATCAGAGTTAAGTTAATAAGCAAACCAACACATTTCTAAAACCCCTCCTTCGCAAGAAGGGAGAACTGTGTGGGGTTTGATTCCTATTCAATAGGATACACAGGCTGCCAATCTAAAGGGCATCAACTCCAAAAATCTTTTCATCAATATTGTTTTCCTTTTTATTTTGATTTATTCAAATTAATCTTTTACTTGTGATTTTATTTTTAGTTTATTTTGGGGAATGTGTGATTTTCCTAGTACCCATAAGGGCTAGAGGAAAGATCTCTTTTATTTCATTTGTTTTGATATTGTAATAATTAAGTAGGATTTATCATGCCTGTTTATTTATTATTGTCATTCCATCACATCATATATCTGTTCATTTACCATTATATTTCTGTTCATGCATACACAAAAATTCATTTTTCAAGAGTTATTTTGCATTTTTAGCCAAACCAAAGAAAATAACATTTTCTTAATTGTGTAATTACCAAAACCTAATCCCTGAGCCCTCCTTGGTCACTCGCAGATTGGTGCACTTTTCCATTGGGATAAAATCAAATTATTTTTAGAGTCAATCATGTTGGGTTTTCTTTAATTTTCCCAATTAAAATAAATAAATTAAAGTGGCGACTCACTTTACAACTATCACATTACAAAAATCAATTTTTCAAACTCACAGCGAGTTCCAATCATGGAGTTTCTCTCGAAGAACATTTCGATCCCTCGGCGGATCGAACCGGTGCTCAGGCGAGGCCTCACAGTAAGCCTATTTAGGATTTAAATCCAAATCTCAAATCCAATCCCAAAATTAATTCCATTTTCCCTTTACTTTCAATTATAATCAATTATTTATTTATTTATTTTTGAAATTAAGGAGTGATTATGGTTTCCCAAAATCCATAAGGATTAAAGAGAACACTCTCCTTAATTTGTGGATGTTTTCTTTAATCATTTCATTAATTTTCTATGCACCATACATTCATACTATGCCATGTTCGTAGACTTAATAATTTGTCACCTTATAAATATCATTCATAAAATTAATTTTCTAAGTTAAATTAAACTTAAGAGCCAAATTTAGATTATTTAACTAAAAAACTAGTCTCCAAGCTCAACTTGGTTTGAAGACTAGTGATTTTTATCTTTAGGTAAATTAATTGCAAAATTAATGAATTGGAGTTAATTTGGGTTTTTTCCTTAATATTTTCCCAACTAAATAAAATTAAGGTGGCAACTCCTAAAATCATTTTCAAAAACAACCAATCGAAACCTAAGGGTTCTATCGTAAATCTAAATCCAAATGAGCATCCCGATTCCCTTCAATAGATCAGATCTGTCACATCCCAACCTTAGAGATATGACGGTCCTAGAGCATGGGGAGACATAAGGTCACCTACGCCTGTAGAACCCACTTACATATAACAAATCATGCCTAGGATCTTACCAAACCTCTTTCATTAACTCATTTAAACATTTAGATGAATACGATAAATTGCGAAAGACTTAAAATAAATCATTACATATAAAATCCATAAGGAGAAATAATATGTATCAATAAGTATCAATCAACATTCCCGGAGCATTTAATGACAAGACTTCATAAAAATAGTATTATTGATAACTTGGACAAAGAATTCCCCAAGCGAAGTAGAATGCTTGAGCCATTACCTCGCCTCCTCACATTTGCTCACCTGGAACCACACAAGAAAAAAGGGGTGAGATAGATGATCTCAATGAGTAAATGAAAAGGCACATACATTATCACATATTCCTTTGAAAGGAAACACATAGCTTATACATATAGTTCATGATTTATAATTCGTGAATTAGGTTGCAATTTAGCAAGGGTTCAATTTGGCAAGTTTGCAAAAATCACACTTATAACACATAGTGAGTGAAGGCTATTGCTCTATCACTCGAACACATTGAGGAGAGGTGGCCTTATACCAAATTCCAACTCCTATCACATAAAAGGTGTAAAGCTGATTAGGCCCCATGGCTAGAACCGCCCCTTTCTAACTGAGGTGGATACACTACCCCTATCCATCAGGTTAAGACCATGTGCATAGATTTTGATGATTACCTGCATCAGCACGAGGATTCTGCATAAAGGGTAAAAGGTACCATAGCTAGAGCTATTGGTAATCATAATTATCAATATAACATAAGGTAACAATAACATGTATTTCAATAACAATAGTGGTTTAGCTTTTAAACAATGATACAATGATAGTGTAGTTCCACAAAGAATACAAGTTAGGGTGTTAATCCCAAGAAGTTCTCAATAGATAACAAACTAGTTTTAGACCAAATGTCCTTTGGCAACCCAAGCTTGATAAAGAAATCATATAATAATATTTAGAATAGAAAGAACTTGGGTTTTAAAGATCACAAAGGCTCACATAACAATATATCACATTCTTGTAACACAACAAAATGTTGTTCACACTTATAACATGAATGTGGCATTTGCCCACACTTGAAGAATGAATACGATGTTTACTCACCTTGGGGTTCCTTTGCTCCTAGTACACGTAGTCCCTTTTGCACTTCTAAAGCTCCTCAAACTCTAACATAATATTTGATTTAACACTTAGTATTTATTTGCTCATGATGCTCCTATCCCATAACTACCCATGCATATATAGCATACACATACACTTAGAGTCCACACATAGGTGTACTCATCACTAGCACGTTGACTTTAAAAGTCTTGCTTACTTAGGCCTTATAGGCTCTCATGATAACACATCATAATCATATCAACACCTTTTTAAGGTCATCACAATATTATTACCTCAATATCAATTCACTTTAACAATTATCTTAGTTCACTTTACACTTCCATTCATGTTAACTTAAAATTAACCTTTCAAGCATCATGCTTAACTCTTATGATCCCTTTCACTTCATTAACTCATAACCATATGTTCATCATCAAGTCATCATAACATCTAGTTCCAAATTCCTCAGCCACATTTGCATTCTAATCACAACATAAGGTTAAGATACCTTAAGTATATCTTAAGTATACCAAAATGCATTCAAGCTTGTCTAGGATCATACCTTCACTAATATGCAATTTTATCATTTATTACACATACATACATGTCAATAAGCATCAAAACACATCTTATAAAATTTATAAACATTGGGACAAAAATGTTCATGTAGGTCGAAAGCATCATCAAGGTAAAAACCAAATTCTTCTTCTTTTTGTACTTTTCATCTATTTCAGAATTATGTAAAAACATGGTTTGAACCAAAATTTTTCATGTAAACATAACAAAAATCATTTCAAAATATAAATTCATAAGAATTGACCACTATTGGTGCTATTTATACACAAAAATTCAACTTTTGAATCATAGAGCACAAAACCATAAGTTTTCTTATTTTCGGTATTTTTCGGTCATTTCAGAAATATGTAAACAGGTTATTTAAACCATTATTTTTCATTCAATCATAGAAAATATCAGTTTAGAACACATTCCTTCATGAATCGGCAGCCATAGATAGGGTTTATACAAAAAATTTCTAAGTTCAAAGGGTTAGGTGAAAAATCATGAGTTTCCGCGCTTTCTGCGCATTTCGTTCATTTCAGCGATAACCAGACACATGATCAAATCATTATTTTTCATCTAAACAAAACAAATATCATATTAGAATACTTATTCATACAAATTGGCAGCCATATGACCTTGCAAGAATAAAATTTTCTAACTTTCAAGTTCTAACACGAAAACCTTGAATTCCTTTGTTTTTTGAAACTTTTTGGTCATCGCAGAAATATTATTTAATCCAATATTTTTCATCAAAACAAATCAAAAACCAGTTTAGAATACAACCATGTACAAATTACATCTCCCCCCCCCCCCCCCCCATGATGTTTATGCATAAAAATTGTGATTTTAAGTTATAGAATTCACCTTTGGAGAAATCTTGCGGAAAGAATCGTGTTTTCGATAGAAAATAAATTTTCTCTCCCAAAACTCACCCAAACAGAATTAAATCTATAAAAGTCAATAATCAAATAGTTTAAAATAATTTTTCCATAATTTATTTCATAGAAATCAGTTTAGAAATCAAAAGAGAATAAAAACTTACGATTACAGTCACGAAATCACGAAACGAAAATGTGTTTTCAATATTTCAGTAGAGAGAAATATTTTGAGAGAATTTTCTGCCAAGATACAAAAAGAATAAGAGAATGGCTGCTAGAAACCCTGGTTTGGCCGAATTTTAGAATATATATTAGGGTTGGAGTGGAATTTCCACTAATACCCTTAATGAATTAGGTTAGGAGGATTTTGGTGTAGTGGGTTTTGGGTATTTGGGCTTTTCCTTTAAATTTTCAGCTGAATAAGAATTAAAATAAAAAGAATATTTTTCTTATTAATTTTGGAACATTTTCCTCAAAAATATTTATTTTAAAATATTTTAAAAATATCCATAAAATTATTTTATGCTTAAAAATTGTCTTATGCATGAAAATTCATTTTATTTAAAATAAATTCTTTTATGCAAATGCACTTCATGTAAATTATTTATTTCACAATAGCAACACATATTATGCATATTAAAATAAATTTAATATGCCACATACTCATCAATCACTTAGATCACAAATTTTCACACAAGTACACACTTAACCTTATCAGTTCTAAATCAAGCAATTTATCACGAAAATTCCTAGGGTGGGTGTGGGTTGTTACATTCTCCCCCCTTAAAGAAATTTGTCCTTGAATTTAAACCCTTACCTAGTTTCTTTTGAAAGGCTGAGGATGCTTCTGTCGCATCTCCTCCTTTGCTTTCCAAGTGCACTCATCTATCCCATGATTTCGCCACTGAACCTTAATCATGGGTATCTCCTTATTTCTTAACTTCTTTACTTGTTGATTGACTATAGCTATCGGTGACTCCTCATAGGATAGTTGCTCATCTAACATAATTTCTGGAGGTAAAAGAACATGTGATGGATCTGACACATATTTCCTTAACATTGAGATGTGGAACACTGGGTGCACATGTGCCAAAGTTGGAGGCAGGGCAAGTCTAATAGACACTTCTCCAACCTTATCTAAGATTTCGAAAGGACCAATGAAACGAGGTGATAATTTCCCTTTCTTGCCAAATCTCATAACTCCTTTCATTGGCAAGACCTTTAAGAATACATGATCTCCCACGGCGAATTAGACTTCCTTTCGCTTAAGGTCCACGTAACTCTTTTGCCGACTGAATGTCATCTTCAATCGATCTTGAATTATTGGTACTTTCTCGGTGGTCTCCTTAAGCAATTCAGGCATTTCTACATGCTTGTCTCCAGGCTCAATCCAACAAATTGGAGAACAACATCTTCTCCCATATAATGTTTCGTATGGTGCCATACCAGTGGACGAATGATAGTTATTGTTGTAGGCGAATTCAATCAAGGGTAAATACTTATCCCATCTACTGCCAAAGTCCAAGACACACATTCTTAGCATGTCCTCAAGTGTCTGAATCATTCTTTCAAACTAGCCATCCATTTAAGGGTGAAATGATGTACTAAAATCTAGTTGTGTTCCTAACGCTTCTTGCAACTTCTGCCAGAACCTTGAGGTAAATTGAGTTCCTCGATCTGAGATGATAAAAATTGGCACTCCATGTAGTTTCACAATCTCATCTACATATAAATGCACATACTGAGCTGCAAAATATGTGGTCTTAACTCCTAGGAAATGAGCAGACTTTGTTAATCTATCTACTATGACCATATAGAGTCATATCCTTTGGAGGTTCTAGGCAAACCAACAACGAAGTCCATAGTGATGCGCTCCCACTTCCATTCAGGTAGTCGAATCTCTTATAGTAATCCTGAGGGTCGCTGATGTTCATACTTGACTTGCTGGCAAGTCAGGCAGGATGCTACAAACTTAGCCACATCCTTCTTCAATCTAGGCCACCAATAATTAGCTTTCACATTATGGTACATCTTGGTAGTTCCAGGATGAGAATAGTAAGGTGTCTGATGTGCCTCCTTCAATATCCTTTCCTTTAGTCCATCCACATCAGGCACACATACTCTATTCTTGCACTTTAAAATTCCATTGACTATCTCAAACTCAGAGTTCTTTCCTTCTTTCATCTCGTCCTTCAACTTCATCATGTATGGGTCCCTATCTTAAGAATCTCTTATTTCTTCCATTAACTTAGATCTTACTTGAAAATGAGCCAATAAAACTCTTGATCCTCCAATCTCCAGTTTCAATCCTTGATTAAACAATTCTTTTTGTTCCTTCATGATTGGCCTCTTTCTCACATCCACATGGGCTAAGCTTCCCATCGACTTTCGACTCAAGGCATCTGCCACTACATTCGCCTTCCCGGGATGATAGAGAATCTGACAGTCATAATCCTTCAATAATTCAATCCATCTCCTTTGTCTTAGATTGAGGTCTCTTTGGCTCAAGATGTACTGAAGACTCTTATGATCCGTGTAGATCTCACACTTCGTCCCATAAATGTAATGTCTCCAGATCTTTAGAGCAAACACTACTGCAGCTAATTCTAAATCGTGAGTAAGGTAATTCACTTCATGTCTCTTTAGTTGTCGTGATGCATAGGCGATGACTTTACCATTTTGCATCAAAACACATCCAAGTCCTACTCTCGAGGCATCGCAGTAGACAATGAATCCTTCTTCTCCTTCTGGTAACATCAAAATCGGTGCCGATACCAAACCCTTCTTGAGCTTCTGAAAACTCTTTTCATAGGACTCTTCCCAATTGAACTTAACTTGCTTTCTTGTCAACTTGGTCAATGGGGCTCCTATCTTAGAAAAGTCCTATATGAATCTACGATAATATCCCGCCATGCCTAAGAAACTTCGTACTTCTGAGACTATTGTGGGCCTTGGCCAATTTGCTACTACTTCAACTTTCTTAGGATCAACTTGAATTCCTTCCTTACTTACTACATGTCCAAGAAAGTTTACCAACTCCATCCAAAATTCACACTTAGATAACTTAGCGTAGAGTTGGTGATTGCACAACGTTTGAAGCATGATCCTCAGATGTTCTTCATGTTCCTCTTTATTCTTTGAGTAAATCAGGATGTTGTCGATGAACACGATCACGAACTTGTCAAGGAATGGCTTAAATACTCAATTCATCAAGTCCATGAAAGCAGCACAAGCATTCATCAAACCGAATGGCAAGACTGTGAACTAGTAGTGTCCATATCTAGTATGGAAGGCAGTCTTGCAAATATCTTCTCCTCGGATCTTTAGTTGATGATAGCCAGACCTTAAGTCAATCTTGGAAAAGTGACCAACTCCTTACAGTTGATCAAAAAATCATCGATCCTCAGTAATGGGTATCTATTCTTCACAGTGACTTTGTTAAGTTGACGATAGTCGATGCACATTCGGAATGAGCCATCTTTCTTCTTTATGAACAACACTGGAGCACCCTATGGTGAACTGCTTGGTCGAATGAAGCCCTTATCGAGCAAATCATGCAATTGCATTTTAACTTCTTCAGCTCCATTGGTGCCATATGATATGGCAGTATCAATATCGGCTGCGTACCAGGTAGCAATTTGATGTTGAACTCGATCTCACGATCAGGGGGTAATCCAGGTAAATCTTCTGGAAAGACATCCACTGGAATGCTCTCATCTCGAATGGCAGCTTCTTTGCCAGTGTCGATTACGTGGGCTAGATATGCTTGGCATCCTTTTCTTAACATCTGCCTCGCTTCTAAGGCCGATATCAAGTTCAAAGGATTCTCATTCCTATCTCTTTGGTACACAAACTCCTTCCCATCTCTAGCTCAAAACTCGACAAGTTTCTTTCTACAATCGATATGAGCTCCATGCTCATACAACCAGTCCATCCCTAATATCACATTGAATTCTAGTACGTCCAATTCTAGCAACACTACCGAAAGTGTTTGTCCATTAATGTCTACATCACAGCCCTTATACTCATACTTTACTTCCATCACTTCTCCTAAAGGAGTTCCTATTACTAACAGTTCACTCATCAATTCCTTATCTATACCTAAGTACTTAGCAAAACAAGGCGACACAAAAAGAATGGGTAGCACCAAAATCAATCAATCATCTTGCAATTAAAAATTCAAATGGGAATGATACCTTCTTCTTTCAAATCACACTAGATAAATATTCCTCCTCTAACTATATTCGATATCTACATAAGTGATAGAGAATTTCCTACCTTTCTTGCTATTCTAGTCTATATGATAGTATTTAAACCCCAAATTCCTTAATATACTTCATTTACTTCATACTGTATACTTATGCATATATAATATAACTGATTTATTTCATTCTCCTATTGATCATTACTAATTATCATTTCTCTTCCTATGACATCAATCATAATTATCATTTAATAACTCCATATAATTCATTTATCAAACTATAGTAACATGTAAGCATTTCATACCTCATAACATTATACCTATCAATCTTTAATCTTAGTTGGATCTTTCTCTTGACCGTATAGGTGCAAAGACAGCATTCGATGCATTGTCTGATATAACAGCATCATTAGCCCTAATGGATTGGGCAACCATGTGAACCTTCTTCTTAGGAGGCATTCTTTCTATTATAATAAGGGAACTTAGTACTAATCCCCTATCCTAACCCATTTAACCTCCCCCTTATCCTAGCACACATTATCATGCATTTACCATGTCACATGACTAAGCACATGTCATGTATGAATCGCATATCACATAGTTTTACACATATCACATATCATAATTATGTAGCATATATCTCTTAATATCATACTATAGCATAATGATGAAGGAAATCATCTCATCCTAGGTAACTAGGCGTTCAAGGAAAATCATTCATATCATATAAAGTGCTATGTCGTTACGTCAATCATCATATCTACTCGACCTAATTATCATGTCCACCTCCAGAGCAATCAAGAGCGACATGGCCACTGCTGCCACATCGGTAACAAGGAAGATCTCTAACTTGATGGCGATTAGCTGAAGATGCAGACCTCACTGGCAAGTAATCTCGTCTATGCTCAACAATCCCTGGCCTGAGTTGCTCCATATCCTCTCTTAGTGCATGAATCATGACCTTAAGACGTTGGTTTTCCTCCTTCAAGTATGAATAGTTATCCTCCAATTTTTGAACCTTACTATATACCCAATCAGGATCTAAGCGCTCCTCGGGGTCCTCCTCTTCATCAGGGGTCTACTCTTTCGTCGGGTGAATCACAGTTACTACTTTCTCGTGCATCTCTGGCCAAGTCCTCTTACAGGTCACACAGGGTGCTCTGGGTCGCAGTCCTTGAGTAGGCATAATCTTCTTTGTCATCTGTCAGAAGAATCATAAGGCAAGCAAACAATAATAAGGATTACTAAAATCTACTAGGATTTCGCAGAACTATGCTAACGATGACTGCAAGTGACATGACAGGAAAATTCCTATGCTCTAAGATTTTACTTAAGCAACTCATATAAAACAAGCCTAAACTAGACTTTTAAAAACTACGGCTCTGATACCACCTTTGTCACATCCCAACCTTAGAGATATGATGGTCCTAGAACATGGGGAGACATAAGGTCACCTATGCCCGTAGAACCCACTTACCTATAACAAATCATGCCTAGGATCTTACCAAACCTCTTTCATTAACTCATTTAAACATTTAAATGAATACCATAAATTGCAGAAGACTTAAAATAAATCATTACATAGAAAATCCATAAAGAGAAATAATAAGTATCAATCAACATTCCCGGAGCATCTAATGATAAGATTTCGTAAAAATAGTATTACTGATAACTTGGACAAGGAATTCCCCAAGCAAAGTAGAATGCTTGAGCCATCACCTTGCCTCCTCACATTTGCTCACCTGTAACCACACAAGGAAAAAGGGGTGAGATAGATGATCTCAATGAGGAAACGAAAAGGCACATACATTATCACATATTCCTTTGAAAGGAAACACATAGCTTATACACATAGTTCATGATTTATAATTCATGAATCAAGTTGCAATTTAGCAAGGGTTCAATTTGGCAAGTTTGCAGAAATCACACTTATAACACATAGTGAGTGAAGGCTATTGCTCTATCACTCGAACACATTGAGGAGAGGTGGCCTTACACCAAATTCCAACTCCTATCACATAGAAGGTATGAAGCTGATTAGGCCTCAAGGCTAGAACTACCCCTTTCTAATTGAGGTGGATACACTATCCCTATCCATTGGGTTAAGACCATGTGCACAAATTCTAATGATTACCCGAATTGGCACGAGGATTCTGCATAAAGGGTAAAAGGTACCATAGCTAGAGCTAATGGTAATCACAATTATCAATATCACATAAGGCAACAATAACATGTATTTCAATAACAATAGTGGTTTAGCTTTCAAACAATGATACAATGATAGTTTAGTTCCAGAAAGAATACATGTTAGGGTGTTAATCACAAGAAGTTCTCAATGGATAACAAACTAGTTTTGGACCAAATGTCCTTTGGCAACCTAAGCTTGACAAAGAAATCATATAATAATATTTAGAATAGAAAGAACTTGGGTTTCAAAGATCACAAAGGCTCACATAACAATATTTCACATTCTTGTAACATAACAAAATATTGTTCACACTTATAACATGAATGTGGCATTTGCCCACACATGAAGAATGAATATAATGTTTACTCACCTTGGGGTTCCTTTGCTCCTAGTACACATAGTCCCTTTTGCACTTCTAAAGCTCCTCAAACTCTAACATAATATTTGATTTAATATTTAGTATTTATTTCCTCATGATGCTCCTATCCTATAACTACCCCATGCATATATAGCATACACATACACTTAGAGTCCACACATAGGTTTACTCATCACTTGGCACATAGCACATTGACTTTAAAAATCTTGCATACTTAGGCCTTATAGGCTCTCATGATAACACATTATAATCATATCAACACCTTTTTAGGGTCATCACAATATTATTACCTCAATATCAATTCACTTTAACAATTATCTTAGTTCACTTTATACTTCCGTTCATGTTAACCTTTCAAGAATCAAGCTTAACTCTTATGATCCCTTTCACTTCATTAACTCATAACCATATGTTCATCATCAAGTCATCATAACATCTAGTTCCAAATTCCTCAACCACATTTGCATTCTAATCACAATATAAGGTTAAGATATCTTAAGTATACCTTATGTATACCAAAATGCATTTAAGCTTGTCTAGGATCATACCTTCACTAACATGCAATTTTATCATTTATTACACATGCATACATGTCAATAAGCATCAAAACACATCTCATAAAATTTATAAACATTGGGACAAAAATGTTCATGTAGGCCAAAAGCATGAACAAGGTAAAAACCAAATTCTTCTTCTTTTCGTACTTTTCGTCTATTTGAGAAATATGTAAAAACATGGTTTGAACTAAGATTTTTCATGTAAACATAACAAAAATTATTTTAGAATATAAATTCATAAGAATTGGCCACTATTGGTGCTATTTATACACAAAAATTCAACTTTTGAATCATATAGCACAAAACCATAAGTTTTCTTATTTTCGGTATTTTCCGGTCATTTCAGAAATATGTAAACAGGTTGTTTAAATCATTATTTTTCATTCAATTATGGAAAATATCAGTTTATAACACATTCCTTCATGAATTAGCAGCCATTTATACAAAAAATTTCCAAGTTCAAAGGCTTAGGTGAAAAATCATGAGTTTCCGCGCTTTCCGCGTATTTCGTTCATTTTAGCGATAACCAAACACATGATTCAAATCATTATTTTTCATCTAAACAAAACAAATATCATATTAGAATACTTATTCATACAAATTGGCAGCCATATGACCTTGCAAGAATAAAATTTTTGAACTTCCAAGTTCTAACATGAAAACTTTGAATTCCTTTATTTTTCGAAACTTTTCGGTCATCGCAGAAATATTATTTAATCCAATATTTTTCATCAAAACAAATCAAAAACCAGTTTAGAATACAACCATGTACAAATCGCCCCCCCCCCCCCCCCCCCCCCCAAATGATGTTTATGCATAAAAATTGTGATTTTAAGTTATAGAATTCACCTTTGGAGGAATCTTGCAAAAAGAATCGTGTTTTCGGTAGAAAATAAATTTTCTCTCCCAAAACTCACCCAAAAAGAATTAAATCTGTAAAAATCAGTAATCAAATAATTCAAAATAATTTTCCCATAATTTATTTCATAGAAATCAGTTTAGAAATCGAAAGAGAATAAAAACTTACGATTACGGTCACGAAATCGCGAAACGGAAAGGTGTTTTCAATATTTCGGTGGAGAGAAATATTTTGAGAGAATTTTCTGCCAAGATATAGAAAGAATAAGAGAATGGCTGTTGGAAACCTTGGTTTGGCCGAATTTTAGAATATATATTAGGGTTGGAGTGGAATTTCCACTAATACCCTTAATGAATTAGGTTAGGAGGATTTTGGTGTAATGGGCTTTTGGGTATTTGGGCTTTTCCTTTAAATTTTCAGCTGAATAAGAATTAAAATAAAAAGAATATTTTTCTTGTTAATTCTGGAACATTTCTCTCAAAAATATTTATTTTAAAATATTTTAAAAATACCCATAAAATTATTTTATACTTAAAAATTGTCTTGTGCATGAAAATTCGTTTTATTTAAAATAAATTCTTTTATGCAAATGCACTTCATGTAAATCATTTATTTCACAATAGCAACACATATTATGCATATTAAAATAAATTTAATATGCCACATACTCATCAATCACTTAGATCACAAATTTTCGCACAAGCACACACTTAACTTTATTAGTTCTAAATCAAGCAATTTATCACGAAAATTCCTAGGGTGGGTGTGGATTGTTACAAGATCGATGCTCAAGTGAGGCCTCAAAATATGATGGAAATGAGAAAGATTAAATTGAAAATGATTTGGATTAAAAAAAATCAAAAACTTAATTTTAAGCTTAGTGAAAATCCTATATACATAAGATGTGACCTAAGCCCATATTTGATATGGAAAAACGGCAATTTATGGGTTAGAGAAAATTCATTATTCATAAGCCTATGTGTTAGGTTTAGGGGTTAGAGAATTTTTCACTAAGGTTAAAATTGTAATTACACCTTTTAGCTAATATAAATGTCCATTTTACCCCTAAGGGATAAAATGGTCATTTCACCATCTGAAATTGTGAAGTCCACCTTTTTTTCTTCATCAAATCATGAGTTAAAAGGGTCTTATAGTCTTTGTGAAAACTTAAAGGTTATGTCTTAAAGAAAAGATGTATATAAATGTTACGTTAATCTTTTCTTCATAAGGTTGAACATCTTTTTCACTTAAAGGAATTTGAACAGAGAGAAAGAGACAAGAAGAAAGAGTTTCTTTAAGTTTTCTTTTAATCTTCAATTATTTTTCTTAGTTCATTATGAAAGAACAAATTGCTTGTAATTGGAAATGGATTTAGTCCAAAACAAATCAAAGAGAAATTTTATCTTCCTAAGGATTTTTGAGGGAGGATCTTGAAATAAAATTGGCAACCAAGAGAAGGATTCAATAATAACCAAAGGACCAAATGGAAACTTGAAAATGTGTTAGGTGTGGATGATCTAGAGGCTTCACATTTAGGGAGCTCTTTATTAAAGAAAAAAGGAAGCTTTAAGAGGTAATATGATTACTCTTCCTTCTTCTTTCTTTGCATATATGTTCTACACATAAACTAATTGATTGCTTGAATGAATGTTTGGATCTAATTAGGTGAAGTGAAATTTTAAATTGTTTAAAATTTCACACTACCACATTGCTTCCGCTTTGATTGGCACCATCATTCCTTCAATTGGTATCAGAGCCATGTAATTTCTCTATAAAACCATTATATGTGTTATTTTAGAGGTTTTAATTTAGTTGAAAAGGAGTTGTTGCACAAATATTATGCTCTCAGACACATAACTTGCCATCATGAAGTAATAATCGTGACCACGATTTGCATATCATGATCGCGATATTGATGTTGCACCCATGAAATTAAGGAACAAAATAAATGTTATTATGTTGGTCACGAGAATCATGCTCACTATACTGATATTACACCCATGAAATCCATATCATGGCCGCGAAGGTGGTCGTAAACTCCACTATCTGTACCGAACTTTTATTTTTTCCAAAATTATTTTGGATTTATTTTTCAATCAAATAAATTTTTATGACTTAAAATATGACTTTAAACTATAGGAACCTTGAATATATGATATTCAAAATGGGTTTTGGAAATGTTCCAAAATTTAGAAATGTTTGAATGTTGAACAACATATTTGTAAATACAATTGTTGCATATATATGTTTTGTTATTATTTGAGAGGCATGGATGATTGATCATGGATTAGAAAACCATAATATATGATTTTTTTATGTGGACTTGTAATAATTAATTTTATTATTTGATGGGATATAATTAAATGTTAATTACTTATTTAGGTTGTAATTAAATTAATTAAGCCTACAAGCTCTTTTGTATTTCTAATCACGCCTTAGAATGCCAAGGTTATTTAATATGGACGTGCAAGAACAATAAAAGGTTCAACCTATGAAGATGCCTAATGGGAGCATGAAGATTCAAATGTTGTAATCTTTTACTTGTAATTTGATTAACCTAAATCCCAAACCCATTCCTTATGGCTAAGAAGTGGGCCCATAGTTAATCCATAATCATACCTATGTGTATGTTATCTATTTTATGAAATATATATGTGATATACATGAATGTATATGATTTATGTTTAAAATGGATAATTTACAAAGTCAGACTAAAAGATTAATGCCCAAAAATCTTCCAAAGAAAATATTGATTCATGGTTCTCTATTAGAATAATAATTCAAGAAAATTCAAACCCTTATATCATCAGTTATGGTTATATAGGGGTAGTATATTTGGTTTGAATGCATTCTTTGAAATTATTGTGAAGCATGTGATGTTACGAGTATAGGATATATTGTATGTTAATAACAACAATGAGTATCTGAGACATATCATATTCAAATCACTAAATTGGTTAGTTCAATGGGTTTAACTTGACTAGTGTGAAAGGCCAATAACAACAATATATATCTAAAGTTGGAAACACTAGGAACCAGATTGGTTGAGCCTCATAAAGAGTTATAATGAACAAGTATTGTTCACTTATTAGATATCAAACTCCTAATAATGACAATGTGTATATGAGGGATTTGTGATTATCTAATAAGAATTCGATCACCTACTAGAAATCCACCCCAATGGGATTCTTGTTTCCTATTTAGAAGTATAGGATTCACTAAATTAGTGGGATTATCATTTCAATTAAAGACCAAATTGTTATGGTAGCTACATAATCACATAAGTTATTAATCCTATTATTTTGTGTATTTTGATAATACGAAATTGACAAACCCACTTACAAATTTATTTGATTCTTTTAGGCTCATAGGACCTAAATCTATAGGCTGGTTTGAAAATCATAGAATGGTCCATACATTTGAGTACATAGTGTATGTGTGAACCTTTAATTTTGCACCTTCTAGTATGTGTTTGAACCTTAGAAGCACTTAGGCTTGGTAAATAAACCTCTATAAGCCAAAAAACTCTTAAAATGGGAAAATTGGAAAAATTAAAATATGTTTTTTTTTTTTTTTTTTTACATTTGAACCCTTTCAAATAATCCAAGATTCAGTAATGAATACAATGCAACTAGAATCATGAAAAATGGATAAGAAATGAGCAAGAATAGGCGAAATGGGCAAAAATAAGTGCCATTGCCGTAAAGTGCCGTAGAGCGCTGTGCAGTAACTCTTGTGAATTTCACTATTTTGGCAATCTCCGATCAAAACTTTAGTGTTTTTCTCCTTTAATCTTCTCCCTATATATAGAAGACCTCTTCAAACTTCAAAAGATCAACTTTGGGAGCTTGAAAGCCTTTGCATCAAGCAAATTGCACTAGTTCTAAAGCTTTTCTTTTCCTTTGCTTTGTATTTGCTCTTTGCTTTGCAAAGTGAGTTGGGCGTTTCTCCTTAATTCCTACCTAACAAGTCAAAGGCTTTCCCCCCACATGTTCGAGGCAAGTCTATTGCCCAAAGCTCATGTCTATTGTTCAAGCCTAGCTGTTGCTATGCCATCCGAGGCTAGTCGCTAGCTCCATCCGAGCCAAGTCACTACTCATCGTCTGAGGCAAGTTGCTGCACCATCTAAGGCTTGTAATCGCCTGTCATATAAAGTAAGTGTCTCTCCCTTTTCTTTATTTTATCTATTGTTTCCCTAACTGGTTTTGCGTTCTAAGGCTCCTTGCCTAATTCTTGATCACTAAGGTAGTTAATTAGAATCTGACTTAATTAACTTCACTTGGTAATCAATTGGTTCAATCAATCAACTCAACCCTCTTTTAATCAATCAATCAAAACATGATAAAATGGCTAGGCTAAACTAACCCTTTTGCAAAAAGGAAGAACTGTATGGGTTTTAATTCCCATTCAATGGGATATATAGGCATGCTTGCTTTAAACATCGAATCGAATTAAAACTAACTCTTCCCTCTCTATCACCTTCTTCACTTACTTTTATTTTGTTTTCTTTTACTTTGTTATTAGGATTATTTTAGAGAATGTGTGACTTCCTTGTAACCCATAAGGGCTAGAGAAAGTATCCCCTAAGTTTGGGATTTTATTGTAATATTGGCTTTCTTTTATTTCGAACCTTGATTTTGTAGTTTCTTTATTATTAAATGGATGAGTTGAATCATTATGCATATTATATATTGTTCATGAAATATATTTTAAATCACTCTTATATTAATTGGCCAAACTTTTTTTTTTAATGTAAACCAAAAACCTAGTCCTCGAATCCTCTTTGGTTTCAAGGCTAATGATCTTTTTTCATTAGGGTAATAATTGGAGTCAAATGGGTTTTTTCCTTATATTTTCCCAAATAAAAAAAAATTAAAGTGGCGACTCTAAGAAATAATTTTCAAATCTATCAAAGATAAGCCCAAGAGCTTCCCTATAAGTTCCTTCTCAAATGAGCATTTCGATTCCCTTTAGCATATCAGACCGGTGCTTGGACAAGGCCTCACAGCTGGCAACTCCTTTTAATATGATTATGGCTTTGTATACATCACTAAAATAGGCTCTTTGCCATTCAACCTAGTTTTAGGAAAACAATGGATCATGAGTAGCATTGAATAGGTAACCCTTATTAGGTCTATTCACCGATAGTGAAATCATCCACCCTGTAATGAATTCTTTAATTCTTTCAAAGAAGTAATGAGCATGCACGTACTGTTGGACCACGCGAGGTTCCTTAACTCACATATGGTTAGGTATATCGCCACTTTAATGTGATGAGTACCCAAATTGAGCCACCCTTACCCTTTCATGTAACGAACTTAGATCCTGGCCTTAAGTTGTATGTACCATAATTAAAACTTTTGTGAAGCCTCGATCGAGCACCAACCTTGTTCAATAGAGGGAATCAAAATGCTCATTCGGGTTTAAACTTACGATGGAACCCTCTAATTCAAATTTGGTTCATTTTGAAAATGATTTTGGGAGTCACCACCCTAATTTATTTTTAAATGGAAAAATTAAGGAAAAACCCAATAATGACTCCTATTCATTAATTTTCAATTAATTACCTAAGGATAAAATCACTAATCTCAAACCAAGTTGAGTTCAGGGACTAGGTTTTTAATTTTAAATAATCTAAATTTGGCTCTTAAATTTAATTTGACTTTAGAAAAATTGATTTCATAAATGACATTTATAAGATGATATTAAAGAAAATACATGAAAATGTCATAATATAAATGCATGGTGTATAGGGGATTAGTAAAATAATTAACAAATTACATTAATTAAAAAGGGGAAAGAAGATTGACTGAGATTTGAACTTGAGGTTTGGATTTAGATTCCAAATGTGCCTACGTACCCTATTGAATGGGGATCAAAACCCACGTAGTTCATTCCACAATTAAGTGCAAGGGTTTAAGAGTTCATCAGATTGATTTTAGTTTAGGTGTGTTGAGAGTGACAAAAAAAGCTAATTCCTTTGCTTTTGATGGGCAAAGGGTTTCACCAGACCGAAGTTTCATTTTATTAGGACCGGATGATTGAATTGATTGGGATATTAATTAATTAATTAAAATGATTAATTAATTTATTTAGATGAAGGATGGATTAAAAAAAGGGATTAATTTGATTTTAAAAAAAAAGAATGATTTTTAAAAAGAGTAATGGATTAATTAATTAAAAAGATTAATTAATTAATTAATTAAGTGATTAATTAAAAAAGAGTTTCAGCTAATTAAAAAGATTAATTAACTTGGTTAGGGTGAGGTAATTAATCAATTAAAAAGATTAATTAATTAATTAGAGAGTGATTGAAAGGAGAAGAAGAGAAGAATTTGAGGATAGCAATCTACTCAAATTCAAGGGGGTGTGGTGAAATGAGAAGTGGAGGAGGGTATTTATAGGAAAAGTATATGAGAGTAGTTTAGGTAGTGAAAATGTGAAAAAACAATGAGGGGTACGGCTAGAAAGAGTTAAAAATTAGTTGGAGGAGTAAAAAAGTCATTTTCTATATAGGAAAGGGGTTCCACTCATGTCAGATAGGTACGACACCACACTAGATGGTTGCGACATGCCACAAGTTGTACCTGCGGTGCCATACAGACCTAGTGCGATGCCATAGCTAACGTCACTTTTTTTCTTTTTTTTTAGAGATTGGTTGGTATGGAGTTTAGAAAATTTAGATGTCTGGTAGCAATGTAATTAAAGACTAAAAAAATTTTCTTTTGGAGGCTCTGCCCTCAAAGTCCCGCCTGCTAACTGGCTAGTGAGATTGCCGTAACAACTCCTTGTAGCTCGTTAAACTCAGCAAGTGCTAAGGTTGTGGTTGGATAATGAGGGTGTAAAATTGAGGGTTCATAATTGCCCCCTCATTAGAATTGGCTTTGAACAAAAGGTGATTTTGATGATAGTGAATGTTAGGAAGAGATGCCATGTCAGACTCTGGGCTTGTGTGTTCTTGTCAAGTCCTTTAGGAGGAAGCCCTCTAAGATAATTGAGGTTTTATCAATGGCTATCGATCCAGCCTTAATATTGGATGCGAAAATAGTCTTGGTGAATTTCAATTAAGACTATATGTTCGGCCCTAATGTTATAAGACAAAGAAGGTTTGGTGAATTTCAATCAAGGCTATCTGTCTGACCTTAATGTTAGAGATAAAAAAGGTTTGGTGAATTTTAATCAAGGCCATCTGTCCAACCTTAATATTAGAGATAAAGAAGGTTTGGTAAATTTCAATCAAGACTATCTATCTAGCCTTAATGTTGGAGGTAAAGAATATTTGGGTAAATCTCAATCAAGGCTATATGTTTTGGCCTTAATGCTAGAGGTAAAGATGATTTGGGTAAAAAAGATGGAAAGTGGAACCATATAGATATTTAGGTGATTGTTTCTAGATATTTATGGGTGAAATTGATAGATTTGATAAAAAAGATGGAAAAAGGAACCATATAGATGTCTAGGTGACCATTTCCAGACATTTATAGGTAGAAGAGAATTTTGGACAAGATATTTTACTGAAAAGAAAGCCTCAGCCTATAGCGAGTAGGTTCGAGAGATTCTGACAAGATTTTAGTCAAGGAAAAGCCTTAGCCTATGGTGACTCAACACTAGATATTCTGAAAAGATTTTAATAAAAGAAGAGCCTCGGCCTATGGCGAGTCGACTGGACAGATCCTGAAAAGATTTTGGTAAAAGGAGAGCCTCAGCCTATGGTAAGTCGGCTCAAGAGATTCTGAAAAGATTTTGGTTGTGCCAAAGAAACTTGGGCTTATTAATATGAGGGGTTGGGCCTTTCGGAAGGCTCAAAGGAACTTTGCCGGGAGTAAAGGGACTCTGGAAGTCACGCTTCATTGATTAAATCTAGAAGGTATCATTTAGCTTCAAAGAGACATTAATCAGCTTTTGGAGGTACCAGTTAGCTTTGAAGAGGTACTAGTCAGCTTTAGGAGATATTAGTGATGCTATTATGCTTAGCTTATGCATAATGGTGCATGATTGTAGATGATTGCATAGATACTGGTCCACAGATAATGCATGTTTATATATGCATGTTTTAGAATTCATGGACCTTTTGCTTAACTTTTATACCATGTATGATTTGTGATGATGCCTGTAATGGATGATTGTATGGATGTATGAGGGTGGATTCATGCATTTGCTTTGAGAATCCAATTTTTTCATGTGACTTTTGCGTCTGTGGAGCCATGTATTTATGGACTGAGAAACTCGACAAAGTTAAGGAACTCACTTGGATTAGTATAAAAAAATTTCCATGGTGGCATTACAAGGAGTTCGAGTGTATCGAGATTTTTCTGAGGGCTTGATTTAGGTTTTAGGATCCAATGACCCGTATTTTCTGTTTTGGCGCTGCTAAAGAGGAGTTGTGTCCCACCTTAAGGAAGTTTAATGTTATGGCTTAGCTATGACTCTGAGGCAACTCTGGTGATGCCAGAGTTCAAAGTTTGGCATTTTCTATATTTTTCAAGAGTTTTTGGACCTATCTAGGATGTTGCAAGCTAGATGATGGTTGGCAATGGTCAAGTGAATTTTACCACTATGATTGAAAAGTTTCATGATACTTGTGACCAAGGAGATATGAGGGGGCAGAGACTCAAGATGAGGGCCTTAGTTTTCTATTTGAGAGTCAGATACTTGCTTTATGAGTATGTTGATTAGAGTGACACCAGAGTGGCAGATGAAGCAGAGGTATTTTGTGGTTAGAGCCATACTAACGGAGACACTGAGAAAATTTCATCTATTCTTACCTTTTTTATTGGAGGTACCTTGTAGGTGTCTATTTTAGGTTTTGGGTTATCTTGGAAGTGTGGCTGATGTATCATTTTTGGGTGGTGGCCCCTGCTTTTTAGTCTATATATGCTTTATTGAGACTCGATCAGATATCAAATAAGATGGTTGCTTGCAATTTGCCCTTAGAGGACACATTTTTAGCACTGCTAATAGTAAAGGATTAGATCTCTCATGACTAGGGGCCATAGGTATCGAGTGGTTTACCTGTTGGGCTTGTTTTAAATGACTTTTCACTAGGGGATGATGGTCTTAAGGGAGATGAGGCAGACTTAGGATATGCCTTTAGTTTTTTCTTTCTTTGAGTCTGTGCAGATCATAGCTCCCATTGCCAAAGCTATCAGGTGGTGGCTGGCTGAGGAGTTATCATGTTGTTTACTTTTGGATTTCACTTAGGAGCATAAACAGCTATGACAGGTGGTTGATAAAGGTAGTTTGGCCTATTAAGAAAGAGTACTAGGCTGCCCTGCTAAGAGGAATAGAGGATGACACAACTAAGGAAGGAGAGACTATATAAGGAGCATTTGGTAGCAAGAGAGCTGCAGCATAAACAAAGGGGTGACTCATTCTTTGAAGGAGAATCAAGGATCTACTAAAAGTGCGACATCACAGTAGTGACTCAAACTGCTGTGGCGGTGACAAAAGACACTATGACTGTAGTGAGATAGGATGACACTACAGTGGTGGTTTAGATAAGGATTGTTATAGTTAGGGCAAAAAGGGGTACTGCACTTTTTGAACTACAAAGGAGGATTTTTGGAAGTAGTTTCAGGACTACTGGTACTCAAGAGAAGGTTTTCAATACTATTATGGTAAGTAATTTTGATTCTATTAGTACTTCTATTATTGTGGTAGAGGGAGCTACAGAGACCTAAAGGAAGGGTGTACCCATTTGAGGAGATTGTGGCAGACTTTGACTCTAATGAGGACACAAGAGATTTGCATCTTAGGAGATAGAGGAGGATTGGATAGACCATGACTTCAGATATGACCCTTTTTTTTGTTCAAAATAATTATAGGTTGACAGGACTACATGAAACAAGATAAGCTATAGACAACATTGAAAGGGCTATCCTTTTTCTCATGATGATGAGCTTGCATTTTACAAAACTTGATCATTATTAAATGAGACATCTTTTATTTTTGCTCTAATTTTTGCCTAAGCCACCTTTTCAGGTTTTCAGCTTAGTAAGCATTCGTTCCCTTCTTTTTTTTTTTGACCCCTTCTTTTTTATTTTTGTCCTTTTTTTTAAGCAAAAGAATTAAGTGAATGATGTATTAGGCACAGAGAAAATGAGAATGTGAGGTAAAC
The DNA here is from genome assembly GCA_947687605.1 of Reutealis trisperma. Taxonomy (NCBI): domain Eukaryota; kingdom Viridiplantae; phylum Streptophyta; class Magnoliopsida; order Malpighiales; family Euphorbiaceae; genus Reutealis; species Reutealis trisperma. The sequence continues at coordinate 304,005 of CANTUT010000213.1, read as the reverse complement.
AAAATATTTTATATTATAATTTGGACAGCACTCGAGTTAGGCTGCCTACATACCCCTTACATCACTTTTTTGTTAGTTATTTCTTTTAGGGAGAATCAGGTCTATGTAATTTTGATTACATATGCATGAAAAACAAAAATGAAATGCAGATGTCATCTTCAAATGATGTATCATTTTAGCTGATCTGGATTATTATGATGGGAAAATTCGCTTCTTTCCACATCTATGAAGATGGTGCCTTCGTTGGATAGGATCTTCTTTGCACTGTCTAGCCTAGTTCAATTTGAACTTCCTCTTGGATCATGAATAGGGCTTGGATTTCTCCCAAAACTATATTTCCTTCTTGCGAACCCTTGTCTCTCACATTATAGTTGAAGTGCTTAGCTAATCTCTGTTGATAACCCTGAATTTTATATAGAGCATCGATTCTCTTTTCCTTGATGGCATTCAACTGGTCATGATACCTTTCAGTCTATTCTGTCTTTATTCTCTATGGCTTCTCTTTGACAAGTTTCATGTGTATGTAGGTAGGGATCTTGTGAACTGCGATGCTTAGATCATCCCTATCTTGTCTTGTATAAAATAGTCCACGAGCTTTTCCATTACTGCCATGGAAATGTAATGTCTAGGATTTTGGATTTTTTTTTGACATAATTAATTAATCCTTTTGCTTTTTCATCATTTTTTTTGTTCTTTCTTTTTTTTTTCTTTTTTAAGATCTCCCATTTAAAGATGAATCAGAAAAAATTAAAGTAAATCAAAAAGTTCAAAATTTTTATTATTAATAAAAGTCCCATCATGAGTACATTAAAGGACAAGCGGAAAAAAGAGGACAAGACTTGACGGACACTAACTCAAAGAAAGATTACTTAGACACAGCCTTAGACTCAAACTTAGACACAGACTCAAATGACTCGAACATGGACTCAGAAGACTTAGATAGGGGCACAACAGCAGTGACACTCTTCTTAAACTGGCGGGATAGGCGAAAGGGCTCAAATTGTTGGTTTCGGGGTCGTCAGAATCCAATCACCGGAAAATTCCAACGATAACCAAATCATGATCCAATAGTACCAACAATTAGCTTACAACTTAAGGAGTCTGGATATACCCTTCAATTTCTGTAATTCACCAGAAAAATAGTCAAAACTAGCACGGCAGCCGGGGAAAGTCATCAAATTTCGGTCAAACTAAATGTTTTCTAAAATTAGCAAATCATATACTAAATCAAAGCTGGAATTAAGAGGAATTCATCCATACTAATATCGCTGAAAAAGGAGATCGAAAATGGCCATAAATTGGCCTAGAAGATTCTACCGGCGACACTTTGGATGGCACGTGCACCACCATTCAGTGGCTGCTGGCGATGGGCTTCGGTGGGTTGACTAGCTGGTGGGCGCTCTTCCTTCTGGTGGGGCACATGTTGTCGGTCGGCGGTGGACTAGAGGACAGTCGGTTCTCTGTCTCTCCCTCTCTCTTTTTGTCTCTCCCTCTCCGTTCTTTGTTTCTCTGCCTCTTTTATTTCTTCTGCCCCTTTTTTTGCTGTCCAGATTTTAAAGCTTCTTTCTTTATATATATATATATACATATATATATATATATATATATATATATATATATATATATATATACATACATACATACATACTAACAAATACTAATAATAATATTAATAATAATTAGTTACATATTTCTTTCAAGCCATAATTTTAATTAAAACATTAATTTCACATAATTCACCATATTAATCAATAATTATAATATTAAATCATAATATTAAATTTCAAATATTAATTACATAAAGTTCTATATTGCATAATAAAATTTCATTTTTTTTTCTAATTTAAACTTTTCCATTTTGATAAATAATAAATTCAAAAAAATCAATACTTCATTTAACAAAATATTCTCTTAACTAATAATATACAAAATTAATAAATCATATATATGTATAATAGCAAATATCAAAATAATTTAGTTTGTCAATATCAATATAATAATATAAATAAATATCAATATCAATTTCAATATTCAAATGTAAATTCGTAAATATTTATAACTTTGAATGTTATTATAAATATAACAATAAGGAAAATATTTCCATGTAAATCATTACTTTAAAATATTTATATTCAAATCATTTGAATAATTAAAAATATTCATTTTTTAATTTGGGCACGTATTACGATACTATTCATATATCTTCACATATGTATTTGTACTTACGACTTGTACCAAGTTGAGGTATTACAAATGTGACCCAAAACAATGCCATGAGTTACTATGAAATGACTTTTCTCCCAACTTAAAGTAAGATTGCACTCAATACACCTTTCAAGCATAAGAACTAATTTATTAAGACAATCATCAAATGAATTACCAAAAATAGAAAAGTCATCCACAAATGCCTCAATGAAGTCATTTATCATGTCAGAAAACACTAACATCATGCATCGCTGAAAAGTTACTAAAGCATTGCATAGCCCAAAAGGCATCTGTCGAAAAGCAAAAGTCCCAAAGGACACATAAAAGTAGTTTTGGCCTGATCCTCCCATGCTATTGCCACTTGATAATAACCCGAAAGTCCATCAAGAAAATAGTAATAAAAGTGTCCAGCAAGCTTATCCATCATTCGATCTATAAAGGGTACGGGAAAATGATCCTTCTTAGTGGCATTGTTCAATTTCCTATAATCAATGCACATACGCCACCCAGTGATAGTCCTAGTTAAGACTAACTCATTGTTTGCATTTTTTACCACTGTGATTCCTATTTTCTTAGGAACCACATGAATAGGACTAACCCAATCACTATTCGCAGCAGGATAGATCACTCCCTCATCAAGAAATTTTAGCACTTCCTTCTTCACTACCTCACTCATGTTGGGGTTCAACCTTCTCTGCATCTCCCTCTTAGGTTTACCACCCTTTTGTAAAATGATTCTATGCATGCACATAGAGGGACTAATTCCCTTAATGTCACTCAACCCCTAACCTATTGCCTTTTTCAACCTTTTCAACTCACTCATTAATCTCTCCTCTTCCTCTTCACTCAACAATGCTGAAATAATTACAAGACAATTTTCTCCCTAACTTAAGAATACATATTGAAGTGCTTAGGCAGCTCCTCAAGTTCTAAGGTTGGTGAAGGTTCTTTCTCCCCCTTTTAGATCAACGGGAGCTTAACAATCTTCTCCTCTCCTAACTTCTCTACTTCCACCTCATCTAAGCATTCAATGTTTCTTACTACTTATGGAAAATAGATTTCAGCTTCTTTTTCAAGTGTAGGGGCGGTTTCCAACTTATCCTCAAAAGCATCCTGCAAGAAAACTTGTTGAACAACAGTGTCTATACAATTAATAAAGGAGCACTCTTCATATAATGATGTGGTCAATACAGTAAGATTGTTAAAAATAGAAAACTCAACAGTTTGACCCAAAATAGTCATGGTTAACTTTCCATTCTTAACGTCAATTAAAGTATTTGTTGTTGCCATGAAAAGTCTTCCTAACAAACTGTGCAATTCTGACCTATTTGACAACTCATCACCTATGTCCAATACCATAAAATCAATAGGTACAATCAACCCTCCAACTTGCACTAGCACATCTTCTATAATTCCCCTAGGAAATCTTAAAGACCTATTAGCTAGTTGCAAATACATTTTAGTCAGTCTCAATTCTCCTAAATTTAATTGCACAAATAAGGCATAGGGCATCAAATTAATACTTGCACCTAAATCTAACATACCTTTAGCCTTCTCACCATTGTCCATACTAATATCAATACAAAACTACCAGGATCTTTAGCTTTAGGAGGTAATTTATGCTGGAGTACAGTATTAGTTACCTCAGACATAACAACTTTTTCTTCCATTTCCAAACTCCTTTTCTTAGAATTTAACTCTTTGAAAAATTTTGCATAAGAAGGCACATTTTTTATCATATCAAGCAAAGGCAAATTAACACTTACCTTGGATAGCATTTTGAACAACTCATCAAATTGCTTATCTTGCTTATCATTCTTGAGACAACTCAAAAATGGTATAGGCGGTCTATATGGATCGTCTACTTTATGTAAATTTGAATGAGAAGAGGTCTCCTTCACTTTCTCTTATTCCTCTAGAATTCTAACATGCTCATTGCTGCTCTTTTCCCTTTTTAGCTCAACATGATCATTACCTGCATTATCAAGATTAGTACCAATAGCATTATTAATAATCTTACTGCTTCTAAGGACTGTGATGGCCTTAACTTGCTCCGGTTGACTAGAGAGTTTCCCTTATTGGTGTGATTGCACATGATTGGCAATTTGCCCAACTTGAGTCTCCACCTTTCTCACTGAAGCTTCCAATGAATCAAACCTCCTATTGTTAGCCTCCTAATTTTTAGTGTTAGCTTGAATGAAAGCATTCAAGCTATCCTCTAAAGATGGCTTCCTTTATTGTTGTGGGTTTGATGATTCTCCTTGGAATGGTTGGCCTCTTTGCATCATTTGAAACTGAGGCTGCTACTACTGCTGGTTGTTGTTTCTCCAGGAAAAGTTTAAATGGTTTCTCCAACCTTGATTATAAGTATTAGAATATGGGTCATTCTTTGACCTAGGTTGGAAACCATCTAAAGCTTGTGCTTGCTCTGGTTCATCTGCATAAACATCAAAACTAGAGGGGCAAACATTAGCACCATAACAAAAAATGCCACAAACTACACATACCTCTTTTTACTATGCTGGTGTGTTTTCCTTCATGGATAAAAGTTTGATTTGCCAAGTGAGTTCAGCTATTTGCTTAACCACATCCTTACCAAGAGCTCTTTCTTGAACTCCCACTCTTCTTCCTCTTAAGCTTTTATGCTGAGAATTAGCACTAAGCATCTCAAAAAGGTCATAAGTTTCCTCAGCAGTGATCTCTCCCATTGCCCCTCCAGCTGTATTGTCCACTATGCTTTGGCTTTGGAATGTGAGCCCATCATAAAAGAACTAATTAAGCAATTACAATGGACAGTGATGATGGGGGCACTGAATTTGCAACATCTTAAACCTTTCCTATGCCTTATGAAAAGCTTCTCCTTCCATTTGTGTGAAGATTGCAATCTTTGATCTCAAATCAGCTGTCTTTTGGTGAGAGTAAAACTTTCCCATGAATTTATTGTACACCTCTTCTCAAGGGGTTAATGAATTGAGAGTAAGTGTCATCAACCAAGATTTAGCTTTGTCCTTCAAGGTGTAAGGAAAGCATCTCATCCTCAACTGATCTTCAGTTAGACCTTGTAAAGGAAAGGTCTGTATGGTCAAGTAGAATTCCCTAATGAAATTGAGAGGATCTTCATTTGGCACTTCATAAAAGGATGGAAGTATGTTGTAGTGGATTTTCTTTAACTCATAATTTCTGGAAACTGCATTAAGTTTAATGCAGGATGTTGCGGTGCCTATGATTGGACTAGCATAATCCTTTATAAGCCTTCTTTTTTGTGCCATGATGTGTGGTTGTTCCTCTTGAGCTTCTATCCTTAGATTCTTGGGATCTATTGGATCAATCTATTCTCCATTTGGCTATAGTCTTCTTCTTTCTCCACCTAACCTGTGAACATTATCAATAAAAAGGGTAAGCTCTTCTTCCAAAGATCTTTTCCCTTGTATAAAAATCTTGAAAAACAAATATAAATAAAAAATAGAAACAAAAATAATTACAATGAAACAAACAAATTTGCTTTGCAATTCCCCGGCAATGGCACTAAAAACTTGTTCACCTTAAAGTATATTATCCAAAAGCAACCCGCAAGTATATGAGGTAATTATAGTATATCGAAAGCACCCAAGGTCATATCTCTCTAGGAATTGCAAATGGAAATATTTGTCTCAATTTAAAGCAAACTAAATGAAAAGAATTTCAATAATTTGATTTTGAAAAGAAATAATTGCAAAATAGAAAATTAAAAATAAATATGGATTAAAATGCAATAGGTTTAAATGCAATGAATGAAGGATGCCTAGGACTTGTATTAGTTTATCGATCCTATATGTTCATGAATATACCTAATTGATTATTCTAAAGCCTTAGTTTCTAACAATTCAAATAATAAAAATCAATTAGCAATTGTATTCATAGAAATCATTCTATCAAATCATATATCAAAAACTAAAACCTAATCTTAAAACTTATATTTTTAATTCATTTTAAGATCCTAAAAGAATAAAATCCAAAATTGAACTTCAACTTTTGTTCCTTTGTTGAAATCCTAAGTCAAATAATTGGTAGCTAAACAATTGTTCAATAACAATCAATCAATTCAATTAGGGATAATAAAAATAATCAAATGAGATTATATTCAATTCCATATCATGAATACATCATGCAAACCCAAGGCAAGGATGAAATTAGCTCATGGAAAATAAAAAATTCATCATAATTTTATAATAATAAAAAGAATCCATTGAATTAATTCTTATCAATTCAATAATCCCCCCAAAAGAATTATATTAAAGAAATAAGAATTAAACCATGTTGATTAATCCATTTTATCCAATCCAATCTCTTGAATCTTCATAAATGAATTTCCCAAGAACAAAATTATAATCTAAGTGTTGAAATCTCAAAACTAAAATGAAGAAAACAAAAAACTGGAAAAGAAGATACTATCCTCCTAAAATTAATATAATTCTCTTCCTCAAAATGGCCCTATTTAAAATAACAAAACTTCTTCTTTAGTTTCTACTTTCCTAAAATAATTTAGGGTTGAAAATCCTAGAAAATCTTGGAGAATCTTCAATATCTGCTCGTAGGTGACGCAACGAACGCCGGGATCCGACAGCTAGGCATAGGGAACTGGTGGGCAGGTGGGCAAGCAAACAACACGCTATTGTGGGGTGCTGGGGAAGGCGGCATGATGCTGGGGCAAGTAGAGGTAGCAGGGAGCTATCTATTGTGCCTCACTGGAAGCTTGCTGGGATAGCTAGGCAGCAGATGTCTTCCTGTTGTGTGGCGCTAGGGGCTTGACAAGGCGCTAAGGAAGGCATATGGCAGGCAGCAAGCTGCTGCAGCTCGTTGGGCGTTGCTACGTGAGCTGGGGGCATGCTGTTGGCTTGCTTTTGCTACTAACGCCAAGGCTACTCTTGCAAGTTACTAGGGGCTGCCACAATGACATTCCTCCTGCCGTGTTATATGACATTTCACCGAATCTTTTGCTATCACTCCAAATTTTTGCAAAACAAGGTTAACCTTCCTCAAACCTAAAAAAGGAATAAAATAACACAATCCAACCTATATGACACAAATTAAACACAAAATGCCTAATTTAACACGAAATAAAAACATGTAAATATGCCACAAATAGGCTCTGAAACACAAAATTCAAGACGTCATTGATAGCGGAGACATCATTGCTCCCAAACCCAAAGTCTAGAGCCATCATCAATCTTTTTCTGAACCTTGTGAAAAATCTTGATTCCAACCATGTTTTTACATATTACTATAATAGACAAAAAGTGCAAAAAGTGAGAAAAATTCAGTTTTCCCTTTAATGGAGTATTCGGCCTACCATGGGATTTTTATCCCAATGTCTATAATTTTTATGTAGTATATTTTAATCATTATTAACATGTATGAATGAATGATAAATGGTTAAATTGCATGTTGATTGAAGGAATGACTCTAGACAAGGCTAGAGACAATTTAGTATCCTTAAAGTATCTTAACCTTAGGTTATGATTAATATGTGAATGTGATTCGATAATATGGAAGTAAGTTATATGATGACTTAATAATGAATTAATGATCTTGAATTGATGAAGAGATTGATTGAATGAATTATTCTTAAGAGATAAGCTTGACATTTGAAAGGTTATTTGTTAAGTTGACATATATGGAAGTGTTAAGTGTACTAAGATGATTGTTAAAGGGAATTGATATTAAGACAATGATATTGTGTTGACCTTAGAAAGGTATTGACATGATTGTAATGTGTTTTCATATGGGCCTATAAAGGCTAAGTGTACAAGACTTTTAAAGTCAACATGTGATGTGCAAGTGATGAGTGCACTTCTATATGCAACTCTAAGTGTATGTAAATACTATATGTGCATGGGGTAGTTATGGGATAGGATAGCATCATGATTAAACAAATACTAAGCATTGATTTAAATATTATATTAGAGCTTGAGGAGTTTTAAAGGTTCAAAAGGGCTACGTGTACTAGGAGCGAAGGAACCATAAGGTGAGTAAACATTATGTTCATGTTACAAGTATGAGTAAACATTATGTTTCAAGTTATAAGTGCAAGCTATAATGCTTTGTGAACCTTTGATATCTTGAAACCCAAGTTCTTCTTTATTTTAATGATTTCTTTGTATGCTTGGGTTGCCAAAGGACAATTAGTCCAAAACCATTTTTTATTATCCAATGATAATACCTTTGTGATTATTGCCCTAACTTATATTCTTTCTAGAATTACACTATTGTTCATCTTTTATTAAATAAGCTAAACTTCTATTGCTATTATGTTACATGTGATTGTATCCTTCAATGCTACCATTACCTTTATATGTTATGAATTATGTTATGAGTTATGTGTGAACATGGCAGCAACCCTCATTTTACATGTTATGAGTTATGTGTGGACAAGGAAAGCAGCCTTCACTCTATATTATGTTATGAGTGGACAAGGCAACAGCCTTCACTCTATATTATGTTACGAGTGGATAAGGCAGTAGCTTTCACTCTATATTATGTTACAAGTGAATAAGGCAACAGCTTTCACTCTATATTATGTTATGAGTGAACAAGGCAGCAACCTTCACTCTATATTATATTATGAGTGGATAAGGCAGCAGTCTTCACTCTATATTATGTTACGAGTGGACAAGGTAGCAACCTTCACTTTATATTATGTTATGAGTAGACAAGGTAGCAATCTTCACTCTATATGTGTTATGGGTTATAAGTTGATTTCTATAAGCCTTGTTAAATTTCAAGCCATGAACTGTGAAATCATAATTTTTGAACTATGAGCTATGAAACCTTCTAAGAGATATATGTTATTGTATAAGTCGTATTATTTACTCATTGAGATCATCTATCTCACTTCTTTTTGCTTGTGTGGTTCCAGGTGAGTAGTATGAGGAGGCAAGGTGATGGCTCAAGCATTCTACTTCATTTGGGGAATTCCTTGTCCAAGTCTTTAATAATACCATGCTAGGATGAGTCCTTAGACACTCCAGAAATTATTATGGGATTTTATTTTAGAATATTATGTTGGAGAATTTACCTTGAGTCTTATTATTATTTTATTATGAACTATATTAAAGTATATTTTAACTATGCTTCCGCAACTTAAGATTTTCTTAAAAAAAAAAAGGGTTTATTTAAGTTAATGTAAGAGGTTTTGGTACAATCCTAGGCAGTATTTGTATATGTATAAGTGGGCTTTAAGGGCATAGGTGACCTTATGTCTCCCCATGTTTTAGGACAGTCATGTCTCTAAACTTGGGATGTGACAAAATTGGTATCAAAGTTGGTTTATCCTTTGTTGCCACTTGACCAGTGTCAAGTTGGTGTCAGAGCTATAATTTTTAAAGTCTAGTTTAGACTTGTCTATTTATTGGATTAATTAAGTATAATCCTAGAGCATAGGAATTTTCTTGCCATGTCATTTGCAGTCTATCGCTAGTATAGTTTTGCAAAATCCTAATAAGCTATAGTACTCTTTATTATTGTTTGTTTATGTGCCTTACGATTCTCTTATTAGATGACCAAGAAGATCATCCCTATTAAAGGACCTCGACCTAGAGCACCGCGTGTGGCCTGCAAGAGGACATAGAGAGAGATGTTCGCAAAGGTCGTCCCTATGATCCACCTCAAAACAAAGAAAACTCCTACGATGCGAATGATGTTAATTAATTGCCTAGCGATTTAGTATACATTGATTTCTTTTATTGCCTATGGCATGACTGACTTATATATGGTAGGGAAACTCATAATGCTATAAGAATATATGTTACCTGATTATGATATATGATACATGTTATGTGATAAGTGATATGTGATATATGTTATGTGATATGTGATATAAGATATGATATAATATGATGTGTATTCGTGTAAGATGCATGGTTAGTATGATATGATAATGGGGTTAGATGGATTAGAAAGGAGTTAGCACTAAATTCCCTTATCGTGATAGCAAAATGCCTCCCAAGAAGAAGGTTTGCATAGCAGCACAACCTGTTAGGGCTAGTGAGGATGCCATCTTAGACACTTCATCAAATGTTGCCTATGCACCTATAAGGTCAAGAGAAAGATCCAATTTGGGGGCACCAACTAATGGCTTTAATGAGCAAGCCTCTTTATAAGAGGTTCACGCTATGCACGAGGAAATAAGAGACTTATGCAAGGAATTAGATGAGCTGAGAGCTCAAAGGTGGGAAGTGCCACTAACACAAGAAGGAAATGGAGTTCCACTACCTGTGGTAGTGGCAACTGCTCGAAGGAAGCAGCTACCTAATGAAGGGATGACTATTTCAGAGTTCAAGAAGCTTCAACCACCTACCTTCTATGGTGAGGAGGGTGATGACCCACATGAATTCTCGATTGAGATGGATAAGCTAGTCCATCAACTGTCTTGCTCTGATACTAGAATGATTAAGTTGGTAGGACTCCAACTCAAGAAAGAGCCATGGTATTAGCATGAGAGAGACATTGAGGAATGACTTTATAGAGCTGACCCACCTAAGTGGGCAGAGTTTAAGCAAGAAGTGATGGACCAGTTCTTGCCTAAAGGCAAAAGGCAAGATAGAGAACTACAATTCGAGCAACTAAAACAAGAGCCTAGAATATCGGTATCCGATTATGCTAAAGAGTATAAGTCATATTGTTTACTCATTGAGATCATCTATCTCACTCCTTTTTCCTTGTGTGGTTCTAGGTGAGTAGTATGAGGAGGCAAGCTGATGGCTCAAGCATTCTACTTCGCTTAGGGAATTCCTTGTCCAAGTCTTTAATAATACCATGCTAAGATGAGTGCTTAGATGCTCCAGGAATTATTATGGGATCTTTATTTTAGAATGTTATGTTGGAAAATTTACTTAAAGTCTTATTATTATTTTATTATGAACTATATTAAAGTATATTTTAACTATGCTTCTGCAACTTAAGGTTTCCTAAAAAAAAGGGGTTTATTTAAGTTAAATGTAAGAGATTTTGGTACAATCCTAGGCAGTATTTGTATATGTATAAGTGGGTTCTGCAGGCGTGGGTGATCTTATGTCTCCTTATGTTCTAAGATAGTCATGTCTCTAAAGTTGGAATTGACATATATGTTTGAACCTTTGAAGTACTTAGGCTCGGTAAACAAACCTCCATAAGTCAAAAAACTCTCAAAATGTGAAAATCAAAAAAATCAAAACATTAATTTTTAACATTTGAACCTCTTCAAATCATCTAGGACTAGGTAACGAATACAACATAAATAGAATCATAAAAAATGAATGAGAAACAAGCAAAAACGGGTGAAACTAGCAAAAATAAGCTTATTGCCATAGAGCCCTATGGCTCTACTATAGAGCCCTCTGCAAAATTATAGAGAGCTATGCAGCACTGCCTCAGAGCTCTATGTGGCAACTCTTGCAAATTTCACTATTTCCATGAACTCACATCAAAACTTCTGTGTTTTCCTCCTCTAATCTTCTCTCTACATATAGAGGACCTCTCCACAGTTTAAAGGATCAACTTAGGGAGCTTGAAAGCCTTTGTGTCAAACAAACCACTCTAGCTCTAAAGCTTTTCTTTTCCTTCACTTTGCATTTGCTCCTTGCTTCACAAAGCAAATTGGGGGGTTTGTCTTTGAGTCCTACCTGATAAGTCAAAGGCTTTCTGCCCACCTATTTGAGGTAAGTCTATTGCCCAAAGCTCGTGTCCGCTGTCCGAGGCTAGCCATTGCCCACCATCTGAGCTAAGCTGCTATGCCATCTGAGGCTAGTCACCCCTCCATCCGAGGCAAGCCGTCACTCACCATCCGAAGTAAGCCACTGCACCATCCAAGGCTAGTCATTGCCTACCATTTAAGGTAAGTTTCTCTCCCTTTTCTTTATTTTATTTATTGTTTCCCTCATTGGGATTTGTGTTCTAAGGCTCCTTGCCTAATTATTGATCGCTGAGATAGTTAATTAGAATATAAATTAATTAACTCCACTTAGTAATCAATTGGTTCAATCAATCAACTCAACCCTCTTTTAATCAATCAATCAGAACATCATGAAATGGCTACGCTAAACTAACCCCTTCACAAAAAGCGAGAACTATGTAGGTTCTAATTCCCATTCAAAGGGAAACGTAGGCATGCTTGGTTCAAGTATCGAATCCAATTAAAGCTAACTAACTCTTCCTTCTCTATCACCTTTGTCACTTGCTTTTATTTTGTTTTCTTTTACTTTATTATTAGGATTAGTTTGGGGAATGTGTGACTTCTCTAGAACCCACAAGGGCTAAAGGAGGTATTCCCTAAGTTTGGATTTTATTGTAGTATTAACTTTCTTTTATTTCAAACCTTGATTGTGTAGTTTCTTTATTATTGAATGGATGAGTTGAATCATCATACATATTATAAATTGTTCATGCATCTTAGATTGTTCATGAAGTATATTTTAAGTCACTCTTATATTAATTGGCCAAACTTATTTTGTTAAAGTAAACCAAAAACCTAGTCCCTTGATCCTCTTTGGTTTCAAAGCTAGTGATTTTTTTTTCCTTTGGGTAATAGTTAGAGTTAAATGGGTTTTTTCCTTAAACTAAATTATAAATTATTTCATATGATGATTATCATCAAACAACTAGAAAGTCTAGATGTTTTGATGAATAATAATTTTCAAATAGTTTAATTCTTCAAATTCATTTCAAATATCCATGAGATGGAAAGTGCACTTTAAGGTAATAGAAAAAGTTTCTATTATAAGAGCCTAAAGGAAAATTGCAAAAGAACAATCCATGGATATTGCTACAATTGACAAAGGAAAATATTTCTATTGTCAATGTTATAAATATTGGAAAAGTATTTGCTCTAAGTACTGAAAATACTAAAGGATAAAGAGAAGGATAAACCTTGTGAAGATAAATCTCTCTTGTTACTATATTCCAATGATTCATACAGTTCATTTGTTGTTAAGATTCATAATATAGGTGCTTTTGTGCCTTATGCATAATCAGAGTAAGCAATGGAAGCATGGAGTAAGATGAAGTGATTTCTAAGGGACAAAGTGTTATTTCTAGAGAGCTTTTAGGGTATTTCATGATGATTTTAGAAATCATATTTTGTATATCTTGAATGTATTTAATGATGATTTTAGAAATCATGTTTTGTAAATCATGTATATATTTCATACTTAAACTACATTATTCTATAACTTCAAAGAATTGTGAATTCCATTACAAGAAAAATGTTTGTGTGGCTTATTATGGTAATAAACTTGAGAGTATAAATTATATGTTTCATGTATTATTGTTAAGTTGATAATAACAAAATGCTCCAAGTGCTTTTATGATAATTTCATAAAGAACTCCAATCTAAAACCATTATAATTTCTTAGATTAGTTTTTTTAGCTGAAGATAAGACAATTAAGTTAGATAACATATGTCACTACCCATTAGGGGATGTACTTGTTTCAACTTAGATGTCTAGTATCTGATGCAAAAATAACTAGATTACCTTTTGTTGGACAAAAGGATAGAAATCAAATAAGTTTTAGAATTTATACATATAGATGCATCAATTCCATTTGTGAAATGGCCAGTAGGAGTTTTTCTTAATTCATTGTATTTACCTAAATATATAATATTGACCCATTTGGAACGGGTATATAAAATAAAATGTTCATTTGAATTCTTTGAAACGTTCAAAAAATTTAAGATGAAAAAGAAAATAAATATTAGAGGTATTTCATACAAAAAGGGAAAGAGTATCATAATTCTTTGATTTGATCGAAGTGGGGAGAACTTGATTACCCATTTTTGAGGAAACCCCTAAATATAAAATTGACATATAATCATAATTCTTTTTGGGAAAAATCATACATAAAGGTGTGCTCAAAAGAATAAATTACAACATATATGATATGATGTAATAGATGATGAACTATAAAAGTTTTGTTTGTTTCCTTATGGAGATTTACAACCAATAGCAAAATATTCTTAAATTTAATTTTCTCTAAAGTCTATCTAATCCTAACTCATATGTGATATGATGTGGATAGATATCAAAATTCTTACTCGTGTTAAAATTTAACATAACTAGCTTATTTAATGAGTTGAAGTTACACAATTGGAAGATAATTATAATTAAAATAAGGTTTGTTGGATATCCTAAAAGTTGTTTAGGATTGTACTTCTATCTTTTGCAAAATAAAGAGTTGTTAGCAAAGATGTCATTTCTTGATAAAGTGTTTATTCAAGAAAGTGACATATTGAGGAAGATAGAATGATTGGGTAAATGTCATCCAATAATATCTAACAAAATGATCACAATAAATTTGATTAGCCTTGTAAAAAGTCTAAAAACTTAGTATTTTATATGAATAAGCTGCTAAAAGGTTTAATAGAATATCTAATTTTCTATTAGATATGATTTTCTTTATATGAATACACAAAAGTTATATATTCATGATAAAGTAAATCATGAGATAGTAAAATATATAATCTTAAGAAAAATATAATTTTCTTTATATAAATGCACAAAAGTTGCATATTTATAATGAAGCTAATTATGAAATGATTCTATTATAGCTATATACGACATAGCAATGCATAATGATTTTATAAAGATGTCAATACTAGCTTTATTTCTCTATAAAAGAAGACATAATCATGCAATAAATCTAAAAGCTTAGAATCTTAAGAAAATTTCAATATATGTAAACCTTAATGAGTTGTATCTTCGCAAGATAAGTCCTTAATGTACAAAAGGATAATGGAAGTTTCCTCACTTTCTAATTTTGTACATGGATAACACATTAGTTTGTAGAAGTATTAATATATGTGTATTTCTAGAATGGTTTAACTATTACTTTCTTCATTTAGGCTTGAGATAAATATTTTACATTCTTGATAATTCATATATATAGAGATAGATTGAATAGAATATTAAATATGGCCAAGTCATTATTTAAAAAAAAAGATGTTAAAGAGTTCAACATGCTAATTCTAAAAGTATTATTTCCTATGATTTTAATATCCACTTTTTGAGAGTTGATTCCCTAGATACCCAAGGAAAGTATGGCATGGATTCCTTATAGTTCAACTATAGGAAATCTAAATTATATGGGAGTTATATAATGGGCGGGACATTAAGAATGTTATAGTATGACTAATAAATTCTAATCCTATCCAAGATTAAATTATTTGAAATATAATCAAAATTATTCTAAAGTACTTGAGAAGTATTTAAGAATTAGTTTTGATAAATAAAAAATGTTGCTATATAAATGATAGAGAGTATATCATTGGGATTATTTTCTGTGATATAGTAATAATCTGCTGGAAAATTTGTAAGCAAATTGTTATTGTAAAAATCATTACAGAAGCCAAATTTGCTACATGGGATGTTACAAATAAGAAGATGTTTTGGATTTAGTAATTATGAACTATTTAAGAGTTTCTCTATTACATCATAAGTATTTCTCTGCTGTGATAATAATGGAGTCTTAGTCGAGTCTCACACTAAAATCCATAATATTTTGAAAGACATTATGATATTATCAAATCAATTGTTGGAATAGGGCATTTTAGCCTTGCAAAAAATAGCATTAGCCATTAACTTGGTTAGTCCATTAACTAAAGTCAAAAGTTAGTAATAGTTAGACTTCATCTTGCAAAGATGAGTTTTTGAAACTAAGCAAAATGGCTTTAGTGCAAGCGGGAGATTCATAGTAGTATGTACCATAGGAGCCATATATTAGTTATGTAATAGTAGATAATAATTTCCAATTGCATTATAAATATATTCATTATGTGTAGAGGTGAGCAAAATCAAAATTGAAAAATTAAACCGAATCGACTAGTTCTGATTAGTTTTTTAGGATTTAGGTTTGGTTCAATTTTTAAAATAAAGAACTGAATTAAATTTTGGTTTAGTTCAGTTTTAGCCAAAAAAATTTTACTTTGCACTGAACCAACCAAAATTTAATATATATATGTGTGTGTGTGTATGTGTGTGTGTGTGTGTGTGTGTACACACACACACACACACACACATATATATAAAACAATATTTTATATTTTATATATAATATAAAATAATATATAATAATATAATAATTTTAATATATACATATAATATATTATTGATAAATATTGTATATATAATTATTCTATGAATAATAAATATATATAAAATAAAAAATGTCCAAACTGATTAACAGAACCAAACCGAACTTTTCGGTTCGGTTCAGATTAGTTTTATATAAAGTTCGGTTTTAGTTAGGTTATTATAAAATATAAATTCAGTTTTTTTGGTTTTTTTTGTTCGGTTCAGTTTTAAACTGAACTAACTGTTTACACACCCCTAATTATGTGAAAAGGGTTTCATACTATTGAATATAGTCCTTAAGTGTTTGTAAGTGGATCTATTCTTGAGTGTTGATAATATGAGTGACAGATCGCTCTTGTACAAATATTTTAAATACGTTCATAGTCATAGGATTAATGATTGAGCATCATTAATTCTAGAAGACCATCACCTCTTTTTGTTTTCTATAATTAATATGTAATATGAATAATTATAAAGGCATTGAGTCTTATGTTGCTTAATATATGATGTCAATACAAACACAAGGATAAATATTTGTATTTTAGAATGGTTTAACTATTACTTTCTTCATTTAGACTTCAAATAAATGTTTTACATTTTTGATAATTCAAATCTATATAGATAGATTGAATAGAATGTTAAATATGTCTAAGTCATTATTTGGAAAAAAATGTTCAAGAGTTTAACATGATAATTTCAAAAGTATTATTTCCTATGATTTCTATTTCTACTTTTTGAGAGTTGATTCCCTAGAGATCCAAGGAAAGTATGGCGTGGATTCCTTATAGTTCAACTATAGAAAATCTAAATTATACAAGAGTTGTATAATGGGTAGGACATCGAGAATATTATTAGTATGACTAACAAATTCTAATCCTATCCAAGATTAAATTATTAGAAATATAATCATAATTATTCTAAAGTACTTAAGAAGTTTTTAAGATTTAATTTTGATAAATGAAAAATGCTGCTACATAAATGATAGAGAGTCTATCATTAAGATTGTTGTTTTCTGTGATGTAGTAATAATCTACTAGAAAAGTTATAAGCAAATTGTTGCTACAAACTTCATTACAGAAGTCGAATTTGCTACATAGGATGTTGCAAATAAGAAGATGTTTTTGATTTAGTAGTTATGAATTTTTTAATTGTTTCTCTATTACATCACGGATATCTCTCTACTGTGATAATAATGGAGTCTTAGCTTAGGGCATGGGAACTCGAGTCTTACACTAAAATCCAAATCATGTCAAAAGGCATTATGATATTATTAAATCAATTGTTGGAATTGGGCATTCTAGCATTATAGAACATAGCATTAGCCATTAACGTTGTTAGTCCATTGACTAAAGTCAAAAGTTAGTAATAGTTAGACTTCATCTTGAGAAGATGAGTTTTTAATACTAAGTAGAATGGCTCTAGTATAAGTAGGAGATTGATAGCAGTATATGCCCTAAGAGTCATATATTAGTTATTTAAAAGTATATAGTAATTTCGAATAACATTATAAATATATTCATTATGTGAAAAGGGGTTTTATATTATTGAATATAGTCCTTAAGTTTTTGTAAGAGGATATATTCTCAAGTGTTGATAATATGAGTGATAGATCGCTCTTGCACAAACATTTTAAATATGTTCATAGTCGTATAATTAATGACTAGGCATCATTAATTTGGGAAGACCAATACCTCTATTTATTTTCTATAATCAATATGTGATATGAATGATTATAGAGGCAGTGAATCTTATGCTACTTGATATGTGATGTCGATACAAATATATAGATATTCATAGGATGAATAGTTTAATTGTGACATTAGATGATAATAATATGGAGTTTTACTACTCATCAATTATTTATCATCTAGATCATAATAGTGCATATAATTTTTTGACTTGATGAATACTATATCTCAAACATAAGTGGTTAGGATTTATTACTACTTATATAGACATGCTAATCATATATAGATATATGGCATGTGATGGTTTTAATTGTTATATATAGAGATAAGTGATTGCCAAGAAAGAATTCATTATCTTCTAGGTTGAGATCCTACATTATCTAGTTATTCTTAATAATTAAAGTTTTTGGCTAGAACAGTAAGTTTCATTTAAAAGTGTTTATAGTAGGAATCTAATCTCATAAAAAATTAGAATCAAGATAAGGACATAGAAAAAGGCACATTAAGGTTTGACATAAACCATTACCTTAGCCAAGATTGGGATCTTTAATGAAGGGATTTTAGTGCATGATAATTTATGATCGATGGCCCATGTGATGTTTAAAGCAATCAACTATAAATATTCATTTCTAATTAGGTAGTCATGATATGGAATGCTAATTGTCACTCACGACTTATGGTACCAAATGTGAAGTGGGGATTTTACATTTATAGAGAAAAATATTTTCTCATTCCCATTGCTAATTAGACATGAACATAGAAAGTCACACACCCAATAGTGATCACCTTTCAAGTGTATAAGTTTTATCATAATAATTAATTAAAGCATTTAATTAATTAATTAGTAGGAAAATGATTAAATATGTAATTAAATTTACAAGTACTCTAGCATGTCCTCATGTTTAATCTATAGAGGTTTTGATTCAATTAAATCTTACTTTGTATATGATGCAAATGAGAAAGATTAAATTGAAAATGATTTGGACTAAATAAATCAAAGACTTAAATTTAAGCTTAATGAAACCTTAAACACATGAGATGTGACCTAAGCTCATATTTGATATGGAAAAGAGGTAATTTATTGGTTAAAGAAAATTCACTATTCATAAGCCCATGTGATGGGTTTAGAGGTTAGAGAATTTTTCACTATGGTTAAAATTATAATTACATCTTTTAGCTAATAGAAATATCCACTTTGCCCCTAAAGGATAAAATGGTCATTTCACCATATGAAGTGGCAAAGTCCACCTTTGTTTCTTCATCTAATGATGAGCTAAAAAGGTATTATTGTCTTTGTGAAGACTTAAGGGCTAAGTCTTGAAGAGAAGACATATATAAGTGTTATGTTCATCTTTTCTTCATAAGGTTGAACAACTTTTTCAGTTCAAGTAATTTGAAGAGAGAGAAGTTGAGAGAGAAAAAGAAAAGAAAAAAGAGTTTCTTCAAGTTTTCTTTTAATCTTTAATTCTTTTTCTTAGTTCTTTGTGAAAGAGCAAATTGCTTGCAATTGGAAATTGATTTAGTTTTAAAAAAATCAAAGAGAAACCTTATCTTCCTAAGGGTTTTTAAGGGAGGATCTTAGATCAAAATTAGGCAATCAAGAGAGGGATTCAAGAACAACCAAAGGAACCAAATGGAAACTTAAAGGTGAGTTAGATGTGAATGATATAGAGGCTTTACACTTAGAGAGCTCTTTGTTAAAGAAAGAAAGAACCTTCAAGAGATAATATGATTACTTTTCTTTTTTCTTTCTTTGCATATGTGTTTCACATACAAATTAATTGATTGCTTGAATTAATGTTTGGATCTAATTGGTTGAAGTGAAATTTTAAATTGTTTGATATTTCACTTGACCACCTTGCTTTTGCTGTGATTAGCACCATTATTCCTTTGAGATCAACACATAAGCATCACATTAGCATTCTAGCCAAGTCACACACCACATCATCTAAGTAATTTAACTAAAAAATGGGGTCCACTGTGGTAGAAATCATATCCTATATGTCATTACATGATTGACCAAGTGTTGAAGAGAGAAAGTAAAATTTTTTAATATGCATTTATATTCTCTAAAATAAATGTACAGGATAGCTCTAATTGGCCAAGAGCAGCCAATCAGAGGCTACCTATTTCATTCACCAGTCATTAAATTGAGAAATAAGAGAGAGAAAGGACTATGATTGCTAATAACCCCACTCTGGTGTGCATTAGTCAACATCGCCACTACGACGATGAAGCCCATCTCCCACCTAGTTCACCACCACCAAACCATTGAAGTAGAGCTCAAATGCCACCTAAAGTCACCAGTGGCTGTAAGCTTTTCAATGCCACTTCAAGCTGACTCCAGCTTCTTTTCACAACGATTCTAATGCCGTTAGAACCATAATCCTCTAAGCTTCATTTCTATATTAATTATACCTCCTAATACTCTTTGGAATCATAGATCAAAAGAAATGTAGAGGCAGTTATTTCCTAGTGTTTCCCAGCAATAGGTGGCAAGTGATGGACATTTTTAAACTCTTAGTGATTTGACAAGTTAGATGAAACCTTCTACAACCTCTAGAACCACCATTGAAATTTTAGGTGTTCGCCTATAAAGAAAAATTCTTCTATAATCATATTAAAAAAAAAATACTAAAGCTTAGTGATTTTAGGTATTATTTATCATGTTTCATCATTAATTTTTATACCTTATCAAAATATTAAATTATTCTATATCATTTCCAATATTCAAATCTTTATATTTGTAAATGATTTTTTTAAAAAATATATTAATGAATTTTTATTTTGCATGAGTTTTAATGCAATTTAATTTTTAAATATTTATTATTATAATATTTTTGAAAATGTATGTTCATATTATAGTAATATAATATTTTTTTAGCATAATTTTTAACTAGGGGATCTACCCATAAGGGGTAGGGAATCCTTAATTTTTATCTCCATAGGAATAAGGATAGGAGAAATTTATTCTCCATTCATGGAGAACGGGCATAAACGGAGAATGTCCTCCCCATGCATCAAGGATCCTTGACTTGGATTCGTGGAGATCTATAATATGAAAGTTTTTTCATATCCTTATTTATAATTAAAAATTACGTATATGTCCTAAAATAAAAAGAATATGATAACCGTAATTATTCTATTATTCCATATCCTAATTCTAAATAAAGAATAAAATTGTATGTAACTCTTACAAATCTAAATCCAAATTTACATGTCATATGTGTGATATTGGCACTTTACTATGTGTACATTTATGTTGTTGAATGAATTTTTAACTTATTTGAACTTTCTAATTCTTTGCATTTATTGGAGTTTAAAGCATCTTGAAATTTAATTTGCCTTCTTTTATATGAAATTAGACATTTTTAAATGTTTTGTATTTTTAGAATTTAAAATTTTAAAATGTTGTTTTATGGACACTACTTTATTATATTTTTCATTGTTTAAAGTAGATATAAATTCACCATCATTTGAAATATATATCAACGTACAACTTAAAAATTAACATTTTTTTATAAAAAAAGAATAAAAAAATCCACAAAATCCCCACAAGGACGGAGATCTTTGAGGGAGACAAATATATCCCCTTCATGAAGCAGGGATGAGATAGAGATTCCTTGCAAGGTTGAGGAATCTGGAGATGAGATGGGAAATGTATCCTCGTCTCCACCATGCCCCAACCATTATCATTCTTATTTAATAATTTAATTTTAATGGAGTCATAATATTAAAATAATTTTAAAAGATATTAAACATAATTTAAATATAATTTTTAAAGCTATTAAAGTCGTTATATCTTTGTTTCAGTTCTCATGAGAGTTATAATTTTCTAAAGTAATAAATATATAAATAATTATTGAAAATTTTGTTCAAAAGTATTAAATGCTTAATTTTTTTTCAAATAGTTTGATTTTTGAATAATTATATAATAACCCGAATTTTTATTTATTTTAGAAAATCTTAGTGTGTATGGATTTATATTTATTTAATTGCATTTGATATGATGGTATTTAGGAATTTTCCTTTTTATAGAATTCAGAATTTTTATAATTTTGAAAATATATTATTAATTATGATTATTAATTAAATTTTAAAATAGGTGAATTTAATGTAAAGAAAATATTTTATTTATTTATGTGTGAAAAATACTTAAAACTAAATTTTAATTAGTTGTTAGGAAATTTTCCTTTAAGATAAAAAGAATTATCTTAAACTGATTATGGTAATTAATTGTTTTAATTTAAGATGCAATCAAATTATATTAATTTATACTTATGATAATTGAGTTGAAATTTTAATAATTATTAATATTACTATGGTCATTATTGTTATTATTATGAAAAAAAATAGTGTACTTTATAGTCCAACTCATCTGATTGGGTGAAAATACCCAATTAGATAGCTGCCTATGTAAAACTTAACTAATGAGATCAAAAGACAGAGGGAGGTAAGGGAGAGAAGCAAAGGGAAAGAGGGAGAGAGAATTGTCACCACTATAAACTGATCTCCTGTCACCACCATGCATCACCGCCACTACCTACATATAGCCTAGACATTGATAAGCTCAGCACTGTAAGTATCATCACCAGCAACCACCGAAGCGTGACTCACACTCTATTCCAAGTTCTTCATTGGTTGAGAATTTCAAATGAAGATTTCAACCATTCTAAGCTTCAATTTTCAGTGTCTTTAGAGTCAATGGAATTTTTTCATCTTGAACTTCAGTTTGATGCCCATCTTGCCACCCATTAGTGATTGGAAAGGTAAATCAAAAAATATAACTACTAAAACTTCAAGATTATTTTCTCGAAAACCAAGGTGAGTGGTAGAGAGTGAAGGATGTTTTTAGACTCCTGATGTCAAGACAAGCAAAATGGTATACTTTTTGCTTCCATCTGCCACCATCGATGGTGGCACATCAGCAGTCAGTCACAGGCAAGTGGGTCCCATGTGTGGCCATTGATCCAAATATTCTAGTAGGCTACTTTTCATGCGTACGTCCTGATTCTAAAGTTAGTTTGTAAAGAATTCAATTTCGATAAGCCTATAATACTTTTCTAGTAATTAATTTCGGTGTTTAAATGCTTAAAAAAATTGGTAATTTATCTATTCTTATTTGTTTTAGTGCTAATTTGATAAATAAAATTATTGTGTGATTGTCTAAGTTGTAATTAAATCATTGGTAATTTTTCAAATTGACTATTAGTAATTTGTATGAATTTCTTAATAATAATAGGAATTTTAATTGTAAATTGAAATTAAATTAAAAAATATATGAATTATGGATTAATATGAATTTTGTTTTTATTATTGTTTAATTTGAGATTACTAGTAATATTACGATTTAATCTAAAATAATTATAATAAAAATAAAGTAATTGAATATTATTAGAATTAAATTGGTTTATGAATAAATTATTACGAATGAAATCTCATATAGTTAGTTAAGTAGTGATTTTCATGGATTTATTTATATGATCTTTATATTGCTTTAATTTGAGTATTGAATGTGACTAATCTTATTAAAATATTTTAATTTATAAATGTTTCTTTTGCATAAAAAAGTAACTTTTTTTATTCGAGTTAATAAATTTAAGTATATTAATTTTATTAAAAGAAGGATTATAAGTTTAATTTTATAAGTTTAACCTTATTGGAAAATGAATGATATTGATTTCAAATGAATTATTAGCTAAATTAATTTTATTGAAAGAAATGTTTCTAACTATATTAATAATTTTCTGTTTATATATATATGTTTGAGTTAACAAATGGAATTTGATTTCAATTGATGAGCTGAGATTTTATTGTTTGTCAAGTTGAAGACCCAGGAGGGGTCATTGTGTGGAGTTGTGAATATTATTTAGAAGTGTGTGTTTCTTTTATCTAGTCAAGGATAAGTCCTAGTTATAGGAGAGACTCTGCCGAAACTTTGGTAGAATCTTTAGAGTTATTTGAGTTTATTGTAGTTGAGTGGTTAGTTTTCTGATAAAATTTTGGTTATACAATTCTAATGTCTCAATCGTCTTTTCAACTATCAAATGTCAGGCTCCAAGGAGAGCTAATTGGGTTCTGTCAAATTTGAAAATTATATAGTTTAATATAACCTTTCATTTTATTATTTATTTAATGTTATACTTGCATATATGTATTGCTTGTTTATATACTGTATATATAACTATGCATTATGAACATAAGTGAAGTATCTTAGCATATGTATGTGATTATTTTATTATGTTTGTACTACATATTATTTATGGTTGCTGGATGGGATTGGGATGACATAGGAACCACTTCAGGATATGTATTTGGTGATGATGATGGGTATGAAGATGAGCTATGACTAATGTATGATGGTTGGGCCTGCTTATTGCTAGGACTACTATCAGTCAGGTCAAGATTATGTGGTACAAACCAGTGACGACTAGGCCTCATTGGATATAAGAGACAGTTTTGAATTAAGAGAGCCAATAGAAGGGATCAGATCCCCAGATTAAGGTTTAGCGTGGCTCTTATAGATTGATTTCCATCCATATATGATTATGTGAGTTGTATGTCTTGTTAACATATGCATCAACATTTTTAATTTTTGAATAGTAAGTTATATTAGCACTATATAACATTAAGTCGAACGCTCATTCTTATTCAATATATTTTTCCCAAGTTGTGGAATGAGCTCATGAATTCCAATAGAGTTATGCTATCTTTCATTCTTTGGCAGTGTATTGTATTTAATTACTTAGTTATGTATGAAATTTTATATTGTTTTGTATTGAAATTCTACCACTTCACATAGTTATTTGTTTTCATTATCTGATACTTTGTTAATTTGATTGTTATGATGTTCTGCTAAGCAGAAACCATATGAGATGTTAATGTGTTTGAGATGATTGATATAATTACCTTATGTGACACTGCTTATGATTTGATGTTTAGTAAGTTCTGTCTAACATATAGGTCCATAGCCCTAGTTTTCAAAAAATTGAGCCTATATGTTATGAAAATTGAATTGAAATCAAACTCTATATAAAACCAAATTAAACTAAACTAAACTTTTCAGTTTGGTTCAGTTAATCGGTTTGCACATTTTTTATTTTATATATATTTATTATTTATAGAATATGTAATAACCCACACCCAACCTAGGAGTTTCCATGACAATTACTTGAATTTAGAGCTATTATGGCAAAATGTGTACTTTTATGAAAATTCATGTGTTATGTGATTGATAAGCATATAGCATGTTAGACTAGCTCAAATATGCATAATATGAATTATTTTAGTGAAATAAGTGATTTATATGAAGTCCATAAGTATAAAATAATTTATTGCACATCAATTGAATTTTCATGCACAAAGTGATTTTTAAGCATAAAATAATTTTATGAGTTTTTTTAAAATATTTTTTAAATAAATATTTTGGGGGGAATTTTAATGAAAATAATAAGAAAAATATTTTATTTTTAATTACCTATAATCAGCTCATAAATTAAATAAAAAACTCAATTTCCCAAAAGCCCACTACACCAAAACACTCTTAACCTAGCTCATTAATGGCAAACTTGGAATTTTGCCAAAACCCTACATGTATATAGCTAAATTTCAGCCAGCCCTAGAGGAGCAGCCACCATTCTATTATTCTTCATAATTTTTATAGAAAAATTCTCTCAAAAATATTCTCTCAACCGAAATTCACAAGATGCCTTTAAATCTTGCAATTTCGTGACTGTTTTCGTAAGTTTTTCTCTCCTTTCAATTTACTATTTGATTTTTATGAAACTAATCATGAGAAAACTATTTTGGACTATTAATTTTACTATTTTTCTGTTAATTAAATTTGGCCTAGGTGATTATTTTGAAGGAGAAACTAATTTTCCAATGAAAACACAAACTCTTCCTTTGCACATCCACCAAAGGTGAACCCTAAAACTCAAAGTTGGAATTTTCATGCATAAATACATGGGACAGCTGCCAATTTATATGTGTTTGTGTTATAAATTAATTTTTGTTATGTTTAGATGAAAATTATTGATTTAAATCATATTTTTATATATTACTGTAATGATCGGAAAAGTACGAAAAGCAAGAAAATTCATGGTTTTTACACTAGAACACAAAAGTTGAAATTTTCATGTATAAAAATTACAAGAAGTGCCGATTCCTATATGTTGGTATTCTAAAATGATTATTAATATATTTATAATAAAATATTGGTTTAAATCATGTTTTTGCATATCACTGTAATGGTCGAAAAGTACCAGAAATAAGAAAAATTCATGGTTTTCATCCTCAAACTTAAAAGTTGGAAATTTCATGTATATAAAATTCAAGAAGGTGCTAATTCCTATATATTGGTATTCTAAAATGATTTTTGACATGTTTATATGAAAAATATTGGTTTAAATTATGTGTTTGCATATTATTGTAACAAACGGAAAGTGAAAAAAGTGAGAAAGTTTATGTTTTGCATGATTATATAGTATTCAGCCTACATTAGGGTTTTAATCCCAATGTGTATAATTTTTATATGATATATTTTAATAATTATTGGCATGTATACATGAATGATAAATTATTTAATTACATGTTGGTTAAAGGATTAACTCTAGACAAGCCAAGAGAAAATTCAGCCTACCTAGGGTTTACTAACCCTATTACTATGTTATGATTAATATGTGTATATGATTAAGTGACAAGTGCAATAGCTTTTATGATGAGTTAATAGTGAATTAATGATCTTAAATTGACTATGAGATGGATGGTATGATTTGTTCAAAAGAGATAAGCATGACTCTTGAAGGTTACTTGTTAAGTTGATATATATGTAAAGTGTTAAGTGTACTAAGTTGAATGTTAAATAGAATTGATACTAAGATCATGATATATTGTGTTTGACTTTAGAAAAGTCATAATGTGAGTTATAATGTGATTTCATATGAGCCTATGAAGCATAAGTGTGCAAGAATTTAAAAGTCAATATGTTATGTGCAAGTGATGAGTGCACTTCTAAGTGCAACTCCAAGTATATGTGAATGATATATGCGCATGAGGTAGTTATGAGATAGGATAACATGATGATTAAGCAAATGCTAAGTATTGAATTAAATATTATGTTAGAACTTGAAGAGTAGTAGAAGTTCAAAGGGCTACAAGTACTAGGAGCAAAGCAACCATAAGGTGAGTAAACATTATGTTCAAGTTACAAGTACAAGTTATCAAGTTCTGTGAACTTTGAGATTCTTGAAACCCAAGTTCTTTTCTATCCTAAATTATGATTATATGAATTCTTTGAAAAGCTTAGGTTACCAAAGGATAATTGGTCTAAAACTATAAATGTTTATTTAATGATAAGAAAGAAACTTTGTAATTGTTGCCTTACCTTACTTTCTTTCTAGTACTAAACTGTTATGTATCTTTTGTACAACAAGCTAAACTACTATTACTATTATGTTACATGTGATTGTATTTTCAATGCCATTGTTATAAGTGATTGCCATTAGCTCTAGCTATGGCTTCTATAAACCCTTTATGCAGAAATCCTCATGCCGATACGAGTAATCATTGGTACCTATGCACATGGTCTTAACCCGATGGATAGGGGTAGTGTATCCACCTTTGCTAAAAAGAGCAATTCTAGCTATGGAGCCTGATCAGTTTTATAACTCTTTATAAGTTATAAGTTAGGAGTTGGAATTTGGTATGATGCCACTTCTTCCTTGAGTGAATGAGCCAATGGTTGTCAACTCGATAAGTTATAAGTTTATAAGTTGATTTCTACAAACCTTGCTAAATTGCAAACCATGAATTTATGAATTATGAACCCTTAAAGGACATGTGTTATTGTTCAAGTTCTATTGTTTACTCATTGAGATCATCTATCTTACCCCTTTTCCTTTTGTGGTTCCAGGTGAGCAAGGCAAGGTATTAGCTCAAGCAACTTACTCCGTTTAGGAGATTTCCTTATTCGAGTCTTTTATTATACTATGATATAGAGAGTCTCTTTGTTGCTCTGGGAGTGTCACATCCCATTTTCGAAGACATGACGATCCTAAAGCATGGAGAGACATAAGGTCACCCATGCCTATAAAACCCACTCATACATGTACAAATCATGCCTAGGATCATACCAAATCTTATATGATAACTCATTTAAAACATTTATATGAAAACCTTTAGTTACACAAGATAATAATTAGATGCTTCATATACAATCCATAAGAAAATAATATTCATAATCTAGTTGAAACCTTAATAAATAACATCTCAAAATAAACATCAAAAATAAATATTCTCAAAGCATCTAATGACAACCCTTCATAGCATAGTATTATTAAAGACTTGGACAAAGAATTTTCTAAGTGAGGTAGGATGCTTAAGCCATCACCTTGCCTCCTCATACTGCTCACCTTGAACCACACAAAGAAAAAGGGTGAGATAGATGGTCTCAATGAGTAAACAATATGGCACTTACAATAACGCATATCCCTTTTTAAAAGGAAACTCATAGCTTATAGCATATGGTTCATGTTTTACAATTTATAAATCAAAGGTTGCAATTTAGCAAGGTTGCAGAAATCACACATATAACACATAACATGTAGAGTGAAAGTTATTGCCATGATCACTCGAACACATAGAGGAGAGGTGGCTTTAAACCAAATTCTAACTCCTATCACATAAAAAAGAGTGAAGCTAATCAGGCTCCACAGCTAGAACTGCCCTTTCTAGCTGAGGTGGATACACAATCTCTACCCATTGGGTTAAGACCATGTGCATAGGTTCCAATGATTATCCACATCGGCACGAGGATTTCTGCATAAAGGGTTAGAGGTACCATAACTAGAGCTAATGGTAACACATATATCAATAATATTTAAGGCAACAATAACATGTATCACAATAACAATAGTAGTTTAACTTTTGAACAAAAGATACAATGATAGTGTAGTTCCAAAAAGAATGTAAGTTAGGGCAATAATCATAAAGGTATTATCATTCGATAATCAAAAATGATTTTGGACTAATTGTCCTTTGGCAACCTAAGTTTAACAAGGAAATCATAGAGTTTCATTTTAGAATAGAAAGAACTTAGGTTTCAAGAATGTCAAAAGATACACATATCATGATAGCTTATACTTGTAACAATATCATAATATTTACTCACCTTGTGGTTCCTTCGCTCCTAGTATATGTAGCCCTTTTGAATCTCTAAAGCTCCTAAAGCTCTAACATAATATTTAATTCAATACTTAGCATTTATTTAATTATGATGCTATCCCATCCCATAACTACTCTATGCACATATAACATTCACATACACTTAGAGTTGCACATAAAAGTGCACTCATCACTTGCACATCACATACTGACTTTAAAAGTCTTATATACTTAGCCTTTATAGGCCCATATGAAAACACATTATAATCATGTCAATACCTCTCTAAGATCAACACAATATCATTACCTTAATATTAATTCACTTTAACAATCATCTTAGTACACTTAACACTTCCACATATGTCAACTTAACAAACAACTTTTCAAGCATCATGCTTATCTCTTATGACCAATTCCTTCAATTAATCTCTTCATAAATTCAAGATTATTAATTTATTATTAACTCATCATAAAACCTACTTTCATATTATCTAATCACATTCACATATTAATCACAACATAAGATTAAGATACCTAAAGAATAACAAATTGCCTATGGGCTTGTTTAGGGTCATTCTTTCAATCAACATGCAATTTAACCATTGATCATTCATAAATACATATCAATAGTCAATAAAATACATCACATAAAATATATAGATACTAGGATAAGAATCCCAATATAGGCCGAATGCTCCATTAAAGGAAAAACTGAATTTTCTTACTTTTCGCACTTTCCGTCTATTACAGTAATATGTAGCATAGTTTGAACCAAGATTTTCCATGTATTCAAAACAAAAATCATTTTAGAACATAAATATGTAGGAATTGGCACATATATAAATCCATATGCATGAAAATTTTCCAATTTTATGTGTTAGGGTGAAAACCATAAACCTTTCTTATTTTTGGTACTTTTCGGTCATTACAATAATATATAAACAGGTGTTTTGAACCATTATTTTTCATTCAATCACAACAATTATCAATTTAGAACACTAATACACACCAATTGGCATCCATGGACAATTCTCATGCATGAAAATTCCAAGTTTATGGTTTAGAGTGAAAACCATGAGTTTTCTAGCTTTTCGCGCTTTCTGTTCATTACAGTAATATGTAAACTCATTATTTAAATCATTATTTTCCATCCAAACAAAACCAATATCAGTTTAAAACTCCATCATACTCTATTCAAAAGTTATATACACATGAAATCATAGAATTTTCCAACTTTTAAGTTCTAGCATAAAACCTTAAATTTCCTTATTTTTTGAAACTTTTCAGTCATTACAGTAATATGCAGAAATATGATTTAATTCAATATTTTTCATTTAAACACATCAAAAATTAGTTTGGAACATAAGTATGTAAAAATTGCCCCCTGGTAATGTTTATGCATGAAAATTTCAATTTTGAGTTTTAGGATTCACCTTTAGAAAAATCGCACAGAGAGGTTGGTGATTTCAATAGAGAAATTAATTTCTATTACAAAAATTTACCCAAACAGAATTAAATCTATAGAAATTAGTAAATAACCAGTGTAAAATAATTTTCTCATAATTTATTTCATAGAAACCAGATAGGAAATTGAAAAGAAAGAAAAACTTAAGAATACGGGTAAGAAATCGCAAAGTTGAAAAGTATTTTCTTAATTTCAATAGATAGAATTGTTTTGAGAGAATTTTTCTATCAAAATACAAAAAAATAGAGTGATGGCTACTAGAATGAGAGTGCTGGCTGAATTTTAGGTATTTAAATATAGGATTTTGGGCAATTTTCTAGTAATACCCTTAATGCGCTAGGTTAGGAGTATTTAAGTGTAGTAGGCTTTTAGGTATTTAGACTTTTTAATTAATTTAGGGGCTAATTATAAGTAATTAAAAATCAAATATTTTTCTTATTATTTCCATTAAAATTCCACCAAAAAATTTATTTAAAAATTATTTTAAAAATACGCATAAAATTATTTTATACTTAAAAATTATCTTTCTACATGAAAATTCATTTTATGCACAATAAATTATTTTATGCTAATTCACTTCATATAAATCATTTATTTCACAATAATAACTCATATTATGCATATTAAAATTAATTTAACATGCCACATACTCATTAATCACATAACTCATAAATTTCATAAAAGCACTTACTTAGACATAATAGGTGTAAATTCAAGTAATTGATCGTGAAAACTCCTAGGGTAGGTGTGGGTTGTTATAGGGAGTCTTATTTTGGAACATTATGTTTGATGATTTATTTTAGAGTCCTTAAAATGTTCTTTTATTTTGGGATTGTGTTTAAAATATATTTTAACTATTATTCCGCAACTTAAGATTTTTCTTATAAATGGTTCAATTAAGTTAATGCATGAGATTTGGTATGATCTTAGGCAATATTATTATATGCATGAGTGGGTTCTATGGGTGTGGATGACCTTATGTCTCCCCATATTCTAGAACCATCATATCTCTAAAATTGGGATGTGACTGAATAATTATATATATAATATTTATCAATAATATATTATATATTGTGAGACTTTCCCCAAGCATCAGTCTGATCCACTAAGTGGGATCGAAATGCTCATTTGAGTTTGAACTCATAATGGAACCCTCGGGTTCATATTTGTTGATTTTTTTAAAAAAATTGGCTTAGAGTTGCCATCTTAATTTTGCTTTTTATTTGGGAAAAAAGATTAAGGAAAAAACCCAAATTGACTCCAATTAATATCCCAATAGAAAAAAGACACTAGTCTCGAAACCAAAGAGGATTTGGGAACTAAATTTTTGGTTTATTTAGAAAATGATTAGTTTGACAAATTTAATATAAAATAACTTAAAATAAATTTCATGAATAGTTTACATAATGCATGAACAGTTATATAATGCATGGATTAAATAAAAAAAATTCATTCAAAGCAAAAAAGTAAAGCAATGAAGTAAAGGAATTAAACCTACAATTCAAAACTAAAATAAGAGATACTTCCTCTAGCCCTTATGGGTTCTAAGGAAGTCACACATTCCCCAAAATAATTTTAAAGCAATAAATAAAGGAACAAAAAAGGAACAAAACCAACATCATAATAAAGAAAACAAACTAAAAGCAAATAGCACAAAGAAAAAGAACTAATTCATAAAAGAATGTACAAGAGAAGGATTATTTCTTATTTAAATTACATTTTATGCTTTAAACAAGCAAGCGTACATATCTTTCTGAATGGGAATTAAAATCCACATTATTCACCTTTCTTGTGAAAAGGGTTTGTTTAGTCTTAGCCTTTTATAATGTTTCAAGTCATTGATTAAAATGAAGGTTGAGTTGATTAATTTTAATTGATTATCAAGTGAAGTTAATTAAGTCAAGTTCTATTTAACTACCTTAGCAAATCAAACATTAGGCAAATAGCCTTAGAACAATGAAATAAATAAATAAAATGAAATAAAAAAACAAGTAAATAAGTAAATAAAAGGAAAAGGAAAAGGGAAAGGAAACTTACCTCGAATGATAGGCAACTATTGGCCTCAAACAGCAAGCAATAGCTTGCCTCAGACAACGAGAAACTTTTGACTTGACAAGTCGACTCGGGAAGTTGCAATCCAACTTGTTTTACAAAGCAAGGAGCAATAGCAAAACAAAAAAAGAAAAGAAAAGTTTAAACTAGAAAGCTCATTCCTTAGAGGACCAAGCTTATAGAGATAGTTCGCTTGATGCAAAGGCTAATCAAATAAACTAAGAGGTTAAGAGGTAAAGAAAATAGAGTAGGAGGACCCCTATATATAGGGGAAAGGTTGGAGGAAAGTTTCATGCACTTCCGATGTGGGATAGATGTACAAAATGAAGAAAAAACAAGAAAAAAGGGGAAAAAACTACTACTGCATGGAAGCTTGTGCATCTGCGGTAGCCATGAAGCATCTGGCAACAGCCACAGGGCTTCCTACAGCAGCTAAGCCCAAATTCATCCGATTTTACTATTTTGGCCCGTTTCTCATCTATTTTTCATGATTCCATTTGCATTGTGTTTGTTATTCAATCTTAGATGATCTAAGGGTGTAACAACGCACACCTATCCTAGGAGTTTCGTGACAACTTACTTGAATTTAGAGCTATTATGGCAAAATATGTGCTTTTATGAAAATTCATATGTTATGTGATTAATGAGTATATGACATATTAGATTAGTTCTAATATGCATAATATGAATTATTTTTGTGAAATAAGTGATTTATATGGAGTGCATAAGCATAAAATGATTTATTGCATATAAAGTGAATTTTCATACACAAAGCAATTTTTAAACATAAAATAGTTTTATGAGCATTTTTAAAATATTTTTAAATAAATATTTCTGGGGGAATTTTAATGAAAATAATAAGAAAAATATTTTATTTTTAATTACCTATAATCAGCCCATAAATAGAATTAAAAGGCCCAACTTATCAAAATCCAACACACCAAAACACTCCTAACCTAGCTCATTAATGGCAAACTTATAATTTTGCTAAAACTCTAAATATATAACACTAAATTTTAGCCAGCCCTATTGTAGCAACCACCATTCTGTTATTCTTCAGAATTTTTAGAGAAAAATTCTCTCAAAAATAGTCTCTCAACTGAAATTCACAAGGTGCCTTCAAACCTTGCAATTTTGTGATCATTTTCGTAAGTTTTTCCTTCCTTTCAATCTATTATTTGATTTTTATGAAACTAACCATGGAAAATCTATTTAGGGCTGTATATTTACTATTTTCTTCTTATTAAATTTGGCCAAGGTGTTTTGTTTGAAAGAAAAACCGATTTTTAATCATAAACACAACTCTTTCCTCGCAAATCCACCAAAGGTGAACTCTAAAACTCAAAGTTGAAATTTTCATGCATTTATATAGGGGACTACTAATTTTGCTTATTGATGTGTTCTAAACTAATTTTTATTGTGTTTAGATGAAAAATATTGATTTAATTCATATTTTGTATATTACTGTAATGATCAAAAAGTACAGAAAGTAAGAGAATCCATAGTTTTCATCCTTAAACTCAAAAGTTGGAATTTTCATGCATGTATTATATAGAAGGGTGCCAATTGCTCCATTAATGTGTTCTAAAATGATTTTTGTCATATTTACATGAAAAATATTGATTTAAATAATATTTTTGCATATTACTGTAATGAATGGAAAGCACGAAAAGTAAGAAAGTTCATGTTTTCCATAAAAGTATGCATTCGGCCTACATAGGGATTTAGATCCAAATGTCTACAATTTTTGTATTATATGTTTTAATGATTGTTGACATGTATACATGAATAATAAATTATTTAATTGCATGTTGGTTGAAAGAATAACTCTGGATAAAGCATAGAGACAATTCAGCCTACTATGTTATGATTAAAATGTGTATATGATTAAGTAGCATGTGAATTAGGGCTTATGATGTGTTAATTATGGATTAATGACGTTCAATTGGCTATGGGATTGATTGTATGATTTGGTCAAAAGGGATAAGCATGACTCTTTAAGGTTACTTGTTAAGTTGATATATACAAAAAGTGCTTAGTGTACTAAGTTGAAAGTTAAATTGAATTGATATTAAGATCATAATATATTGTGTTTGACTTTGAAAAAGTCATAGCATAAGTTATAATATAATTTCATGTAAGCCTAAGAAGATAAGTGTGTAAGACTGTAAAAGTCAACAAGTTATGTACAAGTGATGAGTGCACTTCTAAGTGCAACTCCAAGTATATGTGAATGTTATATGTGCATAGGGTAGTTATGGGATAGGATAGCATGATGATTAAGCAAATGCTAAGTATTGAATTATAATGGTATGTTAGAGCTTAAGGATTATTAGAAGTTCAAAGGCTATAGCAATTAGGAGCTAAGGAATCACAAGGTGAGTAAACATTATGTTCATGTTACAAGTACAAGTTATCATGATACGTGAACCTTTGAGATTCTTGAAACCCAAGTTCTTTTCTATTACCAATTCTAATTATATGATTTCTTTGTTAAGTTTGGGTTGCCAAAGGAGAATTAGTCTAAAACTATAATTGTTTATTCAATGATAAGAAAGAACCTTTGTAATTATTGCCTTATCTTAGTTTCTTTCTGGAACCACACTGTTATTTATTTTTGTTCAATAAGCTAAACTGATATTGCTATTATGTTACATGTGATTGCATTCTTTAATGTTATTGTTATAAGTGACTACCATTAGCTCTAGCTATGGTATCTATGAACCCTTTATACAGAAATCCTCATGCCGATGCAGGTAATCATCAGTATCTATGCACATGGTCTTAACCCAATAGATAGGGATAATTTATCCACCTTAGCTAAAAGGGGCGGTTCTAGCCTTGGAGCCTAATCAATTTCATGACTCTTTACAAGTTACAAGTTGGGAGTTTGAATTTGGTATGATGCCACCTCTCCCTTGAGTAAATAAGGCAATAGCCGTCACTCTTTACAAGTTTATAATTTATAATTTGATTTTTGTGAACCTTGCTCATTTGCAAACCATGATTTATGAACTTTGAACCCTTATAAAGGGATATGTATTATTTTACAAGTTTAATTATTTACTCATTGAGATCATCTATATCACCCCTTATCCTTGTGTGGTTTCAAATGAGCATTATGAAGAGGAAAGGTGATCGCTCAAGCAACCTACTTCACTTGGGAAATTCCCTTGTTAAAGTTCATTACTATGCTATGTTATGATGAGTCTATAGACGATTCAGGAGTTCTTGTTTGGGGAGTTCATATTTGGAATATTTTTCATTTGATAATTCATTTGGAGTCTTAAATATTTCTTTTCTTATGAATTGTATTTGAAGTATTTATTTTTAAAACTATTCTTCCACTAGTTAAAGTTTTCTTTATTTTTGGATAAATAAGTTAATGCATGAGGTTTTGGTACAATCCTAGGTAATATTTTCATATGCATGAGTGGGTTCTACGGGCATGAGTGACCCTATATCTCCCCATGTTATAGGACTATCATATCTCTAAAATTGAGATGTGACAAACGGTGATTGAAAGTGCAAACTAATAGGTTTCAATTCCTAGGGCCCTATTTTCTAATTTTCCTAATTTGGCAATTTTTGGCAATTTTAGTTTTTAGAGGTCTGTTTACCACATCTAAGTACTTCTAAGATTTCAAATGCAATCTAAAAGGTGCAAATTTGAGGGTTCACAGTTACCTCCTCATCAGAATTAGCTTTGAACAAAAGGTGATTCTGATGATGGTGAATGTTGGGAAGAGGTGCCATGTCAGACTATAGGCTTCTGTGTTCTTGTCAAGTCCTTTGGGATGAGGCCCCTAGGATAAATGAGGTTTTGTTAATGGCTATCGATCCGGCCTTGACGTTGGATGCGAGAATGGTCTTGGTGAATTTCAATTAAGGCTATTTGTTCGGCCCTAATGTTAGAAGATAAAAAAAAGTTTAGTGAATTTCAATCAAGATCAGGGCTATTTGTTTGACTTTAATGTTGAAGATAAAGATGATATGAGGTAAATCTCAATCAAGGCTATCCGTTTGGCCTTAAGATTTGGGTAAATCTCAATCAAGGCTATATGTTCAGCCTTAATGTTAAAAGTTAGGGTAAATCTCAACCAAGACTATCTGTTCGGCCTTAATGTTGGAGAATTTAAATCAAGGCTATCTGCTCGACCTTAATGTTGGAAGATAAAGAAGATTTAGGGTAAATATGTCCATCCTTAATGTTAGAGGTAAAGAAGATATAGGTGAATCTCAATCAAGACTATTTGTTTGGCCTTAATGTTAGAGAATTTAAATCAAGGCTATCTGCCCAGCCCTAATGTTAGAGGATTTAAATAAAGGCTATTTGTCTGACCTTAATGTTGGAGGATAAAGAAGATTTGGGTAAATCTCAATCATGGCTATCTATTCAGCCTTAATGTTGGAGGATAAAAAAGATTTGAGGTAAATCTCAATCAAGGCTATCTGTCTGGCCTTAAAGTTATAGCATAAAAAAGATTTTTGGTGAATCTCAATTAAGGCTATTTGTTCGGTCTTAATGTTAAAGAATTTAAATCAAGGCTGTCTATCCGGCTTAATGTTGGAGAATTAAGAAGATCAAAGGTAAATCTCAATCAAGGCTATATGTTCAGCCTTAATGTTGGAGGTAGAGATGATCGGGGGTAAATCTCAATCAAGGCTATATGTTCGGTCTTAATATTGAATAATTTAAATCAAGACCATCTGTTCACCTTTAATGTTAGAGAATTTAAATCAAGACTATTTGTTCAACCTTAATATTGGAGGATAAAGAAGATTTGTTTCAATCAAAACTATCTATTCGGCCTTAATGTTAGAGAATAAAGAAGATTTAGGGTAAATCTCAATCAAGACTATCTGTTCAGCTTTAATGTTAGAGAATTTAAATCAAGACTATCGGTCCGGCCTTAATGTTGGAAAATTAAGAAGATTTGGGATAAATGTCAATTAAGACTATTTGTCTAGCCTTAATGTTAGAGGTAAAGATGATCTAAGGTAAATCTTAATCAAGGCTACATATTTAGCCTTAATGTTGGAGGATGAAGAAGATTTGGTGAAACTCAATCAAGGTTATCTATTCGGCTTTAATATTGGAGTATTTAAATCAAGGCTATCTGTTCAGCCTTAATATTGGGGGTTAAAGAAGATTTGGTGAAATTTGGTAAAAGTAATGGTTTCGGTCTATTTTGGAAAGTCCAGCTTGGTGTTCAGTTAGTTTTGAGACATTTTTTATAAGAATGATGGCGACCCTATCTAGTAGGAATCAGCAAAGAGATGATCTTGTCTGGCAAGAATGATGGTGACCTTTTCTGATAGGTATCGACAAAGAGATGACCCATTTTTATTTAGAAGTCTATCTTATAACTTATTCTATTGTGAAATGCATCTGACTATGCAATGATTGGATATCTTGAACCTGTGAAGGTTTAGTTTGGAAGGAGAGTGCTGAGCGTTTAGGAGAATGATGCTCCCACTTTGGAAGGTAGCTTGGTTATTTGGTCTTTGGTTATTTGGTTAGCTTAAAGATGAAAATGGTATATCAGGTATAAGGTTAGTTGTTCAATGGCTATCAATACAGCCTAGGAAGAAGTCACTTTAGAAGGTTAAGCCAGGTATGGTTGGGAGAGGATTAGCTGGGCTTAAGTGGGTTTAGCTTAGGAGAAGGTTTGGTTTGAAATTGAATTGGAAAGCTTGATCAGGGGAGTCAAGTCCTTGGAGACGATAAGGTTAGGTCAGGTCTAGTTTTGGGGAAGGTTAGTTTATCAGGCTTATCTCCAAAGAAGTTCATATGGGAGTCTTTGGTCAAATCCGTCAATTGGCTTGGTCAGTTATGGTCTTTTGGTCTGGCTTTAGGGAAGATTGTTTAAAATGAGTGGATCATCTTGGAAGGCTAGGTTAAGTTTGGCCTTGGCTAGGGCCATTTGGAAGCTCAGTCTGGTTTGGCTATGTAAGAGATCATATCAGAGACTCGATCAAGTTATGGGCTTCTAGTGAGCTCATTCGAAAGGCTTGGTCAAATTTTGCCTTAAGACTGTATCAGAGAGATCAGGCTAGATGCTAGACTTGGGAGGCTAATCTTGGCTTAAAGAAAAGGTCAAGCTAGAAAATCAATTTGGAAGGTTCAGTC
This sequence comes from Reutealis trisperma, assembly GCA_947687605.1. Lineage (NCBI taxonomy): Eukaryota > Viridiplantae > Streptophyta > Magnoliopsida > Malpighiales > Euphorbiaceae > Reutealis > Reutealis trisperma. The sequence continues at coordinate 265,218 of CANTUT010000213.1, read as the reverse complement.
AGATTTTGCCTTAGAGGAGACCATGTGCTTCATAAATGAAGGCATTTTAGGAGTGGGCTTTATGGTAAAGGCTTTTGGTCATATGCTTTATGGTGAAGGCTTTTGCTCGTGTGCTTCTTGATGAAGGTTTCTTGGTTTGTGCTTCATGATGAAGGCTTTTGGTTTTAGGCTTCATGATCAAGGCTTCTTTGTTTGTACTTTGTGACAAAGGCTTTCGATTATAAGAATACTGCATGCTTATGGATAAGGGTTTGCCCTTTAACATGGTTGTACCCAAATGGTTTGCAGGCTTTAAGAGACTTGATCTCAGGGATTATATGTTTTGCTAATGAGGCTTAATCTTTCAAGGATAATGAGATGTTTTGCCAAAGAGGCATGAGATGGGCCTTAACTGGTTCAAGTCATTCTTAATCAACTTGAGGATGATCGGCTTTGGAAGATATGCCTCGATTTCTAGTTTTGCCAAGGAAATTATACTCAAGGATGAAGAGTCTTGAGAGACTTGGGATTTTTGGTTCTACCCATGATGAGATTTTGCCAATGAAAGGGTGGTACAGCGTTTGAGCTTTGAAAAGGTGGTATCATTTGCCAATAAGGCTTGGTGTCACATCCCAACTTCCGATATATGACAGTCCTAGACCATGGGGAGATATAAGGTCACCCATGCTTGTAGAACCCTCTCATACACGTTTAAACATTGCCTAGTGCCTGATCCACTAGAGGGAATTGGGATACTCATTCGAGTTTAGACTCACGATCAAACCCTCGGGTTTGGATTTAGTTGATTTTGAAAATGATTTTGGAAGTCACCATCTTAATTTTATTTAGTTGGGAAAATATTAAGGAGAAAACCCAATTTGACTCTAATTCATTAATTTTCAATTAATTTACCCATAGATAAAATCACTAGTCTCAAACCAGGTTGAGTTTAGGAACTAGATTTTTGGTTTTAAATAATCTAAATTTGGCTCTTAGATTTAATTTGACTTTGAAAATTTAATTTTATGAATGACATTTATAAGACGATAATTATAAATAAAATGCATGGATAATGGCATAACATAAATACATAGTACATGAGGGTTGATGAAAAATTGAAATAAATATTCACAAATTAAGCGGAGTGTTCCCTCTAATCCTTATGGATTTAGGAGAACCATATAATTACTCTTTAATTCCAATTAAGATAATTACATTGATAAAAATTGAGATGCTTTCTCTAGCCCTTATGGGATTCTAAGAAGACCACATATTCCTTTACAAATGTCTTTTTTTAAAAAAGAAATAATTACATTTGCCAAAATAGAAAATAAATTAAATTTGAAATATTGGATTTGAAGTTTGGATTTAAATTTCAAACATGCCTACGTACCCCGTTGAATAGGAATCAAAATCTATGTATTGAAGTTTGGATTTAAATTTCAAACATGCCTACGTACCCCATTGAATAGGGATCAAAATCTATGTAGTTCATTCCATGATTAAATAGAGTGGTTTACAAGTTGATTAAAATGATTTTTGGTTTGGGGATAGAGTTTATGAAAACTACTTTAGATTTTGGTGGACGAGATGGAAAAAGTATTTTGCTATACCGAAATTCCGTTTTATCAGACCAGGCGATTAGATTGATTAATGATTTAAAAAGTGATTGGTGAGCAGATTAATTAATTAAAATGATTAATTCATTTAGTTAAAATAGTAGATGAGTAAAAAAAAGATTTTTGATTTACTTAAAAAAGTAATTAATTAATTAAAAAGATTAATTAATTAATTAACTTATGAGTAATAAAAAAAAGATTTTAGTTAATTAAATTGATTAATTAACTTAGTTTGGGTAAGGAAATTAATTAATTAAAATGATTAATTAATTAATTTGAGAGTGGATAGAGGGAGAAAAAGAAAAAAAGTTGATAGATAGTAATCAATATCAACTTTGATGTGTCTTGGAATGAAAGATTGAAGGCCTATTTATAGGCAAAGTAAGATAAAGGTAGTTTAGGTAGCAAAAATGTGAAAAGACCATGAGGAGTAGCGCTAGAAAGGGTTGCAAAATAAGATTGGGGGGTATTTTGAGGACTACAGGTGGGGTAGTAGGACCCATGCCAATGGAGGGGAGTAGCATGCCGCCCGAAGGGTTGCCGACTCCGCCTAGTGCCTCAGTAGGCTTGCCGATTGAAAATTTATTTTCTTTTCGGTCAGATTTTAAGACTTCTGAATTAGTTTTTGTGAGTTACAGAGCTCAAAAATTTTATCAATTAATGTCAACAGACTCAAAATTAATTTTAAATCGACTAAATAGTCAGATTGAGAAAAAATCCAGTCATTATTAGAAAAATACTATCTGATACAGAAATTTCGGTCAGGATAGGAAAGGCGTTAGATTGTACCCAAAATATTTTGGTCAAAACCAATGAATTCAGAAGTAATTTTGAAGGTGTTAAAATGAAGATTCATAACTACCCCCTCTTCAAGGTTGTCTATTAATTAGACAGTTTTGATGAGAGTGAACCCAAAACTTCAGTATATCTGAATTTGAAAAATGATTCTAGTTGTGATGAGATAATTTTCATGAATTTTGAAACTCGATTTAACCATTTTTGGGATACTGGTGAATTTTTAGGTTCATTTTCTTGTTCTTCTGATGTAAAAGCTAGATTTCGGTCAGAAAATAGACGAATGAGGTGTCGAACACAGAAATTTTCATATTTAGATTTTAAGTCGAACACATAGAAATTTTCATATTTAGATTTTGAATTGATATAGGCTAGAAATATATTTTTTATGCAAGTAAATAATTATAGGGCACTTTTTACTATATGCTATTTTGTGTTTTATTAATCCTAAAATCTGTAAATAGCGTCATTCATTCATTGTGTTGCACACATCACAATTTTTTCATTTCCCATTTGCTCACTCAACGTGAGCTCCCTTTCTCCTTTTTTTTTTTCTTTTTCTTTTTTACTTTTTTTTTCCTTCTTTTTTAATAATTAATAATAATAATAGTAAATATTTTCCTCTTTTTTTCCTTTTTTTTTCTTTTTTATTTTCTTTTTCTTCTTTTTTTTAATTTTTTTCTTTTCTTTTTAATTTTTTTCTTTTTTATATTTTTTTTCTTTTTTTTTTGTTGATAATAATAACAATAGTAAAATTTTTTCCTTCTCTCTTTTTTTTTTTGTTTTATATTTTCTTCACTTATCTTTTCTTACTTTTCAGGTTCAGCACTTCGCAATGATGGCTTTTTCATCAGGACGTACTACCATACCTTTTGCCAGTGGGTTTCGAGGTCAACTATATAAGGCACCGAAAGAGAATTTCGATCACTCAATTTTACTCTAAGACCCTCAAGACCATGTCTCATATGACGGGAGCATGGTGGTCAATGTTTCACTTGCCCCTTATGAATCTTTTTTTTCTTTTTTCAGTCTAGCATTATATATGTTTTATGCCTATTGGTTCATTGCAAACAAAAACTATTTGAAATCAGGGCCAACGATGCAATTTGGATATGGTGATAAAGTGCCTCGCCACAAGGGGTACTGTTAGGAATCTTCTGGAACCAATAGGCTTCATCGACTTTTTAGAGTTGAGGACACCTGATTGTGTCAACATGAATCTGATAAAGGCTCTAGCTGAGAGGTGGTGGGACACCACTAATACTTTTCACTTGTTCTGCGGAGAGATGACTTGTACCCCATTCGTTCTCTATATGATGACAGGGGTTCGATTCAAATCTTGGCCTTTTGACATGTGCAATGATTGGAGAGATAAGTATACCAAAAGAGAAGTCACTAAACTGATTAGTTTTGCCCCTACCATAGAGGGCACCACCTTCATGCACACACTCCTCCACAAGAAGTTAGAAGGGTTATCCTCCAAAGATCTTATTCCCAATGAGACTCTAGCTCACCTGTGTCCTCTTGTCATTATGGGCTGCATTTTCACCCATAACATAAAGGATATGGTGGATCTGAATATCCTAAAGAGTTTAGCCCAGATTGATAGATGGGTAGAGTACAACTGGGGATGTGCAGTCTTAAGTGCCATGTACCACAACATGATAGATCTATCCTTCTTAGATTGGTGCTATCCCACTAATAGATAAAACACGCCAATAGGTAAATGGGACAGCATTTTTCTTTTTGTTTTTGATGCCTTTCTATTATAGATGTGGGCCTATAAGTACTTCCTGTTTACCTCCCCCTGACTAATTGAGTAGCGAGTATAAGACTTTCCAGCAGGGAAAAGATGGGTAGAGTTGAACCAAGATTCCCCTCGTTCGCATGCTGTTTTGACATATAGAGCCTTCTTTGACCAGTTGACTGATGAACAAGTATTCCTCTCATTTTTTTTCATTCTTCTATTATTATTTGCTATGGTATGCTTATTGGTTGCTTATGGTAGATCACAAGGCCTTTCGGGGAGAGTATGTTGTGTGCTCCTTTCACAACTATTATAGAGGACCTTTCCTGTAAAAGAATACTATTCGATCTCCCTATTTTCACCTGTACTATCTAGGCGAGAGGGTGAACTTCTAGATATTGGGGTCATGGTGCATGCCCAGTTCTCTGCCAGTGGGCATGAGATTTAGTTTAGACATCCAAGTTACTCCAAATCTTTTAATCGAAGGGAAGGCATACTGCTTTCAGCTTCCCGACTCTTTCTATTATGACTTCTGCTAGTAATTTCTGATGCGTAAGATCATACCATATGGGTAGTCTTCCACTACTCCTAGCATTAGGAGAGAGAGCATCCCTCAAGCTATTTCTGAAGCTCCTAATGCTAGTACTTCCTAGGGTCATGCTCAAGGAGTGGGTCATGCTCTGGGTCCTAGCTAGAGTTCAAGCTCGATGGCCTGGGATACAGAGTACCAATCTCTAATCAAATTCCTTATTATGGATCAGATGGTACTATGAAGATGTGGACAGTGCCTGATATTGTTCACCCTGGAGTACGAGATGTTCCCATTGGTATTGAGGTATGTCTCTGTTCTCTCGATTTCCCTCACTCAGAAGGGATCTATGGGTAGGGTTTCTGTTGCATTTATGTCCTTTGAAAAAGATTCAAAATATGTGACATTCTTTTATGCATATGTGCCCTTCATTTTGCTTTTTCCTTTCAGATGATTGTATTGTGTTTTTTATGAATATGCTCTTGATGTATGTACTTTTATGTTATGCCTATGATCGACACATGCTGTGTACACATGATTTGACTCTTCCATTGTTCTTATTTCATCCTTTATACTTATTTTATGAATGCCTATTTTCAATTGACAATGGTGAATGTATGTCATGGATGCAAGTTTACATTTAAATACATGTCTTAAGACTTGTTTTTATTGATTTATGACTCCATTTCTCTCGTTGTTCCTAATGGTTTCTAGTTGAGAGATGTTTCAAAAAACTTTACTCTGAATTTTCTATCCCAATGAGGGAAAAAAATGGTCAAATTTTGTTCTGCATGGATTGAAAACCTAGCCATATGGATTAGGCATGACAAAATGCTTCAGAACAGGGTTGCGCCATTGAAATGACCAGTGGCACTATTTCAGAAAACTCAACAAAGTAGATAAGATAAATTTGGATAGGTACGAGATTGTGGCTATGATAGCCTTGAGAGGGATTTGAGTAGATTGGGATTTCTTACAAGCATGTTTTCAGTTTTGGGATCTAGTGATCCGAGTTTTTCAGTTTAGTATAGGTATGGAGGAGTTGTACCCCACATTTAAGGAGTTATGTGCTGTATTTGGCAGAGATTTAGAGGCAATCCTAGTAGTACCTGAGTTCAGAATTAGGCACTATAGAGTTTTTTAAGAATTTTTAGCTCTACCAAAAGATACAGCCAGTCGGATGGTGGTATAGAAGTAGGTGAATCTGACTACTGTCATCAAGGAGTTTCATGATTCCGGTGACCAAGGCGACAAAGAGGGACAGTGACTCAAGATGCGAGCTTTGGTTTTTTGCCTGATGGCCAGATATCTATTTCTTAGGCCCGTTGGTTGGGAAGATGCCAGAGTGGTGGGTTCAGTACTATAAATGAAGCAGAGTTGCTTCATGATTGGGACTGTGCTGGCAGAGACACCATGAGTCTTGACTACTTCATTCAAGGCTTGGAGAGGTGGATTATATCTTTGGTATTCCTTCCAGTGAAAAGAAAAAAGTTTGACTATTCTTACCCTTTTCGGGAATGGTATTTTGTGGATGTCTAATTTTTTATTTTTGATTTATTTTGTAGGTATGGTTGATGGACCACTGAGGGTGGTTGTCGCTTTGGCCAGAAGTTTGTACACAACCATTCACTATTGGATGTTGCCCATCTTGGTGAGGTGGGGATCAGTTTGGGAGTGGATTGGATGGCTCTTAGAGTTTGCCCTAGAGGACATACTCTGGCATTGGCAGTGGTACGAGATTAGGTCCTTTATGACGATGAGCCATGCATATCGGGTGGTCTATCTACTTGGTTTGGCATGGACATCATTCTACCAGGGTACTAGGGTCTTAAGACAGATAGGTCAGACTTAGGATGTGCCCCCAATTGTGCCCTTTTTAGAGTATGCACAAACTACAGGTCCCATTGCCAAGGCCATCAGAGGAGGGTGGATTAGGAGTTTCCATACAGTGAGACCAGAGGTTGGTTTTGGTACTATTGAGAGGTATTGCAATTAGTTGATTGAGACCATCTAGCCAGTCGAGAGAGAGCACTAGGCTACATTACTCAGGGAGATAGAGAGTGATGAGATGGAGGAGGCAGTTGCTAGAGGTACTAGCAACAGAGGACTATTGCTAGGACAGGGAAGGTGACTCAAGCTGAGAGAGAGACTAGAGGTTCCACAGGAAGATCAACTCTATAGCTACAATAATGACTAATACTGTAGTGGCAGTGACTCAAAGGATTATCATTGCAGTTAGACACCAGGGTGACACTACTTTGGTTGCATAGAGGAGGACTATAGTAGTGAGTACATAGAAGAGGAATGTTGTTACCAGAGTATAGAGAAGGGCTCTGACTGTAGCTACTTCAACTCAGAGGAGGGCTATAGTGAGTAGTTCAAGGCCTACTAGCTCTCAGAGGAGAGTTTTAGGCATGACTGAGGGGAGCAGTTCTGGTACTACGAGCGTTCCGACTACTGATGTTATAAAGAAGGATAAATTATACTATGGACCCATGTCTATATTGCAACATAGACCAGATCTATTGTACATGTGCAGGAGATTAAGCAGAAATAAAGGCGTGTGATTTTTTCCGTTTTTGTTACTATGTTTTGCTCCTTTTTTTTTTTTTTGTTTTTCCATTTTTTTATTATTTGATTTTTTAAGATATCTAATATTCAAAAAAATTATAAATGGACCACAAAATTTTTTAAATTAAATGCTAATTATTTTTTAATTTTTTCAATACTTGGAATATAAATAGACCACACAATTTTTTAAATTAAGTGCTAATTATTTTTTTTTATTTGTTTCAATACTTAGAATTAAAAATACAATAATTATTTTGTTTCTCCCATCTAATAATTATTATAATTTTTATCATTAATATTATAATTGAAAATATATTTTATCATTAACTGACAATTCAAAAGTAATGTACATGTAGTTTAATACTAATGCACATGTAGTTTAATACTAATGTATATACAGTTTAATATTAATGTACATGTAATATAGAACCAACATTGATATTGAATATTATGTATATTTGTTTTTGAATCTATATGCATTAATGTTGAAAAATAGAACTAATGTATATACAATTAAAAACTGCCGTATCTGAATTTTATCCAATATTGTACCTAAAGTTCATTACTAATATACATGCAGTTCAATACTAATGTATATGCAATTCAATACCAATGTATATGCATTTAAGTAATAATGTACCTATAATTGGAGAGTCATATATATGCGGTTAAATTACAATATATCTTTAGTGCAAAACTAATGTGCATAGACTAATTGTTATCAGAATATTTTTATCATTAATATTATAATTGAAAATATATTTCATAATTAACTGATAGTTCAAAAGTAATGTACATCCAATTCAACACCAATGTATATGCATTTTAAGTAATAATGTACACATGATCGGAAAGTCATGTACATGCAGTTAAATTATGATGTATCTATAGTATAAAACTAATGTACATAGGCCAATTGTTATCAGAATATTTTTTATCATTAATATTATAATTGAAGATATATTTTATTATTAACTGACAATTCAAAATTAATATACAGGTTAATTCAACATCAATCTAGCTGCATTTTGAGCAACAATGTACTTGTTAATTTAAAAATATATATATAATAACTCAATTTATATATTTAATTATAAATTATAATTTTTACATTTATTAGAATTATAATAATTATTAGATGAGAGAAACAAAAATAATTTAAGTATAATAATTCAATTTTAACTATTGAAATAAATAAAATAATGATTATCATTTTAAATTAAGAAAAAATGGTGAAAAACAAAAAAAAGTAAAAAAGACAAGAATGGAATATTGAAAAAATCTCGTGTTTCTATAATATTGAAAAATTCTGTATTTCTATCTTTTGATATATATTTGGCACGTGTTTTGTGGACTCAGTCCATAATATATCATGGACACGAGTCCATGATATACCAATTCACAGAGAAGGACACAGAGACTAGGATCAGGGGCGTGACAACTAAGGAGATTGTGGTGGGATCTGATTTTAAGGGTGATGTCCGCCCTAGAAGGAGGAGAAGGAGGGTTGACTAGGTAGAGATGGTTGTTTGCCTATTTTTGGTGGTTGTTAAGATATTGGCTACAAGTTTCTATTTTGTACATTCCTGAAAGCTGACATGACCATAGGATAAGCTGTAGGTATAGATAGAGGTTGTCCTTTTTGTGATGATGGATTGTATGCTCTTATAAAATGTGATCATCATTATATGAGATACTTTTACTTTTGCTCTAATTTTTGTCTAAGCAGCCCTTTTAGGTTTTCAAATTAGCGAGCATTTTCTTTTGTTTATTTTATTATTTATTATTATTATTATTTATTTAACAAAAGAACCAAATGACGCATTAGGCACAGAGGAGATGAAATTATGATATAAATAAAATATTTTTACATTATGTTTTGAACCGCACCCTAGTTGGGCTGCTTACGTATCCCTTACAATTATTATCATCATTTTTTTGTTATTTTTTAGGGAGAATTAAGTCCACATAGTTCTGATTACATTACTTTGAACAAAAAAAATAGATAGAAAGGATGCAGTGTTATCCTCATACAAAAATCTTTTCAGCTGATCGAGATTGCTGAGATTGGAGAACTTATTTTCGTCCACATCTGCCGATGCATTAGGCACAAAGGAGATGAAATTGTGATATAAATAAAATATTTTTACATTATGCTTTGAACCACACCCTAGTTGGGCTGCTTACGTATCCCTTACAATTATCATCATCATTTTTTTTGTTATTTTTTAGGGAGAATTAAGTCCACATAGTTCTAATTACATTACTTTGAACAAAAAAAATAGATAGAAAGGATGCAGTGTTATCCTCATACAAAATATCTTTTCAGGTAATCGAGATTGCGGATATTGGAGAACTTATTTTCGTCCACATCTGCTAGATAAAATCATATTGAGCACATATGGTCCAACCCAATTTAGTTTGAACTTTCCCCTTGGATCATGGACTAGGGCTCTAATCTCTTTCAGAACCCTTCCTCCAGGCCCCTATCCTTTATGTTCTTATTGAAATGTCAGGCTAGCCTCTGTTGGTAGCCATGGATTTTATATAAGGCATCCATTCTTTTCTCATCAATAGCATTTAGTTGCTCATGATATCCTTTGATCCAGTCTTCTTTACTCAACTAGCTTTTCCTCATTACCTTAGCAGATTGAATTTGTATCTCGATGGGAAGGATAACCTCTATTCCATTACCAAGGCTTATGGGGTTGTCCATATTGAAGTACGAATGGTAGTTTTGTATCTCTATAAAGCAGCAGGCAGCCGTTCATGCCAATCTCTATGCTTCTCAATAACTTTTTACAAAATAGTCTTAATGGTCTTATTAACAGCCTCAATTGCACCATTAGTCTGTGGTCAATAAGGAGAGGAGCGGTGATGTTGAATCTTTTTTATTTGGAGTAGGCGGACTACCTCCTTTTGAAAGTGGGAGCCATTATCCGTGATTATTTCGAAAGGGGTTCCAAACCAATAAAGGATATTGGTCTCGATGAAGTGTGCCACCTTTTTTGCATTTAAGACCTAATACGGCGCTGCCTCAATCCATTTTGTAAAGTAGTCCACAACCACGTGAATGTATTCATGTCCATTAGAGGACCTTGGAGATATCCTCCCAATGACATCTATACCCCAAGTAGCAAAAGGCCATAGTGTTGCTATCAGATTCAGAAGGATAGGGGCCGATGTTGGAGCTTGGCAAAAATCTGACATTTGTGACATTTCTACACATACTTTGCACACTCTTTGTTCATGGTTAGCCAAAAGTAGTCCAGATTCATTATCTTTCATACCAAAGCTATATCATTCATATGTGTGCCTTCCTCTCTACCATGGACCCACTCCATAATTTATTGGGCTTTTTCTTTAGTCACAGATCGTAGATGGATGTTGTCCTAGGCTCTTTTATACAACACATCACCATTGGGTATGAAACTAGCAGACAATTGCCTTAGGGTTCTCCAATTTGCTTTCAAGGCCCCTTCTAGGTACTTACCATTCTGGCTGTAATTAAGAATGTCCCAAAACTAGGACATGGCATCAACCAGCTGAAGATTTATACACATAGTATAGTATCCAGGCTACCATTTTACTTCAATGACAACAGGCCTATGTATCTCATTATTGCTAATGTCTATCATTAAGGCTAAGGTGGTTAGAGCATCGGTGAATTGATTCTTTACCCTTAGTAAGTAGTGAAAGGAGAGTTCACGAAAATTCTCAACTAAGTTATTCAACTGTTGATGGTAAGGAACCAAATGCTCTTTTCTAATTTTTCACTTACCAAGTGCTTAGAAAACAACAAGGTTAAAATCGCCGTAGACCTCCAAATAGTCTATTCTCATGTAAATGGCCAACTCTAGACCAGCCATGCATGCCTTATATTATGCTTCATTATTGGTTACCTCGAATATCAGCTTGATCGTCATAGGCAAATGATCTCTTTTAGGGGTGACCAGAACTATGTTAGCTCCATAGCCTTTACTATTGGAGGCACCATCAAAGAATAGCTTCCATACTTCAAGATCTATAATCAAGATGTCTTCATCCGAAAATTCAAGCTCAAATACTTCACCTTCCACAGGGGTAGCAATGAGTTGGTAAGCAATTATGCTTCCTTTAATTGCTTTCCTTAGGACATATTTTAGATCAAGTACTATAATAACTATTATCAATCATGCCATTTTGCTATTAAGAACCAACCTCTTCGTAAGGAATTTCAAGGGGCTCTTGTCAGTTAGCACATGGGTTGTATATAAGCATAGGTAGTGTTGGAGCTTATGGCATACCTAGACTAAGGCTAGGCATAATTGCTCAATCTGGTTATACCTAAGCTCATGAGCCAGTATACATTTGCTTAAATAGTAAATGGCATTCTCTTTGTATGAGTCTAGAGCATTTTGGCCAAGCATTGCACCTACAGCTTCTAAAGTTACTGAAACGTAAAGTAATAATGGCTGACCTGGCCTTGGAAGTTGCAGTATTGGAGGGTTTAGGAGGTATTGCTTGATTCTATTAAAGGGTTCTTGGCATTCTTCATTACACTACTTAGAGACTTTCTTCGTTAGTAGTTTAAAAATGACTAATATACTATAAGCAACCTAGGAAACCTCTAATCTCCTTTTCAGTTTTAGGGGGAGGCATTTCTATAATTACCTTCGATTTAGCTAGGTCTATTTCTATACCTCTTTGTTAACCATATGCCCTAGAAACACATCCGAGCAGGCGCCGAAAAGGCACTTGGCTGGGTTCAACTTGAGATTGTACTATCTGAGCCTAGTGAAGAATCGGACCAGTGCTTTGAGATGGCCTTGAGGAGTTTCAAACTTTATAACCATGTCATCCACATATACCTTGACATCCTTATGCATCATGTCATAGAATATAGTAGTGGCCATTCTCTTATAAGTTACCCAGCATCTTCAAACTAAAAGGCATTACTCGAAAACAATAAGTGTCCCACAAAGGATGTCTTTTCCTTATTTAGAGTATAGAGATCTGATTGTAGCCCGCATAGAGGTTAGTCAAACAGACCACTGATGCATCAGCCATACGGTCCACAAGCAAATCGATATGAGGCAAAGAGAAATCATCTTTTGGGCAGGCTTTGTTGAGGTCTCTATAATCAACACACACCCAAACTTTTCCATCCTTTTTGGGAACAGACACTATGTTGGACAACCATGATGGGTAAGTGATGGGCTCGATGAATCCATTATCTAGCAACTTGGTTACTTCTTCCTTGATCTTCAAAAACCATTTTATTATCATTCTTCTCAGTTTCTACTTTATAGGCTTCACCTGTTCATAAGTTGGGATCTTGTTAACTACTATGCTTGGATCTACCCCAACCATATCATTGGGCTCTCATGCAAAATAGTCCAAGAACTCACAAACTTTGTCAACCAATGCTCGTATGTTAAAATATGCAGATGCAATATATGTAATTTTTGGATTTTTCTCTGTGCCATAATTAATCGGTTCTTTGCCTTTTTAATTTTTTTATATTTTTTATTTTCTTTTTCAGATTTCTCATTTAATGATGAATCAGAGGAAATAGAGTATAGAGAGTTAGGAAAGTAAGTAGAAAACTTGTTTATTTTATTAAAGACAAAGGTCCCATTATCATGGGTTACATCAACTTAGAAGGATAAGCCCGGGAGATGAGTTACAAAATTTGACAAGAAAGACTAAAAAGACTCAACAAACTCATACTCAGACTTAGGGGACTCTGACTTTGACTCAGACCTAGACTTAGAGGACTCGGATGAGGACATAACAGGGCCAGTGCTCTTCTCGAAATACTAGTTACTCAGCGATACTTGGGATGGTTGAATGAGCTTCGTGGGATTAAGTTTTTGGTGGTTAGTGATCATGTGGATGGTCTCAAAAAGAGAGGGCTCTATGCTTGCTTCCCAATCCTCCTCTAATTGATAGATGGGTTCACACTCCTCTAGGTTGAGCCTAATATTAAAGAAAATTTCAAAATCCAAGATTAATTTCTTAGAAATAGGATAGAACCATGGATCAGGAAAGCCACAGTAAGGGAAATCCTCTCCTTCTTTCATGAAATATCCATTAAGAGTTTTAAAGTAGGGACGCTTAGGCCAATCATAAATCTCACCTTGCCTTTTGGCCTCAGCTCTCAGTTTAGCCCTTTCCTCCAATTCTACAATATCTTTAAGTTTGGGTGCATAACCAAGACTAAATGGAGGAGTGGTAGTGGGATACTCAGGAAATTGGGCAATCCCTTACTAGTTCCTTTTAAGCCCAAAACCTGGAAAATAATCCATTTTCTTCATCATATTAGCTACTGCCACATTACTATATGGATCAAAGTCGAAAGGAACAAACTCTTTACCTTCCCTTTGAATGAACTAGATAGTGTCAAATGAGAAACCAGATAGAGGAATGGTAAAGGGTTTAGGCTTGATTTTTAAAATTGGCATAGAACTCGGAATGTCACTTTTCCCATATGCATCAGCTCAGATGGTTATGATATTTATACCATGGGGAAACTTTAACTTTTAGTGTAAGGAGGAAGGAATTGCTTTCATTTGATGAATCCACGGCCTACCAAGTAGGAGGTTGAAATAGGCCAGGACATCAATCTCTTGAAATGAGATTGGTATTGTCACTAGTCTAACTATGACATCAACATTTGCTACTCCCAAAACTTCCCTCTTGATGTTGTCTTATGCTCTCACCACTTGGTCTGACGAAATGAAATCTAAAGCGTCCAATCCTAGGTAGCTGGCCACCTTCAATGGTCATACGTTTAAAGTGGACCCATTGTCTACTAACACCATAGGCATAGTTTTGCCTCGAGTTATCACTGTGATGTAGAGAGCATGGTTGTGGCTTTCTTCTCTATAAGGGATATCATGATCACCGAAAGAAATGGTCATAGATTTTACAATGTTGGTTAAAGATGCCACAAGGGTCTAAGTGAGATGTTAATCGGAGCCTAACATTAGTTTAAGGCCTTGAAAAGAGCTTAGTGATAAGGGTAAGAGACTGGATGAGGCTCCATATTGATATATTCGCTTAGGTTTTCTTCAATTGGTTGAGAATGGGATCCTCCTCAGGTTCATTATGGGGTTTTAATTTTTCAACAGAATGAGGGACGACATGACTTACTAGGTTTGAATCTATAGGTTTTAGAGGTGGTAGGAGAACTCTTCCACTCCGAGTAATTGCATCGACTTCAGTGACAAAGTCATTCAGATCAAGTATACAACAATAACTTGAAGTGGGGTAGATGAAGGAGAGAGGATCAAATCCCGGTTCATCAGAAGAAATAAAATTGACATTTGCCTGATGGTTAGGAACTGGATTTATGGTTATATTAGGTTTAGCTCTCAGAGCAAGGATGTCCCCACTGTCTATTAGGTCCTAGATTTGATTCCTTAGAGCTTTACAAGAATCCATTTTATACTCGGGTCCTTAGTGATAATCACATCGCTCGTTAGCATTATAGTTCTTAGGCAAAGAATTTGGGAGTGGCCTTGGCTCTAAGGGTTTGATGAGATGGGCTTCCAGGGCCTTCTTATAGATAGTGCTCAAAGGCTTTCCCAATTTAGAAAACTTCTTCTTTCCAATCTTATGGGTTGATGGTAAGAGACAATGTTAATTTCTCCTCCCTTTTGGCAGGCAAAATGAGTGGTGTTGGAGGTAAAATTAATGTTCTTGCGGTATCTCAAACTCAAGGATTCATCTTTGATTTGACCATACTGAATCAAATCCTCGATTTTGGAAGCTATAGTAATGAGAGCCTTAAAGTCTGGGAGATACTAGGTTTGCATGTGAATTTAGTATTGGGGGAGGAGATTTTTCACAATAATGTCGATTTGCTCTTCCTCGGATGGACAGTTTACCATTTCAGCTACTTTTGCCCTCCACCTTATAAGGAACGCAATGAAGGATTCTCTTTGGCCTTGCTTAGTGGTCTCTAAATCCCGACCGGTGACATCCATTTCTATGTTGTAGTGGTACTGCTTGACAAAAGCATTGCAGATGTCATCCCATGTCTTTTTGTGATTTTGATTGAGATCTAAAAGCCACTTAACAGCAACCCCAGTTAAAGATTGCTAGAATAATTGAGCAAAGAGCTCGTCATCCATACCAAAAGGTCTCATTGCACCCACGTACATCTTAAAGTAGGTCTTAGGGCAAGTTGTGCCATTAAATTTGTCCATCATAGGCATCTTGAATTTGGGTGGAACCCTAGTGTTGAGTAAGAGAGCAAGGGAATCAACATCTATCATGTCCTCATGCCTTTTAATATTTTTGATGGATCATTTTATGGTTTTAAACTATTCCATCAATCTTTTGGCTTCAGGAAAGCTCAAAAAATCCCCACTTTGAAAAGGATTCACAGTGGAGTAGGAGCAATGGCATTCATATCTAAAGAAAGAGAGGTAGGTGTTTCGGGAGCTTTCCCTTTATCCGTGAGATCAATAATAGGGGGAGTGAAAGTGGGGGCATGCTGGTTCTAGCTTAAGCAGAAGCAAGTTGAAGCGACAGGAGGAGAGATGGTGGCATTGCTCATTAGTCATTTCCTTGACCTCATTGATGATGGATTAGTATTGGGAATTGAGAGCATTAGTAAAAGTGGCAAACTGGGCATTGAGAGCATTGGTGAAAGTGTCAGCTTGGGTTTTAAGAGCGGTGGTGAGTGTGGCTTGAATTGTTTCTTAAGAAGGTTGGCAAAAAAGGTACTTATCTCATCTTGGTCAAAAGAGTTAGATGTGTTAGCCATTGGTACCTTGGAATAGACAAAAAAAGGGTAAGAATACATAATTGTGAAGGAAAAAATAGAATGAATGAGAAGGTGTGTCAGGAAAAGGATTCCCTCCACATGATTGGTCACCAGATTTACATGTTAACATGGTGAGTGTGTGAAGTATTTGGGGTAATGGACCATCGGTTTAAGTCTTTGAGGTGTCGCTTTGTCGAATTTCTCATATTATGTAAGTGTGGCAATGTCATGATGCACGTCAAAAAAGGTTTCATGGGTATATGCACAAATATCTCCATTATTAAGGTACATGGAAGCTAGGGTTAAGGCTAGAGCGACTACATGCACAAAGGTGAAGGGTGGTTGGATTAAGGGTTCTCATCCTACTAGAGCATCGATATACCTAACCACATGTGAGGCAAATAGCCTCGCGTAAGTCCAATGGTACTGATTGCTCATTACACCACCAAAATGATCGAGGATTTGTCGCGGGGTGAAATACTTTTGCTATCTCCCAACATACTCAAAGAGAGTTATCGAGCCAATGCTACTCACCGTCCAAAAGTTTTCCTAATTCTATGGTTAGGTAAGGAGCCTTTATTATGCAAAGTGATGCATGAAAGTCAAATTAGTCTTAATGAGCCAAATGGAGATTATTTTGGAAAATTTTTTCCTTAACCAAATAGTAATCCTCTTATTTTCCTTTTTATTTTAAAAAGGTAGCAACTAATCCCCAGTGGAGTTGCGTGCTATGAGGTCTTGCCTAAGCACTGGCTGGATCCGCTAGAGGGAATTGGAATGCTCATTCGGGTTTAGACTCACAATGAAACCCTTGGGTTCAGATTTGGTTGATTTTGAAAATGATTTTAGGAGTAGTCATCTTAATTTTATTTAATTGGGAAAATATTAAGGAAAAAACCCAATTTGACTTCAATTCATTAATTTTCAATTAATTTACCCATGGATAAAATCACTAGTTTCGAACTAGGTTGAGTTCGGGTACTAGGTTTTTGGTTTTAAATAATCTAAATTTGACTCCTAAGTTTAGTTTGACTTTGAAAATTTAATTTCATAAATGACATTTATAAGACGATAATTGTAAATAAAATGCATGGATAATGGTATAACATGAATGAATGGTACATGAGAGTTGTTGAAACAATTGATATAAACATTCACAAATTAAGGAGAGTGTTTCCTCTAATTCTCAGGGATTTAAGAGAATCACATAATCACTCCTTAATTCCAATTAAGATGATTACATTGATAAAAATTGAGATGTCTTCTCTAGCTCTTATGGGATTCTAGGAAGACCACATATTCTCTTATAAATGTCTTTTTTTAAAAAAGAAATAATTACATTTGGCAAAATGGAAAATAAATTAAATTTGAAAGATTGGATTTAAATTCCAAATATGCCTACATACTCCATTAAATAGGGATCAAAATTCACGTAGTTCATTTCACGATTAAGTAGAGGGGTTTACAGGTTAATTAAAATAATTTTTGGTTTGGGGACAGAGTTTATGAAAAATACCTTGGATTTTAGTGAACGAGGCGGAAAAAGTGTTTTGCTAGACTGGGCGATTGAATTGATTAATGATTTAAAAAGTGATTGGTGAGTGGATTTAATTAAACAAATTAAGTAATTAATTAAAATAGTGGATGAGTAAAAAAAGATTTTTGATTTAATTAAAAAAAGGTAATTAATTAATTAAAAAGATTAATTAATTAATTAACTTATGAGTGATAAAAAAGATTTTAGTTAATTAAAATGATTAATGAACTTAGTTTGGGTGAGAAAATTAATTAATTAAGATAATTAATTAATTAATTAGAGAGTGAATGGAGGGAGAAGAAGAAGAAAAGTTGATAGATAGTAATCAATATCAATTTTGGTGTATCTTGGAATGAAAGAGGGCCTATTTATAGGCAAAGGGAGATGAGGGTAGTTTAGGTAGTAAAAATGTGAAAAGACCATGAGAGGTAGGGCTAAAAAGAGTTCGAAAATCATATTATGGGATATTTTGGGGATTACAGGTGGGTAGTGGGGTCCGTGCCACCAAAGGTACCGGTTGCGCCGCTGTGCCATCCAGAGGGGTGCCAGCACCACCCAGTGCCTCAGTGGGCATGCTGACTGAAAATTTATTTTCTTTTCAATCAGATTTTGAGATTTTTGGATTAGTTTTTTAGAGTTGTAGGGCTAATAAATTGTATTGATCAGTGTTGACAGACTTGAAATTAATTTTAAAATGATTAAACAGTTAGTCTAAGAAAAGATCCAATCAGTTTTGGAAAAATACTGTCTGATATAGAAAATCTTGTCAGAATAAGAAAGGCGTTAGATTGCATCCTCAGAACCGGTGAGTTCAAAAGTAATTTTAGAGGTATTAAAATGAGGGTTCACACCTAGGATCATACCAAAATCACATGCATAAACTTGAATAACCAATAATTAAAGAAAATCCTTAACTAGCGAAAGAACAGTTAAAAAAAATATTTTGAATACAATTCATAAGAAAAATAACAATTAAGACTTCAAATTCATCATCAAATGTATAATGTTCCCAAACATAAACTCCCAGAGTATCTAAGAGTGACTCTTCATATCATAGTATGTAAAATGACTTAGACAAAGAAATCTCCCAAGCGGAGTAGATTGCTTGAGTTATTACCTTGCCTTCTCATAATACTCACCTGAAACCACACAAGGAAATGGTGAGATAGATGATCTCAATGAGCAAACTATAAAACTTATACAATAACACATATTCCTTAGAAGGGTTCATGGTTCATAATTCATAATTCATAGTTCATAGTTTGTGATTTAACAAGGTTTGTAGAAATCAAACTTATAACTTATAAAGTAATGGTGTTTGCCTTATTCACTCAAACTTATAAAGGAAAGGTGGCATCCTACCAAATTCCAACTCCTATCTTATAAAGAAGTGTGAAGCTGACTAGGCTTTACGGCTAGAACCACCCCTTCTAGCTGAGGTGGATACTCTACCCCTATCCATAAGGTTAAAACCATGTGTACAGGTTCTGATGATTTTCCACATCAACATGAGGATTTTTGCATATAAGGGTTTATAGGACCATAGCCAAAGCTAATGGCAATCACTTGTAACAATAGCATTGAAGAATGTAAACACATGTATAATCGTAGTAATAGAAGTTTAGCTTATTGAATAAAAGCTAACAGTAGTTTGGATTTAGAAAGAAAATAATTATTCTTTAGCAACCCAAGTTTAATAAAGAAATCATACAATTATAATTTATGATAGAAAGGAACTTGGGTTTCAAGAAGCTCAAAAGTTCACATATATGATAACTTGTACTTATAACATGAACATAATGTTTACTCACCTTGTAGTTTCTTAGCTCCTAATGCTTGTAGCCTTTGCACTTCTAACAATCCCCAAGATCTAACATAACATTACAATTCAATACTTAGCATTGGCTTAACATCATGCTATCTTATCCTATAACTACCCCATGCACATATATCATTCACATATACCTGGAGTTGCACTTAGAAGTGCACTCATCACTTGTATATAACATATGGACTTTTAAGTCTTGCATACTTTGCTTTCTTAGGCCCATATGAATTCGCATAATAGTTCATATCAAGAATTTTCTAAAGCCAAACACAATAAGTCATAATCTTGATATCAATTTCATTTAACTTCCAACTTGGTACACTTAATACTCGCTATACATATCAACTTATCATGCAAACCTTAAAAGAGTCATGTTTGTCTCTTTTAGACCAAATCGTACCATCAATCCCATAGGGAAAATAGGATCATTACTTTATAATTAACACATCATAAAACTCAATTCACATACTACTTAACCATATACACATACTAGCCAAACATATTAGTTAGGGTTTTGGAAACCCTAGGCATGGCCGAACCACTATAGGAGTTTCCTAGAGTTACTCCTTCAATCATCATACAATTAAATCATGTACATATATCAACAATCATTAAAATGAACCTTACAAAAATTATAGACCTTGGGATTAAAATCCAAAGGAGACAAGCATACTCTTTTAGGGTTTACTAGTTAAGTTGATATATATGGAAAGCATTAAGTGTACCAAGTTGGAAGTTAAATTAAATTGATATTGAGATTTGTTGTGTTTGGCTTTAGAAAAGTCTTAATATGAACTATTATGTGAATTCATGTGAGCCAAAGAAGGTAAAGAATGTAGGATTTAAAAGTCAATATGTTATGTATAAGTGTTGAGTGCACTTCTAAGTACAACTCCAAGTATATGTGAATGATATATGTGTATGGCATGGTTATGGGGTAGCATAGCATGATGTTAAGCTAATGCTTAGTATTGAATTGTGATGTTATGTTAGAGCTTTGGAATTATTAGAAGTGTAAGGGCTATGAGCATTAGGAGCTAAGGAAACACAAGGTGAGTAAACATTATGTTCATGTTACAAGTAAAAGTTATCATGATATGTGAACCTTTGAGATTCTTGAAACCCGAGTTTCTTTCTATCATAAATTATAATTATATGATTTCTTTGTTAAGCTTGGGTTGCCGAAGGAAAATTAGCCTGAAACTATTATTGACCATTCAATGATAAGAAGAGAGCCTTTGTGATTGTTGCTTTACCTTACATTCTTTTTGGAACTGCACTGTTGTTTATCCTTTGTTTAATAAGCTAAACTTCTATTACTACAATTATACAGATGATTGTATTCTTCAATGCTATTGTTACAAGTGATTGCCATTAGCTTTGGCTATGGTAATCATAAAACCTTATATGCAGAAATGCTCATACTGATGCGAAAAATCATCAGAACCTATGTACATGGTCTCAATTTGATGGATAAGGGTAGTCTATTGACCTCAGCTAAAAGGGACGATTCTAGCCGTGGAGCCTTATCAGCTTCATGCTTCTTTACAAGTTGGGAGTTGGAATTTGGTATGATGCCACCTCTTCCTTTTATACTTGAGTGAACAAGGTAAAAGCCATCACTCTACTAGTCACAAGTTACAAGTTTAATTTCTGTGAAACTTGCTAAATTGCAAACTATAAATTATGAACTATAAACCCTTCTAAAGCGATATATGTTATTATACAAGTTATTTTTTACTTATTGAGATCATCTATCTCACCCTTTTTCTTGTGTGGTTTCAAGTGAGCATTATGAGGAGGCAAGGTGATAGCTCATGCAATCTATTCTGCTTGGGAGATTTCCTTGTCCAAGTCTATTCACATACTATGATATGTAAGAGTCACTCTTAGATGCTCCGAGAGTTTCTTTTTGTAACATTATTCATTTGATGATTAATTTAGAGTCTTAATTATACTTTTTCTTATAAATTGTATTTAAAGTATTTTTAAACTATTCTTTCGCTAGTTAAGAATTTCCTTTATTAATGGTCATACAAGTTAATGCATGAGATTTTGGTACAATCCTAAGAAATGTTTAACCATATATGAGAGGGTTTTACATGCATGGATGACCTTATGTCTTTCCATATTCTAGGACCATCATATCTCAGAAGTTGGGATGTGACAACTTGGGACACTAGAGATATGTTTACAAAATCCTTTGGCCTTTAATCCATAATCTTAGTGCTTTGACTAACCTATTGAGTAAGAGGAGATTCCGTTTAATTTGTTTAGGGAAAAGAGGATTACTTCACTTGAGAAAGGTTTAATTCTACTTTGTAGGATTGCCAACTTGATTCATTATTTGATTTGATTGATTATGCATTTCATGAAATACATGAGGAGTTAGGGGGAGTTTCTATCTAGATAATTAATTCATTGATTCTTTTTTATTGATTTGGTTTAATTTTTGCATTTAGTTAATTTAGTTTAATCTTTAATTTATTTTAATTCTAGTTTCCTTGGAATTTGATTCACTAGACAATGTTAATATTTGAGCTAATACTTATATAGTTTTCTTGTGGGATCAACCTCTTTTGTGCTATACTACCAGAATGATAGATACACTTGCCTGTAACTAGGGTATAATAGACTTAGAGTTTATTTAACCTGGTGGAAGTATAAAGTCGACATCAAGTTTTTTTGGCACGGCTGACAAGGAAAATTTTATATAATATTAGTAAAATAATAGAGACTATTGATTTAGTTTTTGATTTTGTTTTCAAATATTGTTCTTGGTCTTTTATATTTCAGGTTACTTAATTCTTGTATGACTATAGCTAATTCATCCAACTTGGTAGAAATAGATCCAGAAATATAGAGAACTCTAAGTAAGAATTTGAAGGAAAGAGAACTAATTGTGGTTAAGAAGATTGAGGAAGAAGAAAAAGTTAAAGTAATGGGAGACAGGGACCAAAGAACAATGTCAGATTATGCTAGGCTTGCTCTCACTAGGGCTAATTCTAGTATCAAGAGACCAATGATTGCTGCTAATAATTTTGAGATCAAACCAAATGTCATTCAGATGGTTCAGCAATTATGTCAGTTTGATGGATTTCCTGATGAAGATCCTAATGCACATCTAGCAAATTTTCTGGAGATTTACGACACATTCAAGATCAATGGAGTTTCAAATGATGCAATTAGGTTGAGGTTGTTTCCATCTCTATGAAGGATCAACCTAAGCAGTGGTTAAAATCATTTGCTACTGGCACTTTCACTACTTGGGAGGGTTTGGCTGAAAAGTTTCTGGAAAAGTATTTTCCTCCTTCTAAGATAACAAAGTTGAGAAATGATATTTCTTCATTTATGCAGAGTGACACTGAGACTTTATATGATAATTGGAAGAGATTCAAGGATTTGCTAAGAAAGTGTCCACACTATAGCCTACCTCTTTGGTTGCAAGTTCAAACTTTTTACAATGGTTTGAATAATGCAAGTAAGCAAGCAATCAATGCAGCTGCTGGGTTTCAATTAATAATAAGACACCGGAGCAAGCTAGGGATTTGATAGAAGACATGGCCATTACTAACTACTAATGGCAACCCACTCGAGATCAAGGAAGAGCTAAGACTGCTGGTGTTCATTAAGTGGATGTTGTGGTAGTTTTGATGGCTCAACTTGAGGCTTTGAACAAAAAGATTGACACTTTAGCCTTATCAGCGAAACCTGCCCAAGTCATGTATTGTGAATGGTATGAGGGAGGACATCAAAGTCATGATTGCCATATGGGGAATAATTTTGCCAAATCCGAGCAAGTGGACTATATGGGTAATGCACTAAGAGAGCAAAATAATCCATATAGCAATACCTACAATCCTGGTTAGAGGAATCATCCAAATTTCTCTTGGAATAACTAGTCCAATGTGTGACCTCCACTTGGATTCCAATCCTAACCTCAACAAGAGAAGAAAAGCAATTTAGAGGAGATGCTAGGAAAATTCATTATAGTTTGAGAGACTAGATTTCAAACCACATAGATAGCTCTAAAGATTCAATAGGCTTCCATTTATAATCTGGAGAATCAAGTTAGGCAAATTGCAAAAACACTATCTGAGAGATCTCAAGATAACTTGCTTAGCAATACTAAAACTAATCCTAAAGAGTAACTCTGTAATAACCCACACCCACCCTAGGAATTTTAGTGATAAATTGCTTGATTTAGAACTAATAAGGTTAAGTGTGTACTTGTGTGAAAATTTGTGATCTAAGTGATTGATGAGTATGTGGCATATTAAATTAATTTTAATATGCATAATATGAGTTGCTATTGTGAAATAAATGATTTACATGAAGTGCATTTGCATAAAAGAATTTATTTTAAATAAAATGAATTTTCATGCATAAGACAATTTTTAAGCATAAAATAATTTTATGGGTATTTTCAAAATATTTTTAAATAAATATTTTTGAGGAAAATGTTCCAGAATTAATAAGAAAAATATTCTTTTATTTTAATTCTATTTAGCCCAAAATTTTAAAGGGAAAGCCTAAATACCCAAAAGCCCACTGCACAAAAATCCTCCTAACCTATTTCATTAAGGGTATTAGTGGAAATTCCACTCCAACCCTAATATATATTCTAAATTTCGGCCAAACAAGGGTTTCCAGCAGCCATTCTCTTATTCTTTCTATATTTTGGCAGAAAATCCTCTCAAAATATTTCTCTCTACTGAAATATTGAAAACACCTTACCATTTCGCGATTTCGTGACCGTAATCGTAAGTTTTTATTCTCTTTTGATTTCTAAACTGATTTCTATGAAATAAATTATGAAAAATTATTTAAATTGTTTGATTACTGATTTCTATAGATTTAATTTTGTTTGAGTGAATTTTTGGAAGAGAAAATTTATTTTCTACCGAAAATACGATTCTTTCAGCAAGATTTCTCCAAAGGTGAATTCTATAACTTAAAATCACAATTTTATTGCATAAACATCATAGGGGGGCCAATTTGTGCATGATTGTATTCTAAACTAATTTTTGATTTGTTTTGATGAAAAATATTGGATTAAATAATATTTCTGCATATTTCTGCGATAACCGAAAAGTTTCAAAAAACAAAGGAATTCAAGATTTTCGTGTTAGAACTTGGAAGTTGGAAAATTTTATTCTTTCATGGTCATGTGGTTGCCAATTTGTATGAATGAGTAATCTAATATGATATTTGTTTTGTTTAGATGAAAAATAATGATTTGAATCATGTGTCTGTTTATCGCTGAAATGAACGAAATGCACAGAAAGCACAAAAACTCATGATTGTTCACCTAAGCCTTTGAACTTGGAATTTTTTTTTTTTTTGTATAAACTCTATCTATGGCTGCCAATTCATGAAGGAATGTGTTCTAAACTGATATTTTCTATGATTGAATGAAAAATAGTGGTTTAAACAACTCGTTTGCATATTTCTGAAATGACTAGAAAATACCGAAAATAAGAAAACTTATGGTTTTGTGTTCTATAATTCCAAAGGTTGAATTTTTATATGTTAATAACACCAATGGTGGCCGATTCCTATGAATTTATATTCCAAAATGATTTTTGTTATGTTTACATGAAAAATCTTGTTTCAAACCATGTTTTTGCATATTTCTAAAATAGACGGAAAGTACGAAAAGAAGAAGAATTTGGTTTTTACCTTAATGGTGCATTCGGCCTACATGAACAATTTTGTCCCAATGTTTATAAATTTCATGTGATGTGTCTTGATGATTGTTGACATGTATGTATATATAATAAATTATAAAATTGCATGTTAGTTGAAGGTATGATCCTAGATAAGCTTAAATGCGTTTTGGTATACTTAAGGTACCTAAACCTTATATTGGGATTAGAATGCAAATATGATTGGGAAATATGGAACTAGATGTTATGATGACTTGATGGTGAACATATGATTATGAGTTAATGAAGTGAAAGGGATCATAAAAGTTAAGCATGATGCGTGAAAGATTAATTGTTAAGTTGACATGTATGAAAGTGTAAAGTGAATTAAGATAATTGATAAAGTGAATTGATATTGAGGTAATAATATTGTGATGACCTTAAAAAGGTATTAATGTGATTGTAATGTGTTGTCATGAGAGCCTATAAGGCCTAAATATGCAAGAATTTTAAAGTCAACGTGCTATATGCAAGTGATGAGTACACCTATATGTGAACTCTAAGTGTATGTGTATGCTATATGTACATGGGTAGTTATGGGATAAGAGCATCATGAGTAAATAAATACTAAGTATTAAATCAAATATTATGTTAGAGTTTAAGGAGCTTTAGAAGTGCAAAGGGACTACATGTATTAGGAGCAAAGGAACCCTAAGGTGAGTAAACATCGTATTCATTCTTCAAGTGTGAGTAAACACTATGTTCATGTTTCAAATGCAAGTAACATTTTATTATGTTACAAATGTGATATATTGTTATATGAGCCTTGTGATCTTTGAAACCCAAGTTTTTTTTATTCTAAATATTGTTATATGATTTCTGTGACAAGCTTGGGTTGCCAAAGGACAATTGGTCCAAAACCATTTTGTTTATCCAAAGAGAATTTCTTGTAAATTACACCTTAACTTGTATTTTTTCTGGAACTACACTATCATTGTATCATTGTTTGAAAGCTAAACCACTATTGTTATTGAAATACATGTTATTGTTGCCTTATGTGATATTGTTAATTGTGTTTACCAATAGCTCTAGCTATGGTACCTTTTACCCTTTATGCAGAATCCTCGTGCCGATGCGGGTAATCATCGAAACCTGTGCACATGATCTTAACCCAATGGATAGGGATAGTGTATCCACCTCAGCTAGAAAGGGTGGTTCTAGTTGTGGGGCCTGATCAGCTTCACGCTTTCTACGTGATAGGAGTTGAAATTTGGTATAAGGCCACCTCTCCTCTATGTGTTCGAGTGATAGAGCAATAGCCTTCACTCACTATGTGTTATAAGTGCAATTTTTGCAAACTTGCCAAATTGAACCCTTGTTAAATTGCAACCTGATTCATGAGTTATAAACCATGAACTATGTGTATAAGCTATGTGTTTCCTTTCAAAGGAATATGTGATAATGTATGTGCCTTTTCATTTACTCATTGAGATCATCTATCTCACCCCTTTTCCTTGTGTGATTCCAGGTGAGCAAATGTGAGGAGGCAAGGTGATGGCTCAAGCATTCTACTTTGCTTAGGGATTTCTTTGTCCGAGTTATCAATAATACTATGTTTATGAAGTTTTGTCTTTAGATGCTCCCGGAATGTTGATTGATACTTATCGAGATTTATATTATTTTCCTTATGGATTTTATATGTAATGATTTACTTTAAGTCTTCCATAATTTATGGTATTCATCTAAATGTTTTAAATGAGTTAATGAAAGAGGTTGGGTAAGATCCTAGGCATGATTGTTATATGTTAATGGGTTCTACGGGCGTGGGTGACCTTATGTCTCCCCATGTTCTATGACCGTCATATCTCTAAGGTTGGGATATGACAAACTCAAGGCCATTACATTAAGGAGTGGTAAAGAGTTGAAGACTCTTGAGAAGCAAAATGAGAAATTGACACTTGAAGATGATGGTGCTAAGGATGAAGAAGTTAGCGGGAGAGAGAAAGCAGATCCTACACCTGTGGTTAAGCAATTCCAACCACTCATTTTATACCCTGCTAGGTTGAAGAAGGATAAAATGGATGAATAATTCAGTAAGTTTCTTGAACTCTTTAAACAATTACATATTAACATTCCTTTTGTGAAAGCTCTATCATAGATGCTGAAGTATACTAAATTTCTTAAGTGGCTGCTTTCTAAAAAAAGGAAACTTGAGGAAGTGTTAATGGTTCAACTCTTCGAGGAATGTTCAGTAATCATTCAAAAGAAGATACTTGAAAAGTTAAAGATCCAAGGAGCTTTACTATCCCTTGTCTTATAGGTAGTTTAGAGATTAACAAAGCATTAGCTGATTTGGGGGCCAACATTAATGTTATGCCTTATAAAATGTTCAAAAAATTAGGTCTAGGTGAACCTAAGCCAACACGTATGAGTATTCAATTAGCTGATTGATCTATCACTTACCCTAAAGGTATAGTTGAGGATGTGTTGGTGAAGGTTGGTGAATTTATATTTCCTATAGATTTTGTGATATTGGATATTTATGAGGATGTTGATGTGTCATTTATCCTAGGTAGACCATTTCTAGCTACTGCTAAAGTTGTTATTGATGTGCATGATGGTAAGTTAATACTTAGGGTAGGGAATGAGCAAATGGTTTTGCAAATATCCAATACTATGAAACACTCACTTGCACTTGAGTATGTGGATGCTTGTGATGATGTAACTAATCTTGAGACTATGCATTTTATTTTTAACATTGTTTATAAGGATCCTTTGGAGTTATGTCTTGTGTAGGGATAGAAAGATATTGAGACACCTGAGACTATTAAGCATATAGCCTATCTTGAGGCTATCGAGCTATTGAAGAAGAGCGAGGCATTTGAGCACACTGAGATGCCCAAGAGTAAAAGAATGAAGCCATCTATTGTTGATCTGCCAAGTTTGGAGCTCAAGCAACTCCTTTCTCATTTGGAGTATACTTTCTTGGCGGAAAATTCTAAGTTGCCTATGATCGTGAATGCTAACTTATCAAGGGGACAAAAGGTAAGATTATTGGAGGTTTTAGGAAAACATAAGAAGGCTATAGCATGGAAAATTGAAGACATCAAAGGCATTAGTCCTTCTTTTTGCACTCACAAAATCTTGATGGAAGAAGAATACAAACTTGTGGTGCAACCCCAAAAGGCATCTCAATCCTAAGATGAAGGATGTGGTAAAAGCTGAAGAGATCAAGCTTCTTGATGTGGGAATTATCTACCCTATTTCAAATAGTTCTTAGGTTAGTCCAGTTCAAGTGGTACCAAAAAAAGGAGGCATAACTGTAATGCCCAATAAAAATAATGAGTTGATTCCTATAAGAACCGTCATAGGATGGAGGGTATGCATTGACTACAGAAAGTTGAATGATGCTACTAGAAAAGACCACTTTCCACTTCATTTCATTAATCAGATGTTAGAGAGACTCTCCAAGCACCGATTCTATTATTTCTTGGATGGATTATCTGGGTATTTTTAGATTCCCACAGCCCCAGAAGATCAAGAGAAGACAATATTCACCTGTCCTTATCGAACTTTTGCATATCAAAGGATGCCATTTGGATTGTGCAATGCATTAGCTACCTTTCAGAGGTGTATGATGGCCATTTTTTATGAGTTGGTTGAGGACATCATGGAGGTTTTCATGGATGATTTTTTTTGTGTATGGTGACTCATTTGAAGGTTTTCTTAAGAATTTAGAGGGGGGCTAGCTAGATGTGAAAAAACCAATATGGCTTTGAATTGGAACAAATGTCACTTTATGGTGCAAGAAGGCATTGTGTTAGGACACAAAATCTCAAATAAGGGAATTGAAATTGAACATAAAGCATATTGAGCTATTAAAGAGATTAACCTTGATCTAACTCTTGCAGGCTTAAAAAGAAATTTGCAAGTTAATGAGCTGAATGAATGGAGATTAACAGCTTATGACAATACTCGGACATACAAGGAGAGAACCAAGAAATGGCATGATGCTTACATCAAGCAAAATCGGGAGTTTCATGTTAGAAATTAGGTTTTATTATACAACTCTCAACTTATACTCTTTCCTGGTAAGTAAAAGTCTAGATGGTCAGGACCATTTATAGTGAAACAAGTCTTTTCCTATAGAGCTGTGGAACTTACTCATCCTTAAAAGGGTGATTTTAAGGTGAATGGGCAAAGATTGAAACTCTATTTTGGGGGAGAAGTGGAAACTGCTAAGGAGATACTTCATCTCCAGTTTTTGAAATGAGAAATCATTCATGACTGTCCAGCTAATACGAAGTTAAAGAAGCACTGAATAGGAGGCAACCCATTATTGTTTTACTTTTCTTTAATTTTGTTTTTTTTATTTTTGGTTAATTTAATCTTTGGCTAAGTTTTGCTTTTGTAGTTATAAAAAAACAATAGGGGTGAAAAGGCTCTAATTTTGATAGAGACAACAAGTTACACAACCAGATATACGCCCAGGTACTTGGGCATGTTCAACTAAGCACTTAAAATGGTAAAACATGAACTTTAAAATTTTTTCATAGAGAGTTACACACCTAGGATCATGGTCAGGTACATAGGTGTGTTCTAAGAAATTGAAAATTGAATTTTGGCACAGAAAGCTACACACCCATGTGCTTGGGCTTGTCTAAAGGAGAAATGAGTTTTCAATTTACACAAAACCAAACATGGCCTGTGCCACACCTTAAGCTAGGCCATGTCTAACGCCTACACGCCTAGGAGCATAGGCATGTACCAAGGCCTGTTCAGAGCCCACCACTGTTGTCAACCCTGCTAGACCATCCAGTTTTGCACCACCACCTCCTATTTTCCCTCCTTTGAGCTACATAGACTGGGTGCACATTATTGGCAATCCAGAGGCAAAAGATCACAAGATGACTGATTTGGAGAGACAACTATGTTGGATGGAGAGTAAAGCTAGGACATAAACCACCAGCAGTAGCAACTTCACAAGCTATAGACTCAGATGATAAGATTGATGCATAGATAACATCGATGTATTGAGGCTCGGTTAGAACATGAGGCCGAGCATAGGAGATGGATGGAGCAATCAATGATGGAGTTCTTCTAGCTCTTGGGGTTCACTCCTTCCATATAGCTGCCTTCATCACCACCGCCTACACCTCCAACAGATGACAATGAGCTAGTTAGAGTTGATGATATTGATTCATCTATCGATGAGGATTAGTTTCTTTTCTTTTCTTTTTATCTTTATTTTTATTTTTTTCTTATCCTTTTTATTGTATTTTGTTTTTATTTCTTGTTTTATTTCTTATTGCACTTTGTTCTTAATTGCATTTGTTATATCATGTAATTATTGGGGGACCATTTGAGCAATGCATGAGTTATCCACTCCACTCATTTTTGTATGAGTCATGTGTTTGTCATTCCTTTTGAGCATTTTAGTGAGAGGCGTCCATTGTATAGATCACATTCTAACTTGTTGTTCTAATTTAGTGCTAATTGAAAGAAATTGCAAGTATGAGCTTTGAAAAATCATAACTAAGATGAAACCTAGCCCATCTACCTACAAGCCTCCTAAGAGTACCCCTAAAACCATTATGACCCTTGAAGAAACCATAGCCTTTTATGCTTATCATAAGGCTTTTCCAGCTGAAAATGAATACATTTTCACCTTAGAGGAGATAGTGGACATAGAAAAGGAGGCAAAACAGGCTGAAAATGTGGTAAAGGTTGAAAATCCAATGCCACAAGAGTCACCAATAAGGGAGAAGGGCAATCCTACAAATGTGAAAAAGGGTAGAGGGAGACCTAGGAAAGAGAAGTGAAGAGCTAGTTTAGCCTAGTTTAGATTGAACTTGATTATATGAACTAATGAAAATTTTAAGCTAGGTATACTTTCTTTTTTTCTTGTAAGAGCAATGATTAGTTTCTATTATGCATGTATTGTTTTTATCTTGTTTTCTTTGTGATCTAAAATATTTCAGT
This sequence comes from Reutealis trisperma, assembly GCA_947687605.1. Classification (NCBI taxonomy): domain Eukaryota; kingdom Viridiplantae; phylum Streptophyta; class Magnoliopsida; order Malpighiales; family Euphorbiaceae; genus Reutealis; species Reutealis trisperma. The sequence goes on along the minus strand of CANTUT010000213.1, from coordinate 234,225 downwards.
TTTTTTTTTATTTTTCGCAAATGACCGCCTCATTTCATTTCTGTCTTTATGTATTAAAAGCGGCGAATCCAATCATGACTCTATCCTTGTGATCAATTTCAAGGCAGTACCCTTGTCTCTTTTATTTCTATTTTCTTTAATCTCTAACACCTTGAGGACAATGTGTTCAATAAGTGTGGAGGAATTGTTTAAGGGTGTACATTGTGAATTAGTAAATTGAATTGAGATAGTCATATGAAGTAGAATTGACTATCATAATGGATGAATTTTCATTTAAATAGCAACAACTTACTTATATGTTGCTTGCTTGACTTGATTATTTATCAAAAATTGAATGTGGTAGTCATGTTAGGGAATTGGTTTGATAATTTGGAGTTTGAACTCTTAGTTAAATTTTTGTGCTTATTTGATTCCATTGTGACTTTTGTTCAAGGTTTGGTAGAAATCTCTAATATCCTAGGGAACACAATTACTTTTCTTGAAAAATAAAATGTGTTTTGAGTTTAATTTATCTATTAAGTGGTTTATTACAGCATTTTGAGTATTTTAGTTGATTTGGAAGCCACGAATCAATTTGTCAGAAAATTGTAAAGCTAAGGAGCGAATTCGGCAAATTTTGGACAAGGATATAAAGACACAATAGACAATAAGCCTAGGAGCACGATCATGTTACGCCATTCTACCCTTGTATCTAGGTCTGTTGTAGTCTATATTGAAAAGCTGATTTTCATAAAGAGACAAACTCCTAAATGCCCAGAAACATAGGCATATCCCAGACTGTGTAGACGAAAAAGTACACCTTTAATAGGTGATTCAAAAGGAAAAAAGAGGGGGAGTCTTATCTTTTCATAGAGTTTTTACTTCTGGAGAACTTTTTGAGAAGAAAGAAGGAGATCACAGCCAAAATTAAGAGGGAAGAATGAGATTGGAGTTGATTCAAAATGGGTGATTCAAGATTAAAGAGAAGATTTTTAAGAACTTTTCTATGAATTTTTTGATTTATCATCCTCTTCTTTCTTATTCATTATTCTTCCAATTTACCATGAACTAAACTCTTTTTATCTAGATGGGATAAACCCTAGTTCTGATTGTGTGAATTGAATGATTGGATTTTTAATAAAATCATCCCTGGATCGAGTTATATTTATGATTTATATTGATAAAATCTGATTGACAATTGCTAGATTATTGGTTTGATATTTGATTTCTTATTAAGAAGTAGAAATACTCTTGATTTGATTTGGCCACTCATGAATATTGAGGATTGCTTAGGACACTAAAAATAAGTTTACAAAATCTTTTGGCTTTTAATCCGTAATCTTAATGCTTTGTCTAACCTATTGAATAAGAAGAGATTCTATTTAATTTGCTTGAGGAAAAGGGGATTAATTCACTTGAGAAAGGTTTAATTCTACTTTCTAGAACTGCCAACTTGATTCATTGTTTAATTTGATTGATTCCATATTTCATGAAATACATGAAGAGCTAGGGCAAGTTTCTATCTAGATAATTAATTCATTGATTCTATCTATTGATTTGGTTTACTTTTTGCATTTAGTTAATTTAGTTTAATCTTTAATTTATTTTAATTCTAGTTTCCTTGGAATTTGATTCACTAGACAATAGTTAACATTTGAGCTAATACTTATATGGTTTCCTCATGGGATCGACCTCTTTTGTGTTATACTACTTGAACGATAGATACACTTGCCTATAACTAGGGTACAATAAACTTAGAGTTTATTTAACTTGGTGGAAGTATAAAGCCGACATCATGAACCAAAATCCTAAAAAAATCAAACTGAATCGAACCGAACTAGTCCGTTCGGTTTGATTTTTCAATTTTGGTTCGGTTTTGCTCACTTCTAGTTATAGCTGTCACTTGATAGTTTTATCGTTTAGTAAATAGTCAGACTTATTATGGGTACTAGTAGCCACCTACATTATCCGTGTTTTAATACAAGTTATGTGCTCTTAAATTTGGGTCGTGACAAATTACTTGCATTATAAATTTAATTTTAATGGAAGTCATAATATTAAAATAATTTTGAAAGCCATTAAGCATAATTTAAATATAATTTTTAATGCTATTAAAGTCATTATATCTTTTTTTTTTTTAAATTCTCATAAGAATTATAGTTTTAATAAATATATAAATAATTATTGAAATTTCTGTTCAAAGTAATAAATATTCAAATTTTTATTCAAAATGCTTGATTTTTGAATGATTACTTGCATCCATAAAATCATATAATTTTAATTTAAATAGAATCTTAAATATTGATGTTAATTACAATGTAAATAATTTAATAATTAATAAATTTAGTAGTTTATTTGGTAATAAATATATTTGTTTTGTATTTTTTTTTACAATTTATTTTTTAAGATAAATTTAATATTCATATTTACTGATTTTCCATGTTTAAATTAAAATATAACTTTAATTGTTTACATTGTAATTTATTAAATAAATTATAATATTAAACTATTCCTCATTAAATAGAGATATGAAATTTATTTTTCATTAACTTAAATTTATTTTTTAAAAAATTTATAACATGTTATTTAATTAATTAAAAATATTTATATTTCATGAAATACTGAAAATATAGTCAAATATAATTAATCTTTGAAAAATCATAATAAGTATGTACAAATCTACCTTGTATTATTAATAATAAAAAGATGATGGAATAATTGGGATTTAAGGGTTAGTGTGCTTTTTAAAATTGATGTAGTTTTGAAATGTGTTTGTATCTCTAGTCAGCAACCAGCATGATATCACGTGTAAGATACAAGTGTGACAAATGAAATAGCTACATGTGTGGTTTTAATTTTTTTTTATTTTATTTATCTCTAATGATAATGATCATTGTTTCTCAGCTTTCTCTATTTGCAACTAGAAAATTATGAAAGAAAAGTTCAATTGCCAAATACATCAAATGAATATCAATCTAGCACAAGAAGAGGAAGAGGAAAAAAGTGAATAATTAGTTAGCTAAACCACAATATTGGTCGATAGACCATGTGATTGCGACTGCGACTCATCTGCAATTGTCTATGCTAGTGAAAACAATCTCTTTCAAATTAAATTTAGAACTTTCTTACTTTTTTTAGTAAATTATTGAAAAAAATGAGTGTTGCCGTCCTTAATATTCAAGATTGCTTTCAAAATATTTTATCTCTAATCGAGCTCAATCCAATTATAGAAAATAGATTTCTAACACATTTTTTACATCCTGCGCTGTCGTCGTTGCTTACTTAGCTCCTTCCAAAAATCATGTTATGGATCAAGTTAAAATTCTTAAGCACGACAAACAACTAGCAAACGTAACTCAAAGAAAGTATTTCAACTTGCTAAAGTAGAGAAAAATGAAGATCTAGATCTAGGATTGACTCATCAACTTTGCCTTGATCCAGAGCTGGAACTGACTCGGATCTGACTTGCTGAGCAATAGCAACTTCAGTCACAACACCATCCATGATCTACCCAGTTTCGAAACTTAATGGATCTAACCTAGATAAGCACAAGCACCAGTAGCTATAGCAATAGCATTTCTAGCCACTATTGTGCACGATCCATGATTTTGTTAATGAAGAAAACGAGCAGTAAGTGAAATATACGCACTTCACTTGCAGACAACTGGGGGTCAATGTTGATAATTTATCAAATTTGAATATTAAAAACGGTTTATTTTAAAAGGTCGGGTTAAAATGACTAGTGGTGCCAACTGACAAGTGCAAAGAGTAAATATAATTAACAAAATCTATAGAAATAATAAGAGGCCATTTTCCCAAAATTATAGTTATTAATAATAAAAATAATAATAATAATAGAGAGCACATAGCCAGGAAATCAGAGGGGGAGGAGGGAAAGAGAAAAGAAACCCTCGCAAGTCGCAAGAATCAGAGGCAAGCAGAAGCAACAACTAAATTTTGGGAGTTGGTTGCTCGTTTGGTAGGCCAGCTTCTTCAGTATCTTATAAAAACAAAAAAAAAAAAAAGCCCCAAATTTCTATTTTCGTTATTATTACTTTGTGATCTCGCGATGCGATTGAGATTAACGCTGCGGCGGCGGTGGTGGTCGGAGATAATCGACGTAACAGAGGTTGTTGTCGTTTCAAATGAAGAGGGAAGAACATCATCATCATCATCCTGATGTTGTTGATGAATGGGATTGCAATTGCAGATGAGTTGGCAGCCGAGTTTACTGAGTCAGAAAAGGAAAAACGGTCCGCCTTTAGGGTTGAAGAATCTCGGCAACTCTTGCTATCTCAATAGCGTCCTTCAGTGCCTTACTTATACTCCTCCTCTGGCTAATTTCTGTCTTCGTTTACAACACTCCTCTTTCTGTATGTTTATGGAGCTTTCTTTACTCATTTCTTAATTTATTTCAATTTCCACACTTGATTTCCTTTTTCTTGTTTCTCACATTAATTTCCTTTTTCTTGTTTCTCACAGGTGATTCTGTTTCCAACGGCGAGCGAAAGCGCGATTGTCCTTTTTGCATACTTGAGAAACGTATAGTCCGCTCCCTAAGCCTAGACCTAACTTTCGATGCCCCTGCTAAGATCCAAAGCTGTCTAAGGATTTTTGCCGAACACTTTCGAGGCGGTCGGCAAGAGGATGCACATGAGTTCTTGCGATATGTTATTGATGCGTGCCATAACACTTGCTTGCGACTTATGAAACTGCGGCGCAAGGGGAATGACTCTGTTAATGGTAGTAACACTGTTGTTAAGGAGATATTTGGAGGTGCTTTGCAGAGCCAGGTGAAGTGCTTGTCATGTAATTCTGAATCCAATAAGGTTGATGAGATTATGGATATTAGTCTCGACGTTTTGCATAGTAATTCGCTTAGAGAGGCAATGCAAAAATTTTTCCAGCCTGAGATTTTGGAAGGAAGCAATAAGTACAGATGTGAAAAGTAAGCAATTTAAATTGTTTTTAATTTTATTCAGTGCTTGCTGTTGCTGGTTTGTTTGGCTTTTACAAGCGAGAGACTTATGCTTGTTTAGTTGTAAGAAATTGGTGGCAGCGAGGAAGCAAATGTCAATTCTTCAAGCACCTAATATCTTGGTAATCCAATTGAAGGTCGGTCATGTTGTGTTTTCTTTTCTTGCTATTATTAAGCTTATAGTTGCTTTTGACTAAGTAGAATAATTGTTATCTTTGGTTTTTCCAGAGATTTGAGGGCATATTCAGTGGCAAGATTGATAAGGCCATTGCATTTGAAGAAGTTTTGGTACTTTCAAGCTTCATGTGCAAAGGAAGCCAGGTACCAGCCATTGGACCGTGTAGTTTTTCTTGTTGGGCTATTAGTTTAAAACAATAGATCTATTTATAAATAGCCTTTCATTTTACATTCAGATATAAACACACACACCCCATGAAAATGACTTGCACAGACACTTGTAGAGTGGTACGTGAAATGACTCACATGACCGTGTACAGAAACACAGTGCATGGTTCCAAATTAGAGCTTAAAACGGAGATTGTAGAAAACATACAATCTCTGCATGGTAAACATTAAATATTTGATAAGAAATAGAAATCGAATCAGATCTTACAGAGTGCAGTTTAGATGTATATTGTACATGTATTGCAAAGATATAATCTGACTGCGACTTCCTTGACCACTTTTTATATTGTCTCTATGCCACAACATGCTGCTCAACCCCCAATACCTTCTTTTTCTTCTCCTGTGCTTTTTCTCCTAAAGAAAGGGCTCAAGTTTCAGTGTCATAGCTTCCAAAGTTAAAGTACTTAACTAAGCTTCTCAAGATCTTGCTTCACTTATGAATGCAATTATCGAATTACGTTCCTGAGAAGTATTTGAAAGTTTCTTTAGAATTACACATTTGATAAAACTGCAGCCAATGGAGCTATTTTTGTATGTTAATGTTGATCCTCAAAAGCTAAGATGACAAACTCTTCTTTTTAGGGTCTTGTCTAAAAAGCCACCCTAACAATGTTAATCTCCATAGTAGAAATCAATTTCCACATAAGATATGGATTATACTTGCCCTGCTTAGAATTTGGAAGAGACAATTAAGAGGGTACTGTACAGTGTCTTACTTCTGAAGATTATCCCTAGCAGAAATTCTAAACAAGACTAAAAAACGCAACTTGTGAGAGTGGACTGTTAACCATTCAACTGTTTTAAGGTTTGAAGCCTTACTCTAGCTCAATTGGTGATTTTTCTGCAATTATAACAACAGTGTTTATACCCATACCTTTTATATTATCAGCAATTTGATAACAGTCCATCTCGCACAAGGCCCTAGAGCCAGTGCCTCTACTGGGGTGAGCTCAGGTGAGGCAACATTACAAAGGGCACATGTTTTGGTTTTTGTCATGGATCTCGCATGAAAACACGTCCACAACTTTTTTATCTACCAAAATCCAGTGTTGGTGTGCCAGAAAGTAACTGGAGACACCATTAATAGTGCTGAAAAGTTGTGCAAATTCTACTACCACCACCTCCAGCATTACCTGCTGATTGCTCTTCTGTTTTCGACATACAAGTATCTTAAATCTTGTAGGATAGATGCTTGACATCACATTCAGGTCCTTCGTCCCTCCTTACCTCACTTCCTCTCTTCACTTCTCTGTTTCTTTCCTTTTTTCTTTCCTTCTTTCTTCATTTCTTCTTCTTCTTCTTTTAAATTTGAATAAATCTCATGGCTCTCATGTTCAATTATTGTGATGCATTTGGTGTTTTTTTTTTTTTTATATTTTTTTATTGGTGCAAGCAACTGTAGTACAACTGATAGGAAAAGTGACAAATATCATAATGGTTGATAAAAGCATATGGGTTATTTACTTATTGTAATATCATTTTAGGATTTTATGGGTTAGATTCAAGTTTTCTTGCCACTTAAAAAGGAAAAAGAAAAAGTTCTAATCTTAAATTTGTACGCTTTTACATGGCCTACTTCTAACTTTTCCATATGGGACTGTTAATATAAGTTTGGTACCTCATGGTTATGTGTAATGTGTCCATATATCCACAAAGTAACAAGTTTGTTATACTTTTGGCTATTGTGATGCTAATATTTCAAATTTGTTATGAATCTTTTGTATTCTTTTTTGTGATTTATAGTTGTATTTTATACACTGATTATTGTCATACTGATATTTTGATTTCGTTGTGAATATCAATGTTAGTTTAGAATTTTCCAGAATTGCCTGACCTCTCTAAGTTGTACATGTGTGCCTTGCACTTAGGCTTTAGGAGCTTCAATGTTCCTTGCACCTTTAATAACCATGATCCACTATCTATTGATGTCTGAAGGCTTCACTATTATCAACAAAAACTGTTGAATTATTTCACATTTAAAAGACTGGTTCAATAACTAAAACCTGGAGGTTTGGAGACTATCATTTGAAACACACTTGTGAATATTCCACGTCAGTTATTTTATATTATCTCCATAGCATAATTCTTTCCCGTTGTAGTTCTTTGTGCTCAATGTGTGTAGCTACTGTGAAAAATATATGCAATCACTTCTTGGCCATTGTGCTTTTGATGTCAAGGAGAGAATATTTTTCCACCTGGGGTTTTAAATATCAGCTATCACATATCGAATTGGCCAATACTAAAGGACTACGTGATCTTTCAGATTTGGCTTCTCTATATTCAAATCATGCCAGAATCATTCGGTACTGTTGTGTAATAGCCAGCAAGGATGATTCAGGCTGTGTCAAACAATGGGTAACAAGCAGAAACAACTGCAAGTTCTGTTTGCAGAGAAACAAACAAGCAAAATAAATAGAGAAGGGGCAAGAAATAGATAAACAAAGAGAAAATAGTAGATAGCTGAAGGGAAAGTTACTTCGCAGTTGACATGATAACATACCCCATCCTCTTCCTCTTGAAATTTCTTCAAGGTCTTCTTGGGAACTTTAGATTTAAAGGCTTCAACATCTAATCTTCCTCCTTGATCTTCAAGATATCATGACTTGCATGTGGTATTATTAGTTCCCTAGCCACTCCTTTGATGCTGTTGTTCAGCAGTTTTATCAATTTGCCTCTTATTTTACTCCTGGAACAAGCATTGTGGAGAGAAAAGCTTTTATTCCAAGGATTTATAAACTCCTCTAACTTCCACCATAATTCATTTGTGGTGTTTGTTTTTATTTTAAATTTAGTCTTTTATTTTTTTTATAAATTAAATATGTTTTTGTTATCTAGTTGCCATTAGTTGAAATAAGCAAGTTAAAATTTATAATCCATAAAATTTTCATGCAAGATTTTGATTTTTTTAATTGGTGTTGTGTATAATTGTTAATTTATTATTATTATTGAAATAGTTATAATTCTTTTTTTTTTTTAAATTAGTTATGTTATTAATGTATTTCTACTTATTAAACACTGCATTTTTATGTTGTAAGTTTTATTGGTATCCAATTTTTCACTAAAAAACTACTATGTAATTAATCTAATCATATTTTGATTTTTTTTATTTTTAGAACTTCCTATATTGCTGGCGTGAGTGTTATACTTTGGCCTTAATGTACTGACATGGCCGTGCCATGCTGTGGCCTTGACCATGTTTTAAAACCTTGGTTCCAATGTGAGCCTTTGCTGCTATTCTGGCTCAAAGAGAGCCAAAATTATCAGTTTTTTTTCCTCCTTTGATGCATCTACTTATTTTAATTGCTTATTTGTTTGAAAATGAAGGACAATAATTTAATTCCCTATATAAAGCATCTACCTGCCATTCTCATTCTGAATTTGTGTCTCCGTCGTTGTCTTTGTGATTTGGAATATGATACATGTGTCAGGTGCTTTACTATTTCTTACATGAGTGTGCTCAATTTTATTACACATTAAGGTTATAATCCTTCACTGTATGTTGTGAGTCATGTACTCATGGCCATTTTAGCTATCCATTATTTCTCTAACTGTTAGAGAACAGGAATTCAAGAAAATTCACATATAAATATGCAAGAAGCTTTGATCTAGTATTTCAAGAATCAGGGCAATTTTGTAATTTAGCACTTTTCTGGTAAATCTCTTTCTATTACTTTAGGAGTTTTTATATTTATTTTTAAGTCTTATCTCAGAACCTTATTCTGAATTTAGGATAATAGTATTACTTTTAAGTCTAAATCCTTTAAGTATGAGCACTAGTTTGTAAGTCCTTCTCTTAAAGGCTTAAGAGTTGGTTTAAAGTCTTTCTCTTAAAAGGGATAGTACTAGTTTGAGTCTATAAACAAGTAGCATTATAATGCTTTAAATTCAGTTTTCGGTCAATGAAAATTACTAGCAATTATGGTTTTTCAACTTGTGTGATACAATTCAAACCTGTATGTGATGCTTGATGAAGTTTAAATGGGAATCCTAAATAATACCTTTAATTTTATTGTTCATGGATATTGTGCACGGTGTTTTTACAACACTGCAAACAGGCCCCATAATCTCTCTTTTTTGTTTAGTTTTGCTTTTCAATCCTCCTTTTTACAAACACTAATAGCGCACCTAGGTTTCTATCCATTCCTGATTTCGAATTAATTCAAATTTGGCCTAATAGCTAGCCCTCAGACCTGTCCTACATCACTGACAGAGGTGTGCTAGATAAAGAGAAAAGTGGGTGTGGGAGAGTTTATAGTCATCACTTCATCAACTTCTAATTATTCAAAGGGCCAACTACAGTCCAATCATTGTTGAAGTTACAAGAATTAGGTTCAAATTGCAGAACCAACCCACAATTATATAAATTTCTTATGCAACTTAATGACCTGTGCTGCCTTTCATCCTAAGGAATGGACACATCCAAAGTTTTACTGTTATTTTGGATGTTTGTACAAGTCTTTCATCCTATCCATTCCTGATTTTGAATTAATTCAAATTTGGCCTAGTAGCTAGCCCTCAGACCTGTCCTACATCACTGACAGAGGTGTGCTAGATAAAGAGAAAAGTGGGTGTGGGAGAGTTTATAGTCATCACTTCATCAACTTCTAATTATTCAAAGTGCCAACTACAGTCCAATCATTGTTGAAGTTACAAGAATTAGGTTCAAATTGAGAATCAACCCACAATTATATAAATTTCTTATGCAACTTAATGACCTGTGCTGCCTTTCATCCTAAGTAATGGACACATCCAAAGTTTTACCGTTATTTTGGATGTTTGTACAAGTCTTATGCTTCTACATCTGGTATCAGAAAAGCACACTTAAGCTTAATTTCCATTAAGAGCTGAAAGCAACTTAAGAGGCATGTATACCATCTTAGCCATGGGCCATTATACTGACAATGTATTGCATTATTTTTCATCATTATTTTTTACCAGAAAACTACTCTTTTGTAACATCTTCCTGTCCAGAACACAATTACAGCATCATGTTCGACCTCCATCCATGTCCTGAAATGTACTTCTGTTACAGGGTAATGGTATATTATAATTGATGACTGCCATTAGGGAATACTTCCAGTGTAAGTTATATAAAATGACACCAACCTTACCTAGCTTGCCACATCCAAGCCCCAGTGATGGTGAATAGGAAGACAAGAAACTTCAAATTCAAGGATTCAAGCTTAGAATTATGTGTTAGATTTAATATGGGATTTATTGGAGAAATTATAAAATAATTTCAGCCTTTTTAGAGTTATAATGGGTATATTTATATAATGCAGCTGCTGGTTCATTACTTTAGGTATTAAGGACAGTTCTGTAATTTCTAGCATTGCTGGAAATTGTTGTTCAATTTTTATTTTAGTAGTTTTTAATTATTCAGTCTGATTTGGGAGTCCTAATAGGATTAGTATTTCCTAGTTAGTTTATATTTGTCCTAGTCCTAGTTTAGGATTCCTAATCCAAACATGATTTGGATTAGTTTCAACTCTATAAATACTTAGGCCTATAACTATTATGATAGAAGTTTCAGATTCAGTAAAATGAATCCTGCATTGTTGCTAAGAATTATGTGACTCAATTCAACCGTAGGTGTGACTCCTAGACCTTCTAAGTGTGACTCTTAGAAGTTTTTTCCCCCTTTTCCCTTCCTTAATCCCTATCCAGATCTGAATTCTTGTAAAATCAACCATAAATTTTCAATTTTAACCCTTTAATTTCTGGAAAATTCAAAGTAGAACAGATTATCTAAATCTGTCCTCCATCACCCTCTTAGTCTAAATCATCTTCAACCTTACCTAGGGTTATGTCTGAGATTGTTTGAAGCTGCTCTGGTCATCAAAACTGTATCATTGAGCAACCTGACAGTGGCCTTGGTAACACTAAATCGAGGAAAGACAGAACCACAGTTGATGCAGATGAAAGGAATCTTTCTGTGAGGCAGCTTCCTGATGGCATGGAGAATCCCTGCTGAGAGATTGTATGCCTTAACTTTCTGTCAGTCTCCACTTTACAACCACACCCATCTTACTAGCCAAATGAAACAGAAAAGAGAATGACTTGGCAGCTCCTTTCTGAGAGCTAGTCTTAAGAGCAATTAACGCTACATGAAAAATTTTACTAAGGTCACACGCCACATTTTTTCAAGAGCAGTAACTTAATTAATAGACCAGATTAAACCAATGAAACTTTCCAAACAAACATGTAGTGGCAGTAGCGGTGTAGTTCTACAATCCATTTGATCACATGTAAGGGATATGTATGTACAGAACAGCAGTGAGGATTAAATAAGGAATATATTCTATGTGAGGATTAAATGTTAACAAGAATCTAAACTTTGTCTAGGAGCCAAAACGATATATTATTTGAAGTAATTCTTTTTAGTGTGATGGTTTGTAATCGGAAAAGATTTGAATGCTTGGGCATGTGTTTCATGTGCAGTACAGTTCCAGCGACCTCTGTTTATTTTGGATTGTTATAATTGATCTAGTGGTTTGATTCCTATATATTTATATAATTTTTTTTCTGATCCTAGGATCCACGTCCAGAGTATAATCTTTTTGGCACCATTGTTCATTCGGGATACTCACCAGAATCTGGACACTACTATGCATATATCAAGGCCTGAGTTCTGCTCTTTTAAATTCACTTGTTTTCTGTAAAATTAGTTCCAGAAAAGCAACTGTAATTGTTTGCTGATATTGTTTCTGATTACCAATGTACAGGATGCAATGGGTCGGTGGTATTGCTGCAATGATTCATATGTGACACTTTCGACACTGCAGGATGTCTTGTCAGAGAAAGCATATATTCTTTTCTTCTCTCGCACTAACCAAAAGTCAGTATCTGCCAGTGCCACATTTACTCCCAGTGGAGTAAAGTCATGCAATCTCAATGGGAGTGAGGCATCTAAAAATCCAAAGGTTGTTGTTCCATCGAAAGCAGTGCCTACAAAACCACATGTTGGACAATCCTTATGCAAGGATATTCCATCTGTGTCTAAGATTGATAAAGTGCCTTCTAGCCCACGGGTAAAGTTTAATATTTTGGGACACTCTGGCTCCAGAAGTCTTCCTCCCAGTGTTGACAGGAAGGTTGACACACTGAGTCAAAACATGAAAATGAATGGGAATGCAAAGGGCACAGTTAGCACGGAGAATTTCAACAAAGATATCTCATCAATGCCAAATGGAAATGGTTGCTACAAAAATGAAAATGTTGATGGTGAAACCTGCCCAAGAGTTACAGTGGCAAGTGAACATGGTATTACTCAAAATGGTGTTTTAAATTCGGTAAAGTCAAATCTCTATGAGGCTAATGGTAGTATGAGCAGGGCAACAGAAGAAAAATTTTCTGATAACCATGAAGTGCAAAATAGTGGAGCAAATTGCTGTTCTGGCATTCCAGAGTTGAAGAGAAAATTAAAAGAGGATTCTCACATTTTATTTGCACAATATCCTCGGTCTCAAGCCAAAGTTGAAGAGTTGAAAGAAGCGTATGTCAAATTATATTTCAACTGCTTTAATAGTCCTGATCTAACTTTTGCCAATAATAAGAACATGGTCAACTAACATATTGTTTAGAGTAAGGGTTTCTAAAATCAATAGAATTTGTCAAAATCCATAGAATTAAAAACCTGGTTTTTTATTCCATGGATTTCTACTCACTTGTTTGGCACTAAGACTAAATTCTAGAATTGAAGGGTGTTTTTGTAGTAAAACAATAATTTATAGAACCCTTCATTCATAATGATGGATTTCTCAAGAACCCACCTACCTTGGATTTCAGTAAATAGAGATTTTCAACAATCCATGGACATGCTTTCTTTTTGTTGAGACAAATGAGAATTCTTTGAAATTTCATGAATTCTTCAAAATCTCGTCTAAAATCCCTTGATTCAAACGTGGCCTAAATTTTAAAATTTGCCAAATTATGTGTTTCATCATCTTTTTGTTGATTTATACTTGTGAAATTTTGAAGTTTGGTTCTCCAACAATTTGAATCTTACACTAAGTTCCATCCCAGATTATGACTTCATTAATTTGAGAATATGGTTTTTAAATCTTGTCATACTTTCAAATTCATATTAAAGGCGACATTCATTGTCATATTTGTGCAGTAAATCTGTCGATGGGTCATTTCATAGATCAGTTGGGGTCCAAATAAAGATATTGCAACTTGAAGCCTGTTCAATTTTAGATTATCTGAGTGTTGTGCATTTTAACTATTTGGTCAGTTGCTTTCTCTATTTACTTGTGCGTTCATTTAATGTCTCAGACTCAAGCGAGAAGCATCCTCAGTTCTTCAATCTTGTGGTTGGACTGACAAGGTATATAGTTTTATGTGTTCAAGGAAGAGGTTATGCATGCAAGCAACAGGAAATATTCCAAGTGACATCAACTTAAAGTAAGTCTTGTTTAACTTTACAATAACTTGTATGCATTAGAAACTTGATACAAGGTCAGAGTTATAATGCATTTAATATCCCTTAAAAATGAATATTTATGGCTGCCAACTATATATGAAGAGAATATCTCAAGGAGCTTTCAATAGACAAATTTAGTTTTCAAAATGATGTTTTTTGTTATGATATGATACGAATGATTATATATCTGAAACAGAAATTACAAAGGTTATTTGTTTGTACAAATTGTTGATCTCCTGCTCTTGTTTCATTTTTTATGCAAACTTCATATATGCTTTTGAAGATAGCTTGATTTTTAGGAGATTTTACTTAGAATTTGTGCATAATAGAAACTGATAAGGTTCTAACAATTGTATATTTCATGTAAAAGTATTTGGCCATCTGTTTGAATGTATTTCCATGCATCACAAAGATTCTTATTATTAAACATTTAACTGTTCTTTTCAATGTTACATGTTTTGACTGATAGCAAGAAGATTTCTTGATGGGATATTGATTTTATGGTATTAACCTAGAGTCCAGCACTGGTGGTGCTCTAAAATCTGCCTCTGGCTATCAGGGGATAAACCAGCACAGCCATGCTCTCTTCAAGCTTCTGTTCTTACCTCAGCATCTTGCACGGCCATGTTCACTTCCTGACACAGCCATGCTTTGATCAATTTAGCACAAAACTTGCTTTATTTTCTCCAAAAATCTTGCACTTCCTATTTAAAGTAATCCAAAGTCCAAGCCACAACAATGAACAATTTATAAAAATAAGATATTTTGTTAATTAGAAAACAAGTAAAATGTGTGAGAATGGGGATAGATCCATGCAACTGATAATAAAATTTCTAAGTACAACAATTTCCAAGTGAGACAAGACAAAATCAAACCAAAACCAAAAGATGTTCTTAAAGTCATGGACCAACTAATGTGTGCTGCTATTTTACTCGCTTGTTGATTTGAGTGTCATCTATTTCATGTCTGTTTTGGATCATTGTGGGCCATTATAAATATGCAAGTCATGTAAATAGGTCCTCTTGGTGTCATAAATTTGATGAACTTGTACCTTTTTTAGTTGTGCCTAGGGCTGTTGTGCTTTGTCTGCTGCTATTATGTTTTATACTGCATTTAATGGGAATATGAGTACTTGTATCATCACTGAACTATGTCCAAAGGGTAACACTTTGTCACCTTGTCTGTATACATTTAAAGCAAATACCGAACTTTTGGATGTTATGTGATGGTAAAACTAGTTGATTTCTGAAATAAACTTTGGATAAAAGTGTCAAACCACATGGCAATGCAGCAAATTTCTGACTCATCATGAGGCTGACGTATAATCTTTCCCTGCTGGATACGCTAGTTTGATTTAATGGTAAAGCTATTTGATTTCTGAAGTAAAATTGGGATAAAGTGTCATGTTGCAATTCTGACTGACAACACGAGGTTGACATATAATCTTTCCCTTCCAGATACACTAGTTTGTGCAATTATATCGATTGCTGCTCTAAAGACTTATCATTCGTCATATATTTATTCTGACATTGACTATTTAGTATGTCTTATACACTTCATCAAGCATGATGACTCTGTATTTTAACTTATCATCCCTTCTCTATTTTTGTAATGCAGGAAGTTCTTGATATCAGAGGCCAAATCAACCTTTATTTCACAGATACCTGAATCATTGAAAGAGGATCTAGTTAAACGTCTCCAGTCATTTAGCCAAGAGAAGTGACATTCTGGTTTATTTTGTTGACTGGTAACCAAGGAGGTAATTTATTACCTTTTGAATTTTTTTTTTTTTTTTTTTCTTCATATGGAATGCTTAATGTTCAGAGTTTGGCTGGCTTCATAATGCTTGTATTTCTGGTTACTGATATTTTTGCAGTCTCCTGATGGCTGGTGGAGCTCCATGTATAAACTGTATGACTAATTGATGAAAGTAATATCTTTTTGCGGAAGACAATAACTAGGGGTTTTAATATAACCTGTCTCTTTGAGCGAGTCCTAGTGGCAACAAGAGATTGTGTTGCCTCTTTATTTTTTTTTTCCTCTTTCCCTTTTATCATTATATTGGTATAATGGTAGGTTCCCAATTGGTGATGTTGAGATGAAAAGGTCAAGTTCAATGTCTTGCTGACAATTTTCTTCCTTGATCCTTCAAAGTGGGTTTTGGTGGTGAACTCGGAATGGTAATCTTATAAATTTTGTACCATATACTTTTATGCAATATCATTTACTGTATCGTCCTTGGTGAAGGGATGCATATACCAATTTTCCCTAGAAATGTGCTCGGATAGTAAGTCGAGAGATGTATACCATCATTGAGTTTATTCTTGTTTTTCCCTGATGTTCACCCCCGCTTTCGATCCTAAATGAAGCAGGTGATTTGGTGCTCGGTTGTTTCTTTGTTCTCTCTCTTTCCCATCTGTTTTTTTTTTCCTTTTCTTTTTGCATTCATCTGTTGACTATTTTCTGGATTATTCATTTACTAGCAAACTTGTGACAAATGCCCAGTTGAGTGTGTGGCGCTGTTGCATTTGGACTTATCTTGTGAGTAGGCATCGGGTGGTATCTTCTGGCAGCATGAACTGGTAGGTACTTGAGTTTCATGGTAAATTGCTGTCGCAAATACCTGCGATCCACATTGAGAAAAGTTTCACGGAGACCTTTTTTTAGCCAAGATGTTTCACCGAGACCATTTAGATGCTACAATTTTTCGTTAATGCTTGGGACGACTATTTGTTAATTATTGTTTATTGACCCATTACGTAAAAATACAACTTGAAAAAAAATTCAGAGTGATTTCTATCCTGGACTCTTATTTTGTTTATGTATAGTTCTGAGGCCTAAAAGTGGCGTCGACGTTAACACGTGTTATTCTCATTAATGTTAATTAGGTGATCTTGAAAAGTTTGGATTGGCAGTTTCATTTTACAAGGCAAAAATAACAATTTAGATTTAAAAGTGATTTTACACTAAAGTTAAGATTCGGGATTTTTATTTTAAGGGTACAAACGGCAACTTATATAAGAGTTGTGAAATGGGCAACAACTTGATGTGTATGTTAAATTTTGAGGTCTAGTCTGAGTAGGAGTTAAATTAAAAGCTTATCGTTATTTTTCTTTTTAAGGGGAGAAACTTCAAATAAAGGAAAAAAAAAAAAAAGGCCCCGCAAAAAGAAACTTCAAATAAAGAAAAAAAAAAAAAGGCACCACAAAATACAATTGAGGTGTAGGCATCTTATATAAGTAAATTATATCATGGATTCTGATACATGTTCAAAGCAAAAAAAAAAAAAAAAGAAGGGAAAAAGAGTAAATAAAGGGGACAAAATTTAATATTAAAAGAAAAGACCATTATCATATTTTTTTTATTTATTTGTAATTGAAACTATATTTATTTTATTTTATTTTTCAGTATAGTATATTAATCTCTCAAAAAAAAAAAATACATTCATGATTAATTTTTGGTTGAATCTTTTTTATTTATTTAATTCTTCTAATGAAAATTATATTAATTTTTATAAGAAAAAATTATATTAATGATTGAGCTTTTGTCATATACATTTAACAGTGTAGGAAAAGATAAATTTTTTAATATATCTCTAAATATAATGATTATGTAGTGCATGAATAATGAATATTCTGCTTACATATGATGAACATAAAATTAATAGTTAATGAACATGCTAAATTTTTATTTATTTTATTTTATTTTTAGTATTTAAGCTATAATTAAAATTATATTAATTTTTCTAAGAAAAAATTATATTAGTAGTTGAGTTTTTGTCATATATATTTAAAAGTTTAGGAAATATATAATTTTTAAATTTTTTTAATGTCTTTTAATATATCTTATAACTAAATATAATGAATATACAGTGTACGAATGATGTAAGGTAGGGAAATGGAGGCAGTTGCCCCTACTGCCCTATAAATTTTTACCCCTATGTCCAATTTTTTTTTTTTTTTAAAAGATTAGCATAAATTGCTCCACTTATACACACATAGACACACACACACTATAAGCAACAAAATTTATATAGAGTCATATAATATGTCACAACCTAAACCTAAGGGTACGTGACCGATACAAGGACACGAGTGATATACGTAGCTACCGACACCTGTAATAAAATTGGCAACTCGCTAAACGATATAACTATCACGTGACAGCTATAACACACACACACACACACACACATGCTATAAGTAATAAAACTTATATAGAGTCATATGTCACGATCTGAATCTAAGGGCATGTGACTGATATAAGGCACGAGTGATATACTACCCATAGTAAACCTAGCAACTTGCAAAACGATGCAACTATCATGTGACAGCTATAATACACACACACACATGCTAAAAGCAACAAAACTTATATAGTCATATAAAATGTCAAGACTCGAACTTGAGGGTACGTGACCGATACAAGGACACAAGTGATATATGTGGTTACAAGTTTTCGTAGTAAACCTAGCAACTCACTAAATGATACAACTATCATGTAACAATTGTAACTGTCACAAAACTAGGGCTATAGGCCCACAAGTTAAGCAGAACCAACCAAACATCAAGTCAAATCAATACCACACTAGCTAATATCTCAATCATCTCAAAATATTAAATACCATTTAACTGGTTTCTGCTTAACAAAACAACTCACCAATTCAAATAAATTACACAATTGACGAATAATATAGAATAAAATATAATAGAGATAACATTTTGCAGTTCTAGAATAATAATATAAACATACGAATATTATTTACATAACTGAATAATTAATTACAGAACACTGCCGAAGGATGAAAGGCAGAATAATTCAATTAAAATATTTTTGTGAGCTCATTCACAACTTAGGAAAAATAATTTGAATAGGAATGAGCATTTCACTCAATGAGCTATATAGTACTAATATAACTTACCATTCGAATGTTTGAAATGCTAATACATATGCCAACCAGACAAATAATTCACGTAATCAACCAAGGATGGGAATCAGTCTACAGGAACCATACTAAATCTTAATATGGAGAGCCAATCCCCTATCCTGGCTCTCCCATTCCAAAGCTATCTCTTATAAACAATGCATAGGGTTTCGATCATCTATGGTCTAAGTCACATAGTGCCAACCCGATTGATAGCAATGCCGGGCGATGAGTAAGTACCTAAGCCATCATACATCAATCATAGCTCATCTTGCATAATCATCATCACAATCAGATTCACATTCCTAAATGGTTTATATGTCATCCCAATCCCATTTAACAACCGCAAGTAATATGCAGTACAAACATAATAAAGTAATCACATATGCTAGGATACTTAACTTATATTCATAATGCATAGTTATATATACAATATATAAACAAGTAATGCATGTATGTAAGTGAAACATGAATTAAATAATAAAATGGAAAGTTATATTAAACTATATAACTCATATATTTGACAGAACCTAATTAGCTATCCTTATGGAGTGTGACATCTAATGACTAGAAGGACGCCTGAAATACCAGTAATATAAATAGACAAGATTATCAAAACAAGAATGACTCACTATAAAGCTATACCTAAACAACTACCAAGATTACACTAAAATTTTGGCAGAGTCTCCTCTATAACTAAGACGTAACCTTACTGCAACAAAGAGAATAACACTTCAATTTTGCCATCAAAACTCATAACGATTAAACACACCTTAATGACCTCTCCTAGGTCTCCAACTCAACCAATGTTGCAACAATTCCAACTCATTAATTCGATTTAGTTAATAAATCATTTGAAATTAATATTATTCATTTATTCTTATTCTTTAAATCTTGGTGATATATTTTTAACAATTATAATAATTCATTTATTGGAATTTAATAACTTAAATTAAACCATATAAAAATCATATTAATAATTCTATAAAATTTACTGATTAAAAGACTATACAAGGTTCTAAATGAATTCAATTAATTCAATTAAAAGTAATATAAAACTTGCATAGTTAAACTCATAGAAAATCATAATAATTGCAAATTCCTGTTTAAAGAACCACATAAAATTATAAAATTAAATTAAATTTATCAATTAATCAATTTATTGTAAATCATATAGTTTTGTTCTTAAAATACAATTATCTAAATTAAATATAACTTATTATTAATTAGCTATATAATTAAAGAGTATTATCAATAATGTGAATTCATCCCAACAAATTCCTACAATCTTATAATCAACTCAAATCATTGATTTAAATTTTACGACATATAATTACATGTAAAACAATCATTCTTCAAGCATTTAAAATATTGAATCAAATCAATAGTAATGTGTTCTAGTCTTGCCAGAGTTGAATTTCCAAAAAATAGCTTTGTAATCACAACGTAAACTTGAAATGCAGTTACTAGAACTTCTTGATCATTGGTGGCACGTGAAGCCTATTTGCTAGTGACCGACCGGCGATGCGCAGATGCTAATAGTGGCGGTTAGAGGTACTGTTCACACTATATCATAGATCGAAAGCTGTTGGCCTCAATTATGCTCATGGTGTCAACTCACTCTCCCTCAATTTCGCTGGAAAACACATTGGAAAACTTAAATAACCAAACCTTCTCTCTTTGTTTCTACAGCTACAGACATTTCCACCAATCAAGGTGGGTACCAAAATGATCCTAATGTTCTAGGCTTTAAGATGGTACCAGGTTTGTTAGGATTCATCGCTGGATTTAGCCGAAATCGAAGCTGGGAGGTTGATTGGCGGTTAACACTCCAAGATCTTTAGGCGATGCGTGCAACTTCCTCTGGTGGTGATTTGTGACCAAACTAGTGCTAATGAGGTCACCGGTGGATGGGCTACCTCTTGATGCTGGTGGTGTCGATCCAAGCTAGCTGGACATAGCTCGACTGAAGCTCAACTTATCTCCTCTCTCTCTCTCTCTCTCTTTCTCTCATTAATTGATTGGTGACTTGGATAGCCATCTGATTGGTTATTCTTTAACCAATCAGATTTGCTAGTTTGCATAATAATAATAATAATAATAATAATAATAATAATAATAATAATAATAATAATAATAATAATAATAATAATAACTAAAATAAAAATCAATATAATTGACTACATTTCAAATTAGACAAGTAATTACTATAATTAACTTAAAATAATATTTTAAGGAAAATTCATAACGATCATTAAAAGACTTAATTAAGTATTTCCACAAATAATAAAATTAAGTATTTCCACAAATAACAAAAACTAATTATCTATTTCATAATAAAATATTTTCTTTATATTAATTGCATATTTATTAAAATTTAAATATAAACTATAATTAATAATATATTTCAAATTCATATAAATCCAAAATTCAAATTGAGTATTTTAAAATACCATGTAGTTTATATATAGTTTAATAATTATATTCCGTACGAAAAATAATATTTCTAAAATAATTACAACAGCCCACCATAAATTACCGCAACGCGTTTCTGATAGAATCTCACACTGAAAATTATGTAATTTTAACTCCAAACTCCCCCTATAAATACCTTGCATCTCCTAACAACTTCCACACACAATTAGATGCTTCTATATTCCCCCCAAAAATTTCGAAACCCTATTTTTAAGCCTCCCAATCATCAAAACCCTTTTTCTAAACCTCCAAATCTCTAAAACCCTGTTCCAAAACTTCTTCCATCACCTCAAACTTTATTCATAAGCTTTCTAATCACCTCAAGCCTTATTCATAAGCTTCCTAATCACCTCAAACCTATTCATAAGCCTCATAATCAACTCAAACCCTATTACTAAGCCTCCTAATAAAGAAAAGGTGCAATTCAAGTTCCTTCTTTCAAAGGGAATTCATGGTATTCAAGTAAGGATGATTCAAAGTCCTTCATTTAAAGTTCACACTATTCAAGAGTCTTTCTTCCAAAAGGAGTGCTCGTGCCATCCCTAAGCCAAGGTGGAACTTAGATTCATTGCCAAGCTTGCTCCCTATGTTCCTCATGTCAAAAGCCAAAGGTAAAAGTTCTTTCCTTTTCCTTTTCAATTCCAATTTTAAGATCTAAATCTAAAAAGATCTAATTTTTGTTAATTAAAATCTAACCTCATTAACAAATCCCTAAGCTCTTAAAATCAATCAATAACAAAGGCAATGACTTAAAAACCACTTCTTCACAAGAAGGAAGAACTGCATGGAGTTTGATTCCCATTCAAAGAGATACGCAGGCATGCCGTCTCTAAGGCATCAACTCCGCTAAAATTAACAACTTCTTCTTTCTATCACCTTCTTCACATAGTTAGGGTTGAAATTGCTTTTTTTTTCTTTTTTTTTTAAATAAAAGTTGAAATTTTAGTTCTTTTTATTACAATTGTTTTATTACTTTAGTTGTTTAGATTATATTTGGGGAATGTGTGCTTAGAGAAAAGATCTCTTGATTTTGATATTTTGACTTATAATAGTTTTAAGTAATTTTCCTTTATTTTTTTGCATTTTGTAAATATTATTATCTCATATTTTCCATGCATTGCACGAATAATATTTGTTTTATGCATACATAAAAACTATTTTTTTTCTTTATTTACAAAAACTACTTTGTATTTAAGCCAAACTAATTTTTTTATATGGTTTTAACCAAAACCTAGTCCCTGAACCCTTATTGGTCATTTGATGACTGGTGCTTTTCCTTGGGATAAATAGTATAATTTTGGAGTCAATTTTTTTGTATGGTTTTAACCAAAACCTAGTCCCCGAACCCTTATTGGTCATCGAGGACTAGTGCTTTTCCTTGAGATAAATGGTATACTTTTGGAGTCAATCAAATTGGGTTTTTTCCTTTAATTTTTCCAACTAAATAAACAAAATTAAAGTGGCGACTCTTTTTGCAAATTATAATTTACAAAATACAATTTTCTAAACTCATAGTGGGTTCCAATTGTGATATTTCTTCTCAAGAGCATTTTTAATTCCCTTTAGCAGATCGGGCCGGTGCTTGAGCGAGGCCTCACAGTTGGCGACTCCACTGGGGACTCCAAAAACTTTTTCAAAATAAAAGATGAAAGTGGACTACTTTTTGTAAACAAAAAGTTTGGCTTTTTAGGTTAAAATAGCTTTTCATGCATCGCTACATTAGGTTCCTTGTCTAAAACCCTAGTTTCTCAAGAAAACAAAAGATAGAAAGTAACATTGAATGGGCAACCTTCCTTAGGTCTACTTGCCAATAGTGAAATCATCCAGCCCATGATGTATCCTCTAATCCTTTTAGAGGTGTAACGAGTATGCACATATCATTGGACCCACGCGAGGCTTATTGACTCACATGTGGTTAGGTATATTGCATCTCTAGTTTAGGGTTCCTTTCAAAACACCCTTACCCTTTCATGTAATGATTCATAGAACCTTCCTTTAGGATTGTATGCACCATAATACCGAACTTGGTATGCCATTACCATGAAACCTTTTTCATTTATGCATACATGCATGCATGCATCATGCAAGAATCCTACTAAAGTGGAAAATTTGAAAACAACACAAACACTACTAGTCCCTATTCAAACCTATGTCAAAATTCATAAACCTATGTCTATCCATGGTACCCTCATCCTTATCCTACTGCTGTGATTAGGATTTCATGATCTCACCTTTGTCCTTATTTTTACCAAAGCTAAGAACTTAACTAGCTTCATCTTTTTCATCTAAAGGTTCAAAAGATGTGAAACAGATAGGGAAAGAAATTGCTGCTACTAATGGAGCTAATGACTTGATTAATGAGCTTTTCACCAGGTTTACTGAATAACAAGAGGAAATGTTTATAAGGCAAGAGGCTCATTTCCAAGACTTACTTCAAAATCAAAGGAGGATTATTATGGAAGATGTCTAAGAAATGATGGGCTGAACCACTATAAACTAGAGTTCGATTAATTTAGACCCAGTAGATCCAAAGCCCACCTCCTATCCTATTTTTGGATTTGCCTCCAAATTTGACCCAAAAGATAAGGGAAAGGCCGTGGTTGAAACCGTTCAACCTCCACCAATTCTCAAAATCAACCCACTCTTCCAACCTGTGCCTATTAACCCACCTGTCCACACCACTACATCTATTTCCCCCTGGCCAATCCTTTCTAAGGGAGGGAAATTAACCCCGAGCTGAAGGCGTTCATGGATAAAATTGAAGCTATGGAAAAGATGCTTAGGAACTTAAAGAAAAGGGAAGACATAGTTGACACAAGCTCTCTCAGTCTGTTTCCTAATGCAAGACTACCTCCTCAATTCAAGATGTCGAACTTAGATAAGTTTGATGGAACCTCTTGCCCCAAAACTCATCTTAAAATGTATGTGGGGGCCATGCATCCTTTAGGAGTGGATAATGAACTCCTTGCCCAATTGTTCCAACAATCTTTAATCGGAGCGGCACTAAGATGGTTTATATATTTGGATGGTTCCCAAAAGTGTACCTTGGATGACATTTGCAATATTTTTGTTAAATAATATTAGTATAACATCAAAGTTGACGTGACAAGGAGAGACCTCAAGACCACTAAGCAACACTCAAAAGAGTCCTTCTCTTCGTTCCTTACGAGGTGGAGGAAGAAGGCTTCCCAAATAGTAAACCGACCTCTTGAGAATGAATAAATTGATATTATTGTCAAAAATCTCCTCCTGGTTTATCAAGATAGGCTACTCACCTAATACTTGCCTAACTTTAAAGCCTTGATTTCCACTGCTTTTAAGATTGAAGATCTAATCCAAAGTGGGCAAATAAAAGAAGAATCTACATTTGGATTAAGATACAAGAAAGCGACACACCAAAGAAATGTAACTTCCTGGATGAATCTGAAAAGGGGGGGAGGGGGGGGGGGGGAAGTAAATGCCATCGTAATCAAGAAGTCACTCAAGATTGAAAGGCACTAATTCTCTGATCTAGGGGGGTGTAGCTATGAGCGTCATTTACAAGAAATTGCTTGAGACAAGAATGTTGCAACCACTCGAACTAAGACCTGTTCCTAACCCACTACCTAAAAATCATAACCCAAATGAGAGATGTGAATACCACCAAGGACCTAGGCATAAAATTGACACATGCAAGGCCTTGAGACATAAGATCCAAGATCTAATCGATTCAAATGACCTTTTACCACCTAAAGCTGGACCCAAGATCACCACCAACCATTTCCTAACCACACAGTAAATGCAATTACCTTTCAAAAAGGAGTTGAACTTGTCTTATTGATAAAATCAACTTTTTACTACTGTTGTGTGTTAGACCTCACCAATCTAGTTAAGGAGATTGATGCCATCACCCGAAGTGGCAGAATCATCTAAAAACTAAACCTATCAATTCAAAGCACTCAACCTATTCAACCCATCCTTGCACCATTTGACAATATAAAGGGGAGTCATGAACTTGACGAAGACCCTATACTCAAGCTATTAAAAAAGACTCAAGCAAATATTTCAATATGGAGTTTGATTCAATCCTTATATCCTCACCACTAACCTCTTTGCAAGGCACTAAATCAATGTCAAACTCCTATTGATATCACCCCCTAGAATCTTATGGCTTCAATCACTAGTGCTGTTAAGGGAGTTTTGATATCATTTAGTGATAATGATTTACCAAGAGGAAACTTTGACCACAATAATGCTCTTTACATAACAGTGATGAGTTGAGGGGAAACTGTGCCTACGGTTTTAACAAATAATGTCTCGGCCTTAAATGTATGTACCTTAAAAGTGGCTAATTGCCTAAGCCTGAAAGTAATAGATTTCACCCCTTCCGATCAAATAATGAGGGCCTATGACAATACTAAAAAAGAAGTACTGAGGGTAGCTACACTGCATGTCACTATCAAACCCACAACATTTTCCATTCCCTTCCAAGTAATTGATGTCCTTGCTTGTTTTAACCTATTACTTGGAAGACCCTGGATCTATCAAGCTAAGGCAGTCCCTTCATCATTGCATCAAAAACTCAAATTTCCTTATGGGAAGGGGATTGTTACTATAAAAAGGGACATGTATGGCAAGTCTGACATTTCAAACCCTATACCTATTTTAGAAATTCAACCTAAGCTGTCCACCTATCCTCTCTCTGGCTTCTCTTTCATTTAGTTCCTCGAGGGTAAAAAAGGTAAAGAATTTGTTCCACTTGACTTTAATCCCTTTGGAAATATTGCTATGGCTAATATGTTAAAAAAATGAATTATTTTCCTAGCTTAGGTTCTGGAAGAAATCAACAAGGCTTAAGGTCCTTTATGGACTATCTAGTTGCAATGCCACCATTTAGGCTAGGATGTGAGCCTACTGATGAGGATCTGATGGAAATGGAGGAATGGGCCAAAGAAAGAATAGTGACCCTTAAATGAGGTAAGACTTAAGACTAGCCCATGTGCCCTTATTTCAAAACTCTTGATGGATATTTTCTAAAAGAAGGTGACATAGTCCCTTACTGTGGCTTTCCTGGACCCTGGATTTATCTTGTTACCAAAAAATTAATTGCTGGTTTTGAAATTTTCTTTGATGTTAGGCTTTCACTAAAGGATTGTAAGCCGATATTCATGCTAAGTCAAGATTGGGAGGAAAACATGAAGGCAAGTCTCTTTGATGAAGTCTTCACACTTACTTTAGAGGAGGAAGAACCTTACCCATCTACCCTAATCCAACCAAACAAGAACAAGCTAAATAACTGGTATTTTAAGGAAAGCCCATTCTATCAATTCTTCCTGTCCTAGTTTGAGTTTGAGTTCGAGTCAAAGTCCCAGCCTGAGTCTAAGTCTGAGTCAAAGTCCCAGTCAGAGTCAGAGTCTGTGTCTTTAGTTTCTTATATTTTTAGTGATAATGATGATGTAATTGACCTTGAGTGTCTAGCTTTTGAGTTTGATGTAAATTGGGACTTATCCATGTTTGGGTTTAATAAAAAGTTTGCCCTTTCCTCTTATGATCTTGTGTCTTCATTTTTCTTTAATATTTCAAATTTTAAATCTGACTTAAATGAGACATTAGATGAAAAAAATGAAATAAAAGATGATGCAATCAGAGAGCCAATAAAAGCTGGTACACATGATACACCAAAAACTACATTCATTGCATCTGTATGCATAAACATGGGTCAAACAGAGGAAATGATCAAAGAATTTCAAGACTACTTCGTATGGCAACCTAAGGAAATGACAGGTTTGGATTCGAGCATAGCTGTTCATAAAATTCAAATCTACCTTAATTCTAAGCCAGTTAAATAAAAATTGCGAAGACTCAAAGTTGAATGGTCCATACCGATTAAAGAAGAAATTACGAGCCAATCAGCTATGCCTCCTGGCTCACCAATATTGTGCCAATTTCTAAGAAAGATGGTGAAGTTAGAATGTGTATGGACTACAGAGATCTGAACAAGGCTTGTTCAAAAGATGACTTCCCTTTACCTCACATCAACCTTTTAGTGGACCATATGGTAGGATTTGAAATGGTTTCTTTAATTGACCTGGCCACGGGATACAACTAGATAATGGTTCACCCCCTTGACAAAGAGAAAACAGCCTTCATCATCGAGGGGGATACCTATTGTTATAATGTTATGCCATTTGGACTTAAAATGTGGGGGCAACATACCAAAGGATGGCAACCATAATCTTCTATTATATGATGCATAAAGAGATTAAGGTATATATCGATGATATGGTGGTTAAGGGCACTACTATTGAAAAGCACTTGGAAGCTTTAATGCGATTCTTCCTTAGACTTTGCCAATACAATCTCAAACTCAATCCTACCAAGTGTATCTTTGGTGCTTCATCTTGGGTATTCCTAGGCCATATGGTTAGCAAGAAAGGTATAGAGGTTGACCTTGAAAAGTCAAAGGCAATTTTAGAAATGCCACCTCTTAAAACATAAAAGGAGATCAAAGGTTTCCTTAGATGGCTCCAATACATTAGCTGGTTCATCAATCAATTGGCCAACGTATATAGGCCCATCTTCAAACTACTTAGAAAAGGAGCCTTAAAGCAATGGAATGAAGACTGCCAAAAAGTCTTTGATCAAATCAAGCAATATTTGTTGAACCCACTAGTACTATAACCTTCAAGGCCTGGGAAACTGCTACTACTTTACTTATATGTGATTGATGAAGCAATGGGGGCAATACTTCTAACTCTAATAAGGAAAATGCCATCTACTACTTACGTAAAAGAATGTTGTCCCATGAACTCAAGTATGGTTATAAAGAAAAGCTGTGCCTTACTCTTGTTTGGGTTTGCCACAAACTGCAACACTATCTTAGTTCTTACAAAACTCATATCCTT
Organism: Reutealis trisperma; assembly: GCA_947687605.1. Classification (NCBI taxonomy): domain Eukaryota; kingdom Viridiplantae; phylum Streptophyta; class Magnoliopsida; order Malpighiales; family Euphorbiaceae; genus Reutealis; species Reutealis trisperma. Next base: position 206,155 of record CANTUT010000213.1, on the reverse strand, counting down.
GTTGACAAGAGCCCTTTGAATTCCTTATGGAGAAGCTAGTTCTTGATAGTAAGATGGCAAGATGGATGGCAGTGTTGGCAGCATATAATCTCAAATATGTACAATGGAAAGCAATTAAAGAGAGCATAGTAGCAGACCAATTAGTTGTAGCCCCAGTATATAACAAATGGGCTGAGCCTGAATTCCCTAATGAGAATATCCTAATGATCGGTGATGAAGTTTGGAAGCTCTACTTTGATGGGGCATCAAATAGCAAAGGGTATGGTGCTGGCATTGTGTTCGTTACACCAAGCAGGGAAAGCCTACCCATAGCCATCAAACTAAACTTCGATGTAACAAATAATGAGGTAGAGTATGAGGCATGTATTTGTGGCCTTAAAGCAGTAATAAAGCTCCGGATCAAGCACCTTGAGATTTATAGAGACTTGAATCTAATAGTATCTCAAGCTTTGGGAAAATGGAAAATAAGAGAAGAGCATTTGGTTCCTTACCACAAATGCCTAGATGAATTGGCAACCAACTTCTATGAACTATCTTTCCGTTATCTCCCAAGAACAAAGAATAGATTTGTTGATACTTTGGCAACACTCACCTTAATGCTTGACATAAGCAATGGCTTTATAATTAGACCAAGCACAATTGAAGCAAAACATGAACCAAGATGCATAACTCATTGCCTGAATATGCAAGTTGTTGATAGTAAACCATGGTTTTGGGATATTCTCAATTATATCAAGAATGGGCTTTATCCTGAAGGGGCCTTTAAAATAGAAAAGAGGACTCTGAGACAGTTATCCAAGGGATTCATTCCAAATAGGGAAGTACTTTATAAACAGACTTGGGATAATATCCACCTAAGATGCATCACTAAAGAAGAACCTAACAGATCATGGAAGCAAAATCGAAGGGGAAGGTAAGAATAGCATGATTGACAAGTTGTAGGGTCCTTGGGATCATGGGCCACAGCTACTTGGGTTTAGATAGCTGAACATCATTTGAATGTGCCGAGGCTAGATGGGCTTGGGCCTTTTGATGGTTGTCATTTTTTGGGCTATTTGGATGGACTCAGATCATGGTATTAAATAACATAACGTATCGACCATTTCATAGGGGGTTTTAAGGGGTCCAATACATTATTTATCCGCTACGATATTGCTAATGAAAATTAGCATTGAATCGGTACTGAATTACCCGATACACACTGATACGACCGTTATTTAGCGATACGGGTGTAACGTATCAATAAAAAAATATTATTATTATATTTTTTATTTTTTATTTTATTAATGTAAATTATAAATATATTGTTTAAAAGACATTATTTTATATTTGTTCTATTTTATTAATATAAATTATTGGGATATTATTTTTTACATTATTTATATTTCAATATATTTAGACTATTATTGATAATTTTTTACAAAATTCATTTTTTTTGTATAAATTTTTTATTTGTGTTGTAAATTATTGATTGAATTTTACAATTTGACTATATTTTGTCTTTATATATTTATTTTCAAAAATTTAAATAATTGTTTTGTATAAATTTTAAATGAGTTTAATAGCAAACAAGACAATTCAGATCCTACCCGACACTCTTTTTGTTGGTGATTAATTAATATTATGGTATATTTATTTTTTTAATTTTACTTTATTTACTTAAAATAGAGAGTGTTTTTTTTTATGATTTTATTCATCTTGAATAAGGTGGTTTTTTCTCTCATGACTCAATAAAATAAGATTGATTTATTATTATTAGTTATGTAATTTGAATTTAATTTATTGTTATTATTTATGTAAATTAAATTTTTCTAGGTACAATTATGATTATTTAAGTGTTAACTAATTTAATATATTGCATTTTGGATGTTACATTTCATTTCTTATTGAATTATATCAGTTTGCTAATCATTTTTGAAAATTTACGGTAGCAGTGGCCAATTCAGGCCGATTCCATTACACCGATTTTGATACCAATATGATAAGTAAAATTGTTATTTAATACTCTAACTCAGATCCTTTCATGTAGGAGATAGATAGGCTCAAATCATTTGCATGATTTCATGTGAGGAGCCACCTTTGACGGGCTTTGAATTTGTATAGATCCAGAACGACTTCTTGCATTTTGGCTTGCTTTTATGATGGGTAGGCTTGTTGTGTTGATTTGGCCCTTCTGTGGGCTTTCATTAAGGTTTCATCGAAATAGGCTCGAGTTTTCATTTGTAGGACTTTCTTTGTGATGGTTCATCTAGGCTTAGGTCTTTCATTTGGGCCCTATTGGGGCACCCTATGGGCCAATGAGTATAAGGTTGGGCTTTCTTAATGTGGTTCATTTGACGACTCAGTACATGGATGTGATGAGTCTTTGGCATAGAATATGGAATCTTTTCCACATAAGTTAGTTGTACACAATTTGTTTGTTCATACAGGCAATGTGATTTAGGGAGATTTTGTTTGCTCCGCAAGGTAGCCAATTTTTCATTAAAAAGACATGATAGTCTTCAACTACATAAAAGTAGTGTAGAGAACTAGTAAGAATTATGCTTGCCATGCACGGCGAGATTCCTCTACCACTCTATAAATGGAGGCTTAATAAGTGCCTTCATCAAGTTCAAATAAAAAAAATTGAGTAATAGCACGTATGGCTAGGGCTGTTACAATCAGGCTTTTTGTAATTGTTGTCGAAATGGGGCAACTGCAAAATGAAATTCAAGAGCGTCGTACAGTGCTAAACCTTTTAAGAAATGTTAGAGCAAGAGATCTTGTAGAAGTAGAAGAATGCATTTTTACTGCTAGAGAGAACATAAGGGAAAAGCAGAAGAGGCTACAAATGCTGTGAAATGAACAGTAAGAGCTAATTGTATAGGCAATCACCCATGGGCACTAAGGCGACCAATGGGAGATTGACTCTTTTTAGTTCTAGAAGAGGAAATAAGTAGTTACAGTCTCTTCTGTCTATCTGTTAGTAAATTAATGAAGTTACTTCAATGTTCCATAACTTTCTATCCTACTTATTGTGTATTTCATTGTGTATTTCAGGATCTAAAGAAGAAGAATAAGATCTATTAGCGGGCATGAATCTAGTGGCTTGTACCTATGTTATTTGGGTTCTCGTGCTTCAACTCTTTAATGGAACTGTCATCTATGTCACCCCTCACTTTGTAGTTGAAATTTTTTAGTTTCATCTTTGCAGTATATGTCTGTCTTAGTATTGTATAACTTGTGAGGAGTTGTTGAATTTCTAATCAAGAGTGTAGTGAGCATAAGTCTTGTAAGGTGTGGTGTGTCTAGATATTTACAATTCCTCATGTATTAAATATTAGTTTAATAAAACTTTTTCCTCTTCTTCTTTTATTATAGTTCTTTGTTTACCTTTATGTTTGTATACTTATTATTTTTGTGTACTTCTTATTATGTGTTGTATTCAAATAAGTATTAATTCATTTTCTTTGTTGGGTGCACTAGCGCACCTAGTCTTGCTCTTTAGTAAAAGCACCTTTACTTGAAATATGACTCTCACTCAAGGAGCAAAAAGGAACAATGAGATCTCGTATTACCATAACGGCTAGAAGAGTTATTGTTGAAGGAGTTGAGAATGCTGTGAATAACATCAGTTGATGAAGGCGTGGAATGAGAGAAGAATAATAAATCATTTGTGAATGCACTAGTTCCATGCCTTCTAGTGCTATCCTTGTAGCATCCATATGATAGAAAGAAGATAAGGGGATATCTAGCAAGATAACCTTAGCGGAGACCTCTCGAGAGTCTTTTGGTTCTCTATTGAGAAATACAAAGCAAGTAACAGTCACATTTCATTATTAGAGAAACCCATCTCCTATCAAAACCCAAAGCAAGCATTATGGGCTCCAAAAAGACCCATTCCACTCAATCATAAGCTTTACTCATGTCTAGCTTCAAAGCCATATTCCCTACTTTCCCTCCTCGCTTATTTTTCAAGAAGTGAATGGTTTCAAAAGCCACTATCATGTTATCAGAAATTAATCAACTTAGTATAAAGTCACTTTGATTTAGGGTTATAACCTCAGGTAGTACCAGTTTAAGTCTATTAGCTAGGACCTTAGAAATTTTTTTATAAACAACATTACAAAGGCAAAGGGGAAAGGAATGGCAAGGTGGGCCCCTTTCACTTGGACTAATTCCCACTTTCAAGTGTAGGTTGCGATGTGGCATAAAGATGAAGATACTAAGGTGGATTGGAACTCATGGTCAGCTTTCTTTCATTCAAGTTTTCTTCTTTTTGCCATTTCGTGAGCCAATTATGCATGGCGCTAAAGAGGAAGATATCATTTACTGTACTATTATTGGCTTATTTCCGCAGGTTGAAGAATAAGAAAGCTATTCTCTAGTCTAGGAGTAGGAGTTCAAATAACTTCTAATTGTATTTAGTGAAATAAGATTCTAAGATTCTAGGTTCTTTTTAGAAACTTGCTATTAATTATTTCTAAGCTTGCAACTCAACTCAAGAGCAAGGTAAGGCACGCTATTTCATTCATTAGCTAAGGCTTCGTGTGCTCATGTCCCTCTCTTCTCTTGAGCTAATGCCTATCTAGCTAGCTGTGCTCTTTCCTTCTCCCCTCTCACTTCTGACTTCCCAATCTCCATTTATCATTCAAAAGCCACTTCTTATTATACATTATTTGTTCAATTCAATTTCCCTTTTTTGTTATAATATAAAGATAAAGTTATTTGGCATACCTGCATGGATTAAATGTCTAGATAAAGCCTTCGTCCTGGGAAGTCTTTTGACCTCACTCCCTTGATGGTGCGACCACTAAGTGAAAGGCTTGTGTTAACTCATACTTCCTTTCTATCTTTAAATCGTAGGGCTAGCTTAATTAGTAAACAAGTAATTATCCTAATAGAAGTAAGGTAGAAAGGTATTCAACTTTCTCATTATCAATACATAGGTGAAGACATCCTAGGTGTAACTTCCTTGCTTTCAACAGATAAGGGAAAAGCTGTAGATACGACAACATTTCTTTCAACTAATGAGTCAACTTTTGCTAGAAAACCAAGAATAGCTCTAAGTTTCATAAGTTACTTTCCCTGGCTTCCTACCTCCATAGAAGACTTGCTAACACTAAAAGAGGGAATGGTGGGTGCTCCACCTCAACCTCAAGCCTTCCCTTCATCACTCTAACCTTTACCCGAAAGGAGGAAATCACAATAAGGGTAGTCACCCACCTGGGGGAAGTGTTAGGCCAATCGACCATTAGCTGAGAAGAAGAAGTCTTATCTCAAAAAGACTTCTTCCTCTTAGGGGAGAAGAAAGACATAAGAGACTCTTTCAAACAAGGCTACGAGTTCTGGCATACTTGACTTTAGAAAGAATGTCCTACTTTTATTTTATATTTCACCAAACCCTAGTTCACTCAATCAATCTCCTAAGATTAATCCTACCTCCTATAACTAAACCACCAACAGCGGGAGAGCCAACATTACTATAGAATGGTAAATGTGCAACGCATTCTGTAAGGCTAATAACTTATTCTCTAATAGGAAAAACACTGACTTCTTCCCTTTCCTTACACTCCTGTCTCTTCTGAAGCAAAGGAGGAGCGAGCATGCATAGTATTCAAAGAAGCATAGAGCTTGGGAATCTCAGCTCTTTAACACAAATATGAGATAGATGCCAATAATAGAAGCAGATAAGATAGTAAATTAGTTTAGGCTGACAGAGGATTCTCTTGCAGCGATTTGTAGATCAATAGCAGTGGATTCAGTTTTTTCCTTCTTTTTCTTACTTTCATGCCCTTGATATAAAGATCTAAACAAAAGCTGAATACTTGAAAGCAAAGTCTGATAAAGTCAAATTTATGGTATTCCCTAGTTTAGTTTACTTGAGGTGAGGTTGAGCGAGAGTAGAATGTAAACAAAGAGGCTCTAATGACCTGACAATGGAAACTAAAGATCTTCCAACATTGGAAACCCAGCTTAAAGTCAGTGAGATAAAAAGAAAGGTATCCCTTCATAATATATATATATATATATATATATATATATATACACACACACACACACACACATCACGATTAGCCTTCTTTCAGCTTTGACTCTTGATGGTTTCATGCTCACTAGAAGAAGAAGAGAAGTCAAAGTCAAGGGCTCCAGATGCTGCAATTGCGAGGCAAGAAATTGCTCCTAAAGGAAAACCTCCTAAGCCAAAGGAGAAAGTTATAGAACGTGTCGAATAGGGGGCAATTCTAGGTCAAGATAAGAGCCCAAGAAAACATAAGATAAACTATTTTATGCTGGCCCATTTGAAGAAGATACTTGCCTTTCTCACAATATATAATGCGCTAATGATGTCTCCAAAACTGAGGGGTACTTTGGTGGAAGTTTTCTTAAATCCTGAAGTTAAGATTAAAAGTATCAGGCTTTCTTTGCAAAATAGTCGCTGAAGGAAGCCTTATATTTATATGATGATTATATGGTTGCAGTGACAAGACCTGTTATTAAGGTAGCATAGACGTGATCATTCTGATGATAGTGAATTGATGATTTTGCCTACTAAAGTAAAGAAAGAAGTTATCCTATCGACTCAGATTTGTAATCTTCTTGAACCAAAGACTAGAAATGGAAACCTCAGTCGCTTGTACTCTCATTCCTTATACTTCACTTTAATGGTTGAGTGCTTTTCCATTTGCCTGCAATTAGCTTTAGGAAAGTTTCTTTATTTGACGAAAGAAAAGGTGTTCCTTTGAATTGCGCCTTTCTTTTAATTAAGCTTTAACCTTGAATCTCATTTTCAAAAGAGGACTCCATCGAGCTAGAAATGCTTGCTTTCACCATGGATACAAAGGGATTTTGATCCCTGATTCACTACAGAGAAAGGGCTAGATAATATTAAAAGACACTCGTTGCCCCAAATACTCGATGTGCTTTCTTAAAAAATACTTGGTATTGGAAAGAAGAAAGCTTCCTAGACAACAATTATCTTTATTCGACTACTCATACTTAGGGAAGGTAGAGAAGCATCCTATGCCATGGTTTCATTTTTGGCTCCTAGCTAAACGAACAGAAAGACCTTAGTCCTAGGGTAATGAGGCAAAGCTGCTTTGAAATTTTAGTCGCAGCTGATGAAAGAACCTTATAGAGGATGGACAAGACTAATAAGAAGGGTTACGTCTAATCATCTGGTAGTCAAAAAGAGGTAATAGAATAAGAGAGATAAGACCCACTGCCAATAATAGAATTCTACTAAGGCCTTGGCCCTACCATCCACTTATATCACTACCAATTACCACCTAGCTACCTATCGCCATACACTTACCTTGGACCAGAGAGAGAACTGGTTTTTACTTATACCTCTGATAAAGCAAGATGATAGATAATAAGTACTTTTAAAGAACTAATATTAATTAAATTCTGACCACTAAAACTACTCTGACTATTTGCTTTTCCTACTACCTTAGCTCTTAACTCCAACATACCCGATTTTTCAAAGATACCCTCTTCTCTGCAAAGAGGAAAAAATAGGGTGTCTAGATTGGGTCTATTCCCATTACTAGAGGTATCAAAGCATCATAACTAAAAATCTAATGCCATAGAGAGCCCTTACATCGAAAGCTATCATTAACGACTAGCAAGCAAAAGAGAAGCGCTCTCATTCTTTAAATTTCAAAGTTGACTTTACTTAAAAGAGAGTAAAGGAAATTTTCTAGACTATAATGAAGAGGGGAATAAAGTTTTTCAACCCAAACAAACCATCAGTGATGGCTAATGGGATCCTAGCAAGACAACTACTTTCCTCTCATTTCTACTCTCATCATACGATTCAGCTAGAATCCATCAATAGGCTTTTCAATCCACAATTCACTCAACATGGCCACTATAGGCTTATAGAACGAACTCAGAAGGGTGCTTGCATAGACACCACCTCCTTCTCTCATAGCAATTAAAATTAGTCCATTTTTGAACATTCACCAGATTAGAGGGATGATAGGACTTAGCTGCCTTATAAAGTAAAGGGCTTTGTCTTTTCGGGGAAGCACATGCAAATTTAAAACTTTTGAATATCCCTGATCTTAATGAGCCAGGTTACTAAATGAAAGAAAAAGACGTTTAAGCCCTTAAAAGGCAGGCAAGTTAAACCTGAAGTTCTCATGCTCGAGCGATAGCATAAGAAGAAAGACTCCTCGCTTTAAGCTTTAATAAGATAGATGCTCTTGTGAGTGAGTGGGAAAGGTGCCTCCCTAGAAAAAGAAAATGAGGGTTGGCTAGTGTTATCTAAAAGGGAATTTAGCTTAGCTCGACTTGAACTTAAGAGAGCAGATTTAGGGCTGGCTTGTGTTTGGCATCTTCCTTTAGTCATGAGAGATAGCTTACTCTAACTTCTTTAGACCTAGGGTTCTAGAAAGGCAGCCTTAGAAAGGGAAATTCTTTTAATAGAGGCTCATTAGTCCCTCGAGACTAAACTAAGGTAAGCTTCTTTTGTTGAAAGGGGGAAGTAAGCTGACTTTACTATAAAGGAGACGGACTTTACTTACTCGACTAAGAATCCATTAGCCTTATGCGAGAGAATATGGCCTTTTCATTGAGTTCTTTTCCCTACTTTCCCACTCTTTTAGTTCTCACTCAAGTTCATTCTTAAACATTCTCACTCAAGCTCATTCCTAAAACTTTTAGTCAATCTCCCTATGGTCGCCTCCTTTGCAGTGAGCTTCTACAGAGCATTCAAATGCTTACTATTTAGCGAATAAAAGCTCATCGTTCAAGAAATGGTTGATCGATGTAGCCACCGTTGCCCTACCCGAAGGTACCTAGGCAGTGGTTCCTTGTTTATGTTATCCATTTCAATCATGATGAAATTCTATTGACATCTTGTGGGAAATAATCGTTCTGTAGCCACTATTACCCATACTTTTGTAAAAGCACCATTGGGGTGGTGGGTTTGTACTAGCCCTATCTCTTACAAGAGCAACTAAACATAACAATCGAAGCTCGAGTACGCTTTTAGAGATAGGGTTTGGCTTTACACTTTTGACTAAGCCTACTTCTATCTCTTATATAATATAATAAAAGTGAATATCGATTTTAGCATTGCAAAGAGAGAAACTAGCGTCATTATGGCTTCACTTGAGACGTTGCCTACAAAATTTCTCTCTTTATATAAGCTAAGTTAATATTGATTCAATATCTATACCATATTTTGTAATCAACTTGAATATCAGCTCTTGTTGCACAAGTTTAGCTTCAAAGCCTACGTGCAGTAAGAGCATAGGAAGTTTACGCCGTCTAGACGGTAAGTTCAGGAGGTGAAGTTAAATATGTGGATCTCGTTTCATCAGAAGCAAGGAGGGCAGCTGAGATGGTAGCTCAAGAGAGTACATGGTTGATGCAGTTGATGAAAGATCTTCACCAGCTAATTGACTATGCGGTACCATCATCGATTCGCTTAGTGAAAAATCTAGTATTTCATGCGGCATGTGGAGGTACATTATCATTTTGTACAAGAGAAGGAAATACGTGAGCTGTCTTGAGTGGTGTGGCTGAGTGCTCTTAAAGTGTGAGTTAGTGTATTGTACTTTGGTGTGTTGGGGTAGAGAATGAAATTTTAAAACCAAAATCGAACCGAAATGAAAATATTCAGTTCGGTAAATATCTCACCATATATATAATTTTTGCTTTTAATTTTAAATATGATATTGAGGTCTGCCTGAGTGGATGATGCATGGTTAATTTATATGGGAGACGTAGGTTCAATTCCTTAATAATGCTCAATTTTTTTTTTAATTATGTAACCAAAAAATTTAAATTACTGTGTGTCGAACTTGATATCTTAAAGTAAGAAAAGTCTACTTACCACCAAACTAAGAGGAAATAATTAATATTTTATGACTTAGTATATATACATATGTATAATTTGGTTCGATTTAGTTTTTTCGGTTTTTCGCATACAAAAATTGAACCAAACCAAAATTTCTTAAAATTTTCAAAATAAAAATTGAAAATCGAAATAAATTTCTATTCGGTTCGATTTTTTGATTTAAACCGAATAGTGCACATCCCTAGTTGTGAGGCTTGGCTTACAAGCATTAGTGGTCCACGTATGTGTTAATGTCCCTTTGTGTAACATCTGTATAAACATTTAATTATTCAAATACGGCTAGCATTCCATTCATTGATCAATAAGTTCTTGAAAGCCCTAAGCTTTTTTTTTTTTTTTAAAGGCTTCCTTAGCTTATAGCTAAGCTGTGACCTTCTTCCTTCTTCCCTAGTTAGTTTTAGCAGTGGTGAAAGGAAATTGTTAGCTGATGGGGAGGATATGAAATAGATGGTTTAGAGGTTGTTTAAAGCATAAAGTAGAAAGTTGCCCCATTTAGGTTGTTAGGATTAAAGGTGGAAGGAAGGTTTCATCTATAAGCTACTTGCACTGAACTGATTTACTTACCAACTTGACTTGCCTATCGACCGAGATAGAATTCAAGTTAGACGTAAGCCCTAAAGCACTCTTCCTCTCTAGTCCCACTCTAAAACCTGATCTTTCTTCTCAAAAACCACCTCTCATGCTCTGCCTCTCAATCCTATATCTATTACTTAGTCAAGCCCTTTACTATCTCTATATCTTATAAGATCTCTCTGATCTACATCTTCTCATCTGCATCTCTAGGGATAGAGGATTCTAACCAATTTTATCGAGTGAAGCAAAAAGAAGAGCCTAATAGAAGACATTCCATTCTTTTATATCCCTCTCTTCTTAGTAGCTCTTCTTTATAGGGTTCTAATGGTTATAAACCACCCTTCTCTTTTATGATCTTTGAGGGTAGCCTCTCTTTCCATGGCAACGACTAAGAGCTTCCTCAAGATTTTCTTTGAAATCCTTCCTTTTAAGGTCAACCAAGATGACCTGTGGAGTTTGTTGGATGGATAGCCCGGGATGGAGGCCGCTTCAGAAATTGCACTAAAAGCAGTGAGAGCAGAGGCCGCTCTATCCCCCCTTTGAGGAGAGGGTGTTGCTTTGGCTTGTAAAATCACGGACCAAGGATATTTCTAACTTACCATGAATGAGGATTGTGTTAACTATGTTCAAAAATGCCATAAATGCCAAGTTTATGCTAAGCTTCAGAAACAACCTCCTATACCTTTATTGTTGATCACTATGCCTTAGCCATTTGCTACTTGGGGCCTTGACGTCATTGGGAAGATAAGTCCAAAATCCTCTGGCAAACATGAATACATCCTGGTAGCAATTGATTACTTTTCTAAATGGGTTAAAGTTGTACCTTACTAAGTATTGGAATCTAAACGAGTAGCCTAATTTATTCGTACCAACATTCTTTGTAGGTATGGAGTCCCTTTTGAAATAATCACTAACAATGGATCCCACTTTCAAAAAGAAGTTGTCCAGTTGTTGAAAAAAGAGAAAATCGAACACCATAAGTCTTCTCCTTACAGGCTTTAAACAAATAGTGCAGTAGAGGCTACAAACAGGACTCTTAAGAACATACTTCAAAAGATGGTTGACAACCATATAGATTGGCATCTACATCTACCTTATGCCTTTTGGGGATATAGAATGTTAGTATGCACTTTGACTAGTGCCATATCATACTCCTTGGTGTATGAATGGAAGCAGTCTTCCCAATCGAGGTAGAAATAAAGTCAGCTCGGATCCCAAAGGAGAGTTAGTTGGATGAAGTGGAATGGGAAAAAGGCTACCATGAATAGCTCAATGCCATTGATGAAAAAAGGATGGATGCTTTGTATCAAATTCAAGGTTACTAGTAGAAATTGGCAAGGCGTTTGAACAAAAAGATCAGAGATAAAGAACTACAAGAAGGCAACCTTGTTCTAAAGGAAATTAGAGCACTTGATTCTTCATAAAAGAAGAAAAAATGATGATGAAATTGTTGTAAGACGATATGTAGGTGACCCATATGGGTTTGGTCCAAATCATCAATAAAATTTCTACACATTTGTTTGGCTCTTATTTGCATTATAAAAAAAAAAAAAGAAAAAAAAAAGATGTCTTATTTGTCTCATTTAAAATTTTGGAACATTAAAAAAAAATAAAATAAAAGACATAAGCCATTAAATAAAATCAATCTCATAAGCCAAAAGCCTTCGCATAACAAAAAAGAAAGGGACAAAAAGTCAATCATGACTCATTTTCATTCTCCTCTATCTCCTCAATCATTACAGCTCTCCTAGCTTTCTCAAAGTACCATGAGTTTGCTATCCACCAATCGACATACTCTAAAGTCTTATCATAATGGTGTGAAGGATGAACAATATGAAAACCCCTCACCCATCCATTCCTAATAACTCATGCAACAATCTCGGTAATAAGGATAGACTGAAACAAAGCACCATCTGGGGGCATACCTTATCTATGGCCCATCTGAGGCATAACTCTGGTAGCCTAATAAAAAGTGACTATCCTTAAACCTAGAAGATAGACCATCCTATAACCAAAACTCATGATTATGAACTGGTCTATTTTATTCCACCCACATCTCCAAAGCAACTCATCAGAATCCAACTTAAGAAGCCATTTGATCCACTCCCTTTTAAAGTCCTTTTTGATCACGATAGTGTGAGTCCTATATCAGGAAGCAGAGTAGTCGGCCTTAACAAGAGGAGCCACTATCCGAAGGTGGTCTCTCAATCAAATTTAGGAGATGTGAACCCTCAAATTTGCACCTCTTGATTCGACTGCAGCTTGACACCTACTAAGAATAGGGCGCTATGCATACGATAGTCCCGCTAGCCGGTTAGCAGGCAGGGGTTAAGGGGGCAGCACCCCTTGCGGGGTGCGAAGCAGCGCCCTGTTGAAAAATAAATTTCCTAAATCTTTCCTTCTCTAGTTGACCGTCTTTCAGTTATAAACCCACAAGATTGAACTGAGCTCGAATCAGAACTAAAATGGATTCAAAATAGATGAAAAAGCAGAAAACAAGTTGAACCAGTCGGCTAGCGCATGAGAGGAGTGTCGCCGCCCTGGGCGGCACGCCGGTGGCACGCCTTCTGTGCTGCTATATGGCGGCATAACTGCCATGCCGCCTTAGGCGGCATGGAATTGGTGCTGGTAGCCAGGCGGCATGATTAACATGTCGCCCAGATGCCCGGCACGTCGCCGGTGCTGCCCATGCCGCCGCCGACGTGCCGGTGTCACCGTCCGTATCGCCGGCACCCCCTAGCAGCTCTATAAATAGAGCCTCCTTCCAGCTCATTTGGGAGGAATTCCAAGGATAGAAATTCTCTTTGATACATTTCATCATGCTATTTCGCTAATCTTTTGTTATTAAGATTCAAATTTCCAAGGGTTTCGAATCCAAAGTGGAGCTTAGATCCAGAGTTAAGCTCACCCCGTTCATTCAAAAATCAAGGAAAGTAAAGGTATAATCTTCTTTCTATTTTTCAAAATTCTAAATTCAAATCTAGAATTCTCTTTAGGTTTAAAATAGAAAAGATCTAAAATTTATTAATTTAAGAATCAGAATTAAATTAATAAACAAACCAACACTTTTCCTAGAACCCCTCCTTCGCAAGAAGGAAGAATTGCATGGGGTTTGATTCCTATTCAATAGGATACGCAGGTTGCCATTCTGAAGGGCATCAACTCCAAAATCTTTTTATCAATATTCTTATTTTTCTTTTATTTTGATTTATTTATTTATGATATTATATTAGTTTAGTTGGGGAATGTGTGCTTTTCCTAGTACCCATAAGGGCCAGAGGAAAGATCCCCTTTATTTTAATTATTTTTAATATTGTAATAATTAAGTAGGATTGATCTTGCTTATTTATTGTCGTTCCATCTCATCATATATATGTATATATATCCGTTTCATTCATCATTATATTCCTGTTCATGCATATACAAAAATTCCTTTTTAAAGAGTTATTTTGCAATTTTAGCCAAACTAAAGAAAATATATTTTCTTAATTGTGTAATTACCAAAACCTGATCCCCGAGCTCCCCTTAGTCACTCGCGGATTGGTGCATTTTTCCATTGGTATAAATCAAATTATTTTCGAAGTCAATCATATTGGGTTTTCTTTAATTTTCTCAATTAAAATAAATAAATTAAAGTGGCGACTCACTTTTCAACTTTCAAATTACAAAAATCAATTTTCTAAACTTACAGCGAGTTCCAGTCATGGAGTTTCTCTCGAAGAGCATTTTGATTCCTCGGCGGATCAGACTAGTGCTCGGGCGAGGCCTCACAGTTGGCGACTCCACTGGGGATTAAAATCTTTTTCAAATAAAAGATAAAGTGGATTACTTTTGGTAAAAAAACTAAGTTTGGCTTTAAATGCAAAATAACTCTTTTATGCTTCACTACTCGGACTCCTTGTCCAAAAATCCTAGTTTATTAGGACAATAAAGGATAGTGAGTAACATCGAGTGGGCAACCTTCCTTAGGTCTGCTTGCCAATAGTGAAATCATTTAGCCCATGACATATCCTCTAATCCTTTTAGAGGTGTAATGAGCATGCACGTACTATTTGACCCACGTGAGACTCTTTGTCTCACATGTGGTTAGGTATATCGCATCTCTAGTGTGATGGGTTCCCTTCAAACCACCTTAATCCTCTCATGTAATGACTCATAGAACCTTCCTTTAGGATCTTATGTACCATAATATTGAACTTGGTATATCATTATCATGAAACCTTTTCATTCATGCTTACATGCATGCATAGCTTGAACCTTATGAAGAGTCAAAAACCTATCCAAACACCTTCACACCCAAAACCCATGGTCCATCTAAACCTATGGTCAACACCTAAAGCTCAAAGCCCATGGTCTACCTAAACCCATGGTCAACACCCAAAGCCCATGGTCCATCTAAACCCATGGTCAACACCCAAAACCATGGTTCACCTAAACCCATGGTTAAAACCCAAAGCCCATAGTCCATCTAAACCCATGGTTAACACCCCAAAGCCCATGGTCCACCTAAACCCATGGTTAACACCTAAAATCTATGGTTCACCTAAACCCATGGTCAACACCCCAAAGCTCATGGTCCATCTAAACCCGTGGTCAACACCTAAAACTCATGACCCATGGTTCACCTAAACCCATTGGTGAACACCCAAAGTCCATGGTCCACCTCAACCCATGGTCAAATCCTAAAACTCATGGTTTACCCAAAACCCATGGTTTAGTCCTATCCAAACCCATGTCAAACTCATGGTAAAAATAAACCCATCTAGGGTACCCTCATCCTTTTCAATAATTCTTATTCAAGCTAAACACTGACATAGCTTTATCTTTCATAATTCTTACCAAAGCTAAATACTAACCTAGCTTTCATCTTTCACAACTCTTACCCAAGCTAAACACTGATCTAGCTTTCATCTTTCATAGTTCTTACCCAAGCTAAACACTGATATAACATTATCCTTAACCATCCTTACCAAAGCTAAATACTGACTTAACGTCACTCTTATCCTTACTCGAGCTAAATGCTGACTAGGTTTCATCTCTTACATCACTATCCAAACCCATGGCCCATCTAAACCTATGATCTAATCAAACCCATTACCCAACTATCATCAAACCCATGGTCCACCCAAATCCATAGTAGATCCATACCCAATCGCAAAACCCATGGTCACTCTATCTTTAAGCCCATGGTAAACCATTCATAAATCACAATCCCAATCACGTAAAGCTAGATTATGATCTACCCACTCAAAGCTAAAATCTGACCTAGCCACCTTAAATTCTGACCTAACCACTCAAAGTTAAAATATGATCTAGCCACCCAAGGCTAAAATCCGACCTAGCTCCTTTAGCTAAATACATACCTAGCTAACATCATACACCTCAACCCTCATCTTTACCCATACACCGTCAACCTAACCACAAGACACTATCATCCATTATCATTAAACCTAAGATCCTTTGGTTTGTCACACCTCCCCATAACCTTTTTTTCCAAAACTAGATACTAACCCAGTTCCTTTCCCTTTCAAAGGTTGACAAAATGTCTATTGCCGGAGATAAAGTCATTGCTACCAGAGCTGATGAAATCTTTGACAAGCTTTTTGCTAAGCTTTCTAAACAATAAGAGACCCTGATGAAGAGGCCAGAAGCTCTTTTCCAAGACATGTTTAAGGCCTAAAGGAGGGCTATCATGGAAGATGTCCATGCCATGTTGGAATATACCTCCCTGGCCAAAAACCCAACTGACCCAAAACCATTCAAAGCTGACCCGAAACCCACCTTTTATCTTGTTTATGGATCCACTTCCAAAGTTGAATCCAAAGACAAAGAACTTGCACACATCAACATCATTCCACCACTACCTATTCCATCACCTGAATTCCTTAGAAACAACTCACTCTATCAACCCATGATAGTTTAACCACCAAATTTCACCCCTACTCTCACTTCCCGACCCGCGGATCCTTTCCAAAGGAAGGAAGTCAACCTTGAAATCAAAGCCTTCATGGAAAAAGTGAAGCACATGGAAAAAATGATGAAGTATCTGAAGAAGAAAGAAAACCTAGTTGATACAGGCTCTCTGAGCTTATTTTCCAACATAAGAGTTCCGCCAAAGTTCAAAATGCCAAATTTGGACAGATTTGATGGTACTACTTGCCCCAAGATCCATTTAAAAATGTACGTGGGGGCAATGCATCCCTTTTGTATCAACAATGAGCTCCTAGCTTAATTTTTTCAGCAAACTCTTACAGATCCTGCACTAAGATGGTTTATTAACTTAGATGTTACCCAAAAACAGACTTGGGAGGACATTTGCAAGGCATTTGTTGAACAGTACCACTATAATAGTGAAGAGGACATTACAAGAAGGGATTTAGAAAACACAAAGCAACTTCCAAATGAGTCCTTCTCCATGTTCTTTACTAGGTGGAGGGCTAACTCAAATGGTAAACAGGCCAACCAAGCAAGAACAAGTAGATATCATTGTCAAGAATCTACTTCATACCTACAGAACCCACTTGTTAACACAATACCTACCCATCTTTAAAGCTTTGGTTGAAACTGCATCAAAAGTTGAAGATTGCATCAAAAGTATATCATTTCAAGCTGAATTCCCCACCACCAACCTGAACAGTGATGAGGAATCTAGTTCTAACTCAACTCCACCTTACCTCAGCCCCAAAAGGCATGTCATAAAGTAGTTCAAGTTCAACTAATCTAACCTGTCTAAGAGTGAATTCCAAGTCTAAACCTAAGTCTAAGTCTGAATCTTAAAAGTCTAAGTCCAAATCTGAGTTGGAGTTTGTCATCTTATTTTTCTTTATTCTCGTCGACCATAGTGGTTCCTTTTGTCATCTTACAATAAAGTTTCCTTTATAGTAATACACATACATTTTCTTTTCGTCTTCCTTGTTTAGTCCAGCATGGATGAGCCATAAAAAATATAAAGAGAAAAAAAATGAAAAAAAGAGAAAAAGAAAAAGAGGAAAAAGAGAGAAATGAACAAACAATCAAATCCACCACAATTAGCACATGTTAGAATTTGAGGTGCCATCAATAATTGCACCTAATAAAAAAAGGTCAAATAGTTGAAGCACAAAGAGCAAATCAAATGGAATTACCTATTGCACATTAGGTAATCAAACAATGCACCTCAACAAGGTCAACAAGTTTAGAAAAGACCTTTGTCAAATCTAGAATTCAAAGGCCAGAGCCCCTTAAAGCAGCAGCCCAAATCATGATGGAATATTTTCTCCTAAATGCAAGCTCGCTAAGCTGAAAACCCAAAAAGGGTGGCTTAGGCAAAAGTTAGAGCTAAGAGAGCTCATCCAAGTCTCCTTCCCTCATGTCCAAAGTTGTCAAATAATCTTCAATCAATCTATCTCATCTCATGTCTCTAGAGTCATCCTTCCTCACCAGAGATTCATTCTTTAAAGATATTTTATCTTTTATGCCCTTATCCTACAATGGGGGCATGTCTTCCTAGGTCGTCATCTATTGTCAATCCATCCTGTCGCTTAGCTCAAAGAGCTAAGGCACAATCTCTCATATATATCTCCAGTCTATCATATCCTTATCTCTCATTTGGAAGCATGATCCCCAATTTATCTTCTTCTATTAGCCCTTTAGCCATTCCTAAGGGCTCTTTGTTTCAACTAATGCAATTTACAATTAAGTGTCACTCCAATAGTCTCTTCAATCTCAAATAACAAGAAAAGCTCGGCTTACTCTTTTCCATGATTCATGCTACAAAAAGCAAAATCATACAACCTCCATGATTCTTTTCAGAAGTTTTAGCCTACCTTTAAACCATTCTCAAATTTTATGAAATCATATTGTTCCATCCCAAGCCACATTAGCAAATCATACCATATACCACCCATTCCTTGGCATCATCTCAAAATGAATAGAACCAAAATTCCCAAGTCTATCAGGGCTCATCATCTTTAAATCTAGCAAAACTAGAAGTCGAGGCATATCTCTCAAAAAGCCTTCATTAAGAAGCCTAAACCAAATGCCTTCATCAAGAAGCCCAAAACCAAAAGCCTTCATCAAGAAGCCCAAATCCGAAAGCCTTCATCAAGAAGCCCAAATCCAAAAGCCTTTATTAAGAAGCCCAAATCCAAAAGCCTTCATCAAAAAGCTCAAATCCAGAAGTTTCAGCCTACCTTCAAACTAAGAAGCCTTCATCATGATGCCTAAATCCAGAGGCCTTCATCAAGAAGCCTAAATCTAAAAAGCCTTCGCCATGAAGCCCATTCCCAAAAAGCCTTCGCCATGAAGCCCACTCCCAAAAAGCCTTCCCCATGAAGCCCACTCCCAAAAAGCCTTCGCCATGAAGCTTAGATCCAAAAGCCTTCACCATGAAGCCCACTCCCTAAAAGCCTTCACCATGAAGCCCACTCCCAAAAAGCCTTCGCCATGAAGCTTAGATCCAAAAGCCTTCACCATAAAGCCCACTCCCCAAAAGCCTTCACAATGAAGCCCACTCCCAAAAGGCCTTCACTTATGAAGCCTATGATCTCCTTTAAGGCAAAATCAGATTAAGCCTTTTAAATGGATTTCCTTCACCAGCCCTACCCTCCTTAGCCAAGACCTTTCCCTATAAGGACTAATCCTTAATCGGAACTTTCAATGGGCAAACTGGGTCGAGCCACCCATATCAGAATTCCCACACCCCTCATCTTTCAGAGACATAACCTTCTCTAAATCTAACAACAAAGTCGAATAGATAGCTTTGATCCCAATCCTTCTAACACCAAAGCCAAATAGATAGCTTTTATCCCTGCTTTTCTAACATCAAAGTTGAACAGATAGCTTTGATTCTATTCCTCCTAACATCAAGGCCAAATAGATAGCTTTGATCTCAACTTTCCCAATCAATAAAGCCAAATAGATAGCTTTGATTATAATCCTCCTAACCACCAAAGCCAAACAGATAGCTTTGATCCCAATCTTCCCAAACATCAAAGTCAAACAGATAACTTTGATCATAATCTCCCCAATAGTAGGACCGAACAGATGGCCTTGCTAAACCAATTTGAATTCCCTAGGTGGACCAAATCTCCAAATCTTTCAAAGTCTAGGCAAAACAGATAGCCTTGATTAAAATTCGCCAAATCATCTTTATCTCCAAACAATTAGGCTAGACATATAGCCTTAATTGAAGATCACCATTCTCACATCCAACACTAAGCCATTGACAAAATCACATTTATCCTATGGGCCCTCTCCAAAAAGGTTCATATCTTTATACCATGTTTGTCCTTTATAAGGTTCAGTTTGCATAAAGCATGAATGTCCTTATGCACTATAAGCACAAGCAGATATCACAAGCCCAGAGTTTGATAGTGTATAGCACAAGTTCTAACATGGTATAGCCTAGAATCTGATATGGCCAAAGAACATATAAGCCAAAAATCTGATGTTGCAAGAGCACAAGCCCAAAGTCGGACATGGCATCTCTTCCTAAGGTTCACTGTCATCAGAATCACCTTTTGCTTAAAGCCAATTCTGATGAGGGGGTAGCTGTGAACCCTCAAATTTGCACCTCCTGATCCGACTGCATCTTGACACCTACTAAGAATAGGGCGCTACGCATACGACGGTCCCGCTAGCCAGTTAGCGGGTAGGGGTCAAGGGGGCAGTGCCCCCTGCATGGTGCGGGGCAGCGGCCCATTGAAAAATAAATTTCCTAAATCTTTCCTTCTCCAGTCGACCGTCTTTTAGTTACAAACCCACAGGATCAAATCGAGCTCAAATTAGAACTAAAACAGATCCAAAATGGATGAAAAAATAGAAAATAGGTCAAACCAGCCGGCCAGTGCATGAGAGGCGCGTCGCCGCCCTGGGCGGCACATTGGCAGCACGTTTGCCATGCCGCCGTCAGGGTGGCATGCCTTTCGTGCTGCTGTATGGGCGGCATAACTACTGTACCGCCTTGGGTGGCACAGAATTGGTGTCGGTAGCCATGCAGCACGATTAACGTACCCCTCGGATGCTCGGTACGTTGCCGGTGTTGCCCATGCCGCCACCATCAACGTGCCAGTGCCACCGTCCGTACCGCCGGCACCCCCCTAGCAGCTCTATAAATAGAGCCTCCTTCTAGCTCATTTGGGAGGAATTCTAAAGATAGAAATTCTCTATGATACATTTCATCATGCTATTTCGTTAATCTTTTGTTATTAAGATTCAAATTTCCAAGGGTTTTGAATCCAAAGTAGAGCTTAGATCCATAGTTAAGCTCACCCCATTCATTCGAAAATCAAGGAAAGCAAAGGTATAATCTTCTTTCTATTTTTCAAAATTCTAAATTCAAATCTAGAATTCTCTTTAGGTCTAAAACAGAAAAGATCTAAAATTTATTAATTTAAGAATCAGAATTAAATTAATAAACAAACCAACACTTTTCCTAGAACCCCTCCTTCACAAGAAGGAAGAACTACGTGGGGTTTGATTCCTATTCAATAGGATATGCAGGCTGCCATTCTGAAGGGCATCAACTCCAAAACCTTTTTATCAATATTCTTATTTTTCTTTTATTTTGATTTATTTATTTATGATATCATATTAGTTTAGTTGGGGAATGCGTGCTTTTCCTAGTACCCATAAGGGCTAGAGGAAAGATCCCCTTTATTTTAATTATTTTTGATATTGTAATAATTAAGTAGGATTGATCTTGCTTATTTATTGTCGTTCCATCTCATTATAAATATGTATATATATCCATTTCATTCATCATTATATTCCTGTTCATGCATACACAAAAATTCCTTTTTATAGAGTTATTTTACAATTTTAGACAAACTAAAGAAAATATATTTTCTTAATTGTGTAATTACCAAAACCTGATCCCCGAGCCCCCCTTGGTCACTTGCGGATTGGTGCATTTTTCCATTGGTATAAATGAAATTATTTTTAGAGTCAATCATATTGGGTTTTCTTTAATTTTCCCAATTAAAATAAATAAATTAAAGTGGCGACTCATTTTTCAACTTTCAAATTACAAAAATCAATTTTCAAAATTCATAGCGAGTTCCAGTTGTGGAGTTTCTCCCGAAAAGCATTTTGATTCTTCCGCAGATCAGACCAGTGTTCGGGCGAAGCCTTATTGGAGAAAGTACAAAATAAGGAGAAAAATTATGAAATGGATGAAAAGAAAAGTGAAAGTTAGAAATAAACATGAAGGATGATAGGGTTGATAGTCCATAGGCCACTAGAATCGTATGCCCTATCTAGACTCATAATGGTCTATGCAAGTACAATTGTAGTAACAGATCTTCCCTCTTCCATTTAAGTAATCAAATCAACAACCCTAACATCACCTCAACTTGTAGGACTCACAAATATATATTTTGCAGTCAGACAAAAAGAAAGAGCCCACATCCTCAAATGAAACCACTTGTCATCCTCAAAGTCTTTGAGATCATGAAATTCTATAACTACAATAGTTAAATCTACTTAATCCTCCACTACCATGGGACTAGCCACTTCCTCACTCAAATCCAAAAGCCGTTTAAAGGAGTTAATATATCCCACTCTCTCAACAGGAGTAGCCAAAAGAGCTTTAGGATTAGATTCGACCAATATAGAAAATTCTTCAAAAATAGGACACATTTCTTCCATGCTTGCCCCAAACCTAAAGACATGGGCAGCAGGATCCCAAAAGTGTATACAAGTGTGCAAAAAATCCCAATCAATTTTCACTCCCCTCAAAGTGGGCATGGCATTTACTCCATACTTCCCTAAATTTATTCTCTCCACTTTAGTAAGATTCTTGCACCATAGGAACATTGCATGACTGAAATAGAGCTCCATTGTGAAAAGAATCAGAAGAAAATAGAAACAAATTGATGAAAAAAGTAAGGAAAGATGCTTAAAAGTATTGGAAAGTGTGCAAAAGTCACTGGAATGAAGTTTTAAGAGGTGGAGAAGGCTATAAATAGTAGAAAATAAAAAAAATCAAAATTAGGGGTGGATTTCAATGCGATTGTTGCACCTTGATTGTGGTTGCCACAACACTCCTTACGGTTGCCCGTAGTAGCCATTTTGGCTACTGCAGGGATGCTTATGGTTGTCACAGGCCCTCTGCGGCTACTGTAGTTATGACTAAATTGCCGCAATGTCTTTTCCATCTCTATTTTTCAAATTTAGGACTACCGAAGACTTCTTAACTTAAAAAAAATATGTATTTAAGTAAAGGAAGCAGAAAAAATGTCGAAAAGTGAGAATGAAAGTTCAAAGCCCTATTTCACTTGCATTTAGGAACTGCATTCATGCATACTACACATACATTATTAGGGATAGAAGAGCATTCCATAACAAGTAAAACTATTCATAACATCACATTTGGGAAAATGATCCATACATGTTCATAACATCACATTTAGGAAGAACTTACATACATGCCATAACATCACATTTGGGAAGAACATCTATGCATATCATCCATAAAAACCAATAACTCAAAGGAATGATAACAGAGCATCTAACGGTGTCTGCACCTCTCCTTTGCTCACGTGGAGATTCATCTCCCTTATCGCCACCAATACCTCTACCTCTACCAACATCTCTACCACCTCCTAGCTTTGCTTGGGTCAAAGTAGATGACAGAGCAGTAGTCAGATGATACATTACCCTCTGGGCCTCACGTGCCTAATCTATAGGCCCCTACAAGACTAAGAAAATCAAGCAACAAAATAAGAATCTAAAGTCATAGTGGAATAAGAACAACCTACCTTAGTGGTATCTATTGGAACTTTAGGCCATCTAAATGGTGTCACCGTAGAAGAATCATACTTAACTAGCTGTCCTTACTCAATAGAAAAGTATTGATATGTGTAAAGGGCCATAAAATATGACGCCAAATATAACCACTAGATGACCCTGAAGCTGTTCCCAAGTCAGGTACAATAGTAGCAGGAGTAGGATTAACCCTAGAAGGCCCTGCTCTATTCAAAGTCCCTAACTGAAGGGGTCTGGGTAGAACTAACAGTCGATCTCTTGGGGTCAAAACTAGAATCTAGCCTAGGGACAGGGCCAATCATCAGGGAAGCTTGGCAGAAGTAGTGATAATCTGCATCATAATCTAAGAAGTGGTCACTGGGGAGGCCTGCCAGAAATGCCTCATCATCTTCAATACTCGACCTATGTCTCATGTCAACCAAGGGAGGTAAAGGTACAATCCTATCACTAGTAATCTACCCCTTCACTCTTTCCTCGAGGTAATATCTTCTCTCATCCCTGAAACAAAAGAGTAGTTTGCATGATGATAGCACATAGTTAGAACCCATCCACACCATCACTAATGGTGGCAAGCAATCCTGATAAGAATTCCACTGGACTTATAAAACAAAAAGTAATTCAGAAGCAATCAAAAGCAACATAAAGCAAACTAGCAAAACAAGTACCTGGTGCACACCCAATTGGCTAAAATGGGTTTGATAACCAGTAAAGCCTATCCTGTCAAAGCGGCTGCAATTACCATAATTCCATAAGTACCTTAGGGCACCCTATCAGGAACTGAATTTCTTAAGGGATGGATACTTGAGTAAAGTATTCATAAGCCTAGTATTACAAAACAGACAGTAGTTAGTCAAGTCGACAAAAAAGTACAAGACAGAAAGCAAAAATGAGAAACATAAGAACATAAGCTTACCTCTTAAATAATATGGGTACCACCTAGGCTAGAGAAAGTGTTTCGGGAGAGATCAGACATCTCCCTATACATTACACACAAAGTGGCACCTCTCTAATCATACACAAAGATTTGGGTCAAGTCCTCCAATGAAGCCAAGATGCTGAGGTCAATAGTATCCCTCATTGTGTTAGAGATAGAGCAACCTAAAATCATCATAAGGCACAAACAGGTTGCTTGCTCAATGATGTAGCTCCCATGCTGATCTAAATCTCTAGTCCAATTATGAAGCTAGACTCTCAATACATGAAAATTAGTGCGAGGAGGGTTAAGACCCAATAGCTCAATCATCTTTTAACTGTCTAGTGCAGTCTAGGAACCATAGAAGTCTAAAGCCTGATGTTGAAAAGGCAAACCAACGAGCAAACAGAGAACCATAGGAGTCACCATCAACTCCTCATATGAGAAATGGAAAGGATTGGTGGTGTCCCACCACCTTTCTGCTAAAGCCTTTAATAAGTTATGATCTCCCTCACAAGAACAGTCTAAGTCGAGCAGACCGAGCAAACCAGAAGGCTCGATCATAGCTCGTACATCAAGATGGTGATTTAGATAAGTAGCAACCCTCACTAGGTTATTTCTACCTCTCTTTGGTCTTAAGTCATATGTCTTTGTATGAAATACATAGAAAATAAATTTTTGCATGCATTAGTAACTAGGATTTTCTTCACTTTTTCTATTTTATTTTATTTTTTTCTTTTTAATTATCATTTAGTGTCATCATAAAAAAAAATATACTACAATCTGCATAATAAATTAGACTACATAATGAACCAAGTTGCATTATATTATCTCTATTACTTGTACAGAACCAACTCAAGTGCAGGAAAGAGAATAAATACCTCTATACTGCTAGTAAATCTCATGTGATCTCTAGGCTCATGTAGTAGAACCTCGGGATTCAAATAGCCTTGGGGCATTGAATAACTTTTCACATGCCTTGAAGTTGAAGAAGCCATCTTGGTGAAAGAGTTTTGGAGAGAAAGAGTGTAAGTAGAGAGACAGAAAGGAAGTTGAAAATGGTGAGAATGAATGAAGAAGGGAGGGGTATTCATAGAAAGAACTGTGGGCCCTACCTCATCATTTCCTTTTAGTTTGCATAGCTTAGTCACCAAATTTCACCATAACAAATCCATTTCAAGTCAAAATTCTATTTTATCCAAATAGATAGATCTGCAAGATTTTTATCTATTTCTCAAAACAGACAGCGTCTTAATCGAAATCCAAAATCTTCTGTAACTATAGAAGGTTCATAAATTCAAAATGTCTAGAAAAATTAGAAAATAGTCTAAATGAATTTAGAAAAGTCCAAAAATAGACATGACACCTTAATATAAACCTTAAAGCTGACTAGGATCTTTAGTTGTCTGAAAACCATGAAAATTTCCTCGATTCACACTTATTCGACTTGGTCTCCTGTCCGGCTGAGTCTGATAAGGGGGATAACTATGAACCCTCCAATTTGCACCACTAGATGATTGACATTTGATTATAAACCTATATAATCAAACTGGTACCAAATCATATTAGAAAATAGATGAGGATAGGTTAAAAAATGAGCTGCGGACCTGTGGGCTGGTTGCGGCAACTCGCAACTGATTGTGATAACCGTAGACTCTGTTATGGTTGCTGCAGGCATCCCTGTGATTATTGCAATAGGCTTTATTATTACCGTAGCCCATGATAAATAACCACAGTGCATTTCTGATAGAATCCCATATTAAAATTGTGCATTTTTAAGACTAAACTCTCTCAATAAATACCTTGCACCTCCTAACAACTTCCACACATAATTAGATACTTCTATACTCCCCCTAAAGCTTTCTAAGCCCTATTTCTAAGCTTCCTAATCATCAAAACCTTTTTTCTAAACCTCCAAATCTATAAAACCCCATTCCAAAACTTCTTCTATCGCCTTAAACCTTATTCATAAGCTTCTTAATCATCTTAAGCCTTATTCATAAGCTTCATAATCACCTCAAACCCTATTCATAAGCCTCCTAATCAACTCAAAGCCTATTCCTGATCCTCCTAATCAAGAAAAGGTGTAATTCAAGATCTTTCTTTCAAAGGGAATTCATGGTATTTAAGTAAGCGTTATTCAAGGTTCTTCCTTCAAAAGAGTTCGTGCTATTCAAGATTCCTTCTTCCAAAAGGAGTTCTCGTGCCATCCCTAAGCCAAGGTGGAACTTAGATCCAGTGCCAAGCTTGCTCCTTACATCTCTCATGACCAAAAGCCAAAGGTAAAAGTTCTTTCCTTTTCCTTTTCAATTCCAATTTTAAGATTTAAATATGAAAAAATCTAATTTTTGTTAATTAAAATTTGACCAAATTAACAAATCCCTAAGCCCTTAAAATCAATCAAAACATGATAACAAAAGCAACGAATTAAAAACCCCTTATTCGCAAGAAGGAAGAACTACGTGGGGTTTGATAAGGCATCAACTCCACTAAAATTAAAAACTTCTTCTCTCTATCATCTTCTTCACATAGTTTAAGGTTGAAATTACTTTTCTTAAATACAAGTCAAAATTTTAGTTCTTTTTATTACAATTGTTTTATTACTTTTTTGATTATTGTAGTTGTTTAGATTATATTTGGAGAATATGTGCTTTTCCTATAACCTATAAGGGCTAAAGGAAAAATCCTCTGATTTTGATATTTTGACTTGTAATAGTTTTAAGTAGTTTTCTTTTATTTTTTCCATTTTGTAATTGTTATTATCTCATATTTGGAAGGCACTGCATGAATAATATTTGTTTCATGCATCATATTATATCTATTCATGCATACATAAAAACTTCTTCTTTTTTTTTTTTTTTTTACAAAAGCTATTTTGTATTTAAGCCAAACTAATTTTTTTATATGGTTTTAATCAAAACTTAGTCCCCGAGTCCTCTTTGGTCATTCGAGGACTAGTGCTTTTCCTTGGTATAAATGGTATAATTTTGGAGTCAATCAAATTGGTTTTTCCCTTTAATTTTCTCAATTAAAATAAACAAAATTAAAGTGGTGACTCCTTTTGCAAATTACAATTTACAAAATGCAATTTTCTAAACTCATAGTGGTTTCCAATCATGACATTTCTCCTAAAGAGCATTTTTGATTCCTTTTAGTGGATCGGGCTGGTGATTGTGCGAGGCCTCATATGTAAGCAAGCTCCCGTGGCCCTTCGACAGGCTCTTTGATTTTATCATCTACATATAGCGCAAGTAAGTATAGACTGACCTTATTGTGTTCTTCGATATGTATTAATGTTGCCTGGGGCTGAGGCAACTAAAAGACTTCTAGCCCGAACTTGACTTTTTCCTCCCATTCTCGGTTGGTATGGAGTGGATATTATGGAAGCATGTTTAGGACCCTCACTTTGGGTAAGGCCTCCCTGTTGCAACCTATGTTGCCCTTTACTTTTTCCTTTATTTTTCTACTCCCTTTTTGCTCATTCAACTCTTTTGGCCTTGTGCCGTGCCTTCATAAGCTTAGCTTTATCAATGAGCTTGGCCATGGTAGGGAAATCAATAGCTATCAAGACAATATAAAGTGGAGCAATCAATCCTTATTAGAATTGATCGACCCTACTTGCTTTAGTAGGTACTATGTGGGAGGTATATTTGCTCAAATGTTTTAATTCTCGAGCATACTCCAATATAGACATTTTGGGCTTTTGCTTCAATTGCTTAAATTGAAGGGCACGGTTTTGCCTTTCCCCTTCAGTTAACAACTCATCCATTAGTCTTTGCTTAAATTCAGCCCATGTAGGAGGGTTGTCTCTATATGGCTGATCCTTAATCTCCCTCTAGAACCATTCCCATGCATCCTTCTTGAATTGTAGCCCTACTAGTTTCATTAGCTTTTCATTAGAGCATGACAGTCTATAAGCTATCTTATCTAGTTCCTCTAAAAACTCTTGGGAATCCTCTCTTTCTTCTCCTTTAAACTTAGGGGATTTCATTTTCTCAAAGTTAATCCCAAAACTCCTTCTTTCAGTAACATTCTTCTTTGAACACGGCATGGCACCCTTGGCAGGAGAGGAGGAATATTCTCAACTCTAGGAAGGAGGGGTGCTATAGGTGGTGGAGGCATTTCCTACCTTCATCTCAATTCTTTAAGTTGTCATCTTAGCTCTTGGTTCTCTTGCGTCAATATGTTAATGTCTCCTGGTAGTCCTCATTCTCTTATATCTACTGTGCATTATCTTGATTAGGATGACTCCCTATCATTATCCCTTACAAATACAACATTAGATGCTGCATCTGGAACATTACTCTTGGCTTCTTGAGATCTTTGTCTCTCTAGTGCTATCTTATGAGATAACATCTATGCCACAAATTTGATAATACCTTCCTTTAGTTCATCTCATATATATCTCAATATGTAAAATATATATCAATTATTTGTAGTCACACTAACTACTATTGAGTATTATCTTTTGTTTTACTATATTAATCATTCATAACATCTAACAATTCCATATAATCATATCATTCAACAATTTCACTATCATTTAACAATTTGTTCACACACATTATATATCTATTCATTATCACATGGATAACTTTCATATAGCAAAGAATCATACATATTAGTTGTTGATTTAGTTCATATCAAATCCCAGTCAACTTCTCTTTTAATTCTTGATTGTTCAATTTTAAAGTCATTCACATGTTTAATATATGCTTATTTCAAAAACTACATTCATCAAAAAGCTTGTAGACAATAATTTCTTAAAGTCATGGTATGAACTTTTGAGTCGCGACTACTATACAATTTTTAGGAACCACGACTTATTATAGTGACTGTAATTGAGACTTAATGGTCATGACCGAGGCTAATTTAAGAGATAAAACATTAATTTGGACCTTAGGATATAGTGCATTTTGTGACCTCAGTCGCGACTGCTACCCAGGGCACGAAACGATAGTCATGACCATAATTAATTTTTGAAAAAAAGGTTCATGAGACACAGTAAGGTTCTCGATCACTGCCATGACTGTGATCCTGGTTGCTAAAACATGTCGTGACCATGATAGATAATTCACAACCATGACATTTAATCGATGAAAAATAATTCTTTCGCGTAGGCCAATTTTGAAAGGCCATAACTTTTAGCTACGGATGAGTTGTGAGGCCTATAATATATCAAATCAAAGCTCATTTAGAGATCTATAATCCTATTTAGATTTACCAACATAGCCCAATTTTAGGCCCAAATTCAATCGTTTAAAGCTACTTTAGAGGCTCTAAAGTTTTTTTTTCCGCCTAGGATAGATCTTAACTCCAATGGTTAATGGACATTTCCTTTCTAAGTACACAAAAGGGATCATAATTCATTTCTTAACTTTCATACAACAGTTACACATCATAGGTATGAAAAAAATTATATACATTTCATCAATTTTTCTCTATATTAGACTATCCGTTACATATACATAATATCAACTATTTCACCAAAATCCTAACCAAAATAAATTCATTCTTATCTTTATTTTCTCAATTCCTTAAACCCCTTTCACTATTCTCAACTTCACTTTCCCTAGGGCCCACATGTCTATGGCCCATGGACTTTAACGAAAAGGATAGCATACGCCTCTTAATAGGACATCTTTCCTCCGAATGATCCAATCTACCATAAGATACATATAGATGATCAGGGAATCCCAACATAGCATCTTGGAGGGGTAGGATTGGTTCTCCTCCTGGGTTTTAGTGCATATGCCTAATTTAGGCTAACTTCCATTTCATATTTCTCATCATCCTTCTCAAACTTTGCACTTCTTGCCTCAATATGTGAAGCTCCCTCATCGCTTCTTCATATTGTGCTTTCATCCTTACCACCCAAACTGGTTTAAGATCCTCTTTTGGATCAATTTCTTTAAGTTCAGATGGAGCGGCTGAAGCAGCATTCGATACTTCCCTTTCTCTAATAGGATTATAGGTTTATGGCATCTATATGCACAATTAAGTAATATAACACAGCAATGCAATAACACAATAATGCATATGTAAATAACAAAGTTGAAAGAGTAACTTAATATATATTGTTAACATAGATCTAACTTAACAACACAATTTGACTATGCTCCATGGTTTAACCTATAATTTATATGATTATTAATCCTAAGCTAGACTTAAACCTTTAGCTTTGACACCAATTTCTAGGCTATGACTATCCTAAAGTTCAGGGAGACATAAGGTCACCTAAACACGTAGAACACCATTGATCCTATTATTATCTTACATATACCATTAGGTCATTTTCCCCAAGATCAAAACCATAATCATTCTTTATCCTTTTCCATTATTACTTTAACCATTCCTTTATAACTATATACTTTAGTGCCATCTCATAATCATGGATAGAACATCATTCATAAATGTTAACAAATACTATCCATATGTTCTTACTTATTATCACAGGTTCATATACCTAACAAATATTATCAATTATTTAGATTACTCTCCAATATAGCATACTTTAATACTAAGCCTTTAAACACTATGGGCCTCTAGATTGATTTTCCTCAACATGACACAAGCAACATAAAATATAGCACTTTTAGCAAGTCCCAAGCGAAGAAGTGTAGCTTAGAATTTACCTTGACCTAGAAAATTATAAACAATTGCGGGATGAGACAAGCTCAGTGAGTACATAATAATATAACATAACATAAAGGCAATATAAAGGTTATTACTTGGATCAATTCAAGGTAGCAATGGAGTGATGTTAATCAAAATGGGTCTCATTGAACTCTAGAATGCATTTTAGCAGAAATAGTATTGTCATAGAAGTGGAAAACTTCCCACACATAAATATTAGAGTGGTGGTCTAAACTTTACTCACTCATATACATCATATTACGCAAGACTGATCAAGTCTCGTAGTTAGGCGTTTCCCCCTAATAGAGGTTAGGTACTCTTGCTTTTCCTACAAGCTTATACCAAATGCACAAGGTTTTATGTAATTCCTTACATCTGAGAGGATTTTTGCTAATTCATAGGTATCAAATGAGAAACATATCCAAAGTCTACAATAGGAAATTAATAAAAGATAGTTTGGCAATTTAATCATTCTGATCATTGAGCATAACATAGGACCAAGGCAAAAGGCTCATTGTGGTCAATATCATATAAGAAAGATATGTATATCCAAAGGGTTCAACAATCAATAGGCAACCATATATCAAATATCATTTTAAGTACATGTTAAGGAATGGCAATTCAAATAATGATTGCAAGAGAAGGCATAGTTGCATCATATAAGTACTCACCTTAATTCCTTTGCTCCTATTGTTTGTTTGTTCTTTGATTAGTTTAATGTCCTTTATGATCTTAAGCAATTTCGTTGCCCTTTTAAAGTTCTACACCCATAACATTTCAATTACATCAATTAGTAACTAATGGTGTTACTAGTTATATCTTTTACTTGTTTTATTACGTTAACTTATAATAGAGATATATCAATTGTGTCATACACATACTTATACTTACTATTATTTCTAAGCAATTCCAAGCTAACTTCATCATTCAATTTCATGATTCCAAGTCTAAATCTCAAAATTTCCAAATTGTTCCATAAACCTTAGAATTTGGGGAAAACTATCAATTTCACTTTCAAACCTCAAATTAACTATAGATTCATCAAATTAACACTTAGGCAATCAATTTTCACCAATTAAGTTGAGTTAATTTACTCTTATTCATATGAACCCTAACTTGTCTCACTTATGTCAAATTTAGGGAAAACTCATAATTTCTCATCAAATATTCAAATTAATTATAGGAATATGAAATTAACATAACATATAATATATAGGATCATTTAATTATCACAATCTAGTATTAGAACACCAAGTTCCCCTTTTAACTATGTTTGTGCCTCTTAGGTTTCCAAGTCTTGAATCATGTTCTCAAAATTCACTCTAACTTATAAATCATTTTTTCTTTATCTAAAATAGCCATAGATGTATTCAATTAAAATTTAGAACACTTCCTTGTCATGTCCTTCCCAGTGGCTGAATTCTCCCTTTAGTGATGTTTAGGTATATTTCTTGTTTTCTCTTCCTATCTTCCCATTAATCCTTTAATTTTCTAGCCAAATCTCCATATCTCATCTAAAATCATCCAAAACTACATCTTATGTATACTCACACTAAGTTGGTCGAATTCTTCATATGGTGTAAAAGAGATTTTTATTCAACTAAATTACTAAAATCAACCTTAGAACATAGAAAAGAGAAGATGAACATGATTCCTCACCTTGGTTAGCTTTGATTTGTTAAATGTAACAATCCACACCCACCCTAGAAATTTTTGTGATAAATTGCTTGAATTAGAATCTATAAGGTTAAGTGTGTGCTTGTGTGAAAATTTGTGATATAGGTGATTGATGAGTATGTGGCATATTAAATTAATTTTAATATGCAAAATATGTGTTGCTATGGTGAAATAAATGATTTACATGAAGTGCATTTGCAGAAAAGAATTTATTTTAAATAAAATGAATTTTCATGCATAAAATAATTTTTAAGCATAAAATAATTTTATGGGTATTTTAAAATATTTTTAAATAAATATTTTTGAGGGAAATATTTCAGAATTAAAAAGAAAAATATTATTTTCATATTTAAATCCATTCAGCCAAAATTTTTAAAGAAAAAGCCCAATTACCCAAAAGCCCACTACACAAAAATGCTCCTAACCTAATTCATTAAGGGTAATAGTGGAAATTCCACTCCAACCCTAATATATATTCTAATTTTTGGCCAAGCAAGGGTTTCCAGCAGCCATTCCCTTATTCTTTCTGTATTCTAATAGAAAAACCTCTCAAAATAATTCTCTCTATCGAAATATCGAAAACACTTTACCGTTTCGTGATTTCGTGACTGTAATCGTAAGTTTTTATTCTCTTTCGATTTCTAAACTGTTTTCTATGAAATAAATTATGGAAAAATTATTTTGAACTATTTGATTACTGATTTCTATAGATTAATTCTGTTTGAGTGAATTTTTGGGAGCAAAAATTTATTTTTTACCGAAAACACGATTCTTTCCGCAAGATTTCTCCAAAGGTGAATTCTATAACTTAAAATCACAATTTTATTGCATAAACATCATAGGGGGGGGGGGGGGGGGGGGGGGCGATTTGTACTTTTTTGCATTCTAAACTGATTTTTGATTTGTTTTGATAAAAAAATATTGCATGAAATGATATTTATGCATATTTCTGTGATGACCGAAAAGTTTTGAAAAACAAAGGAATTCAAGGTTTTCGTGTTAGGATTTGGAAATTGGAAAATTCTATTCTTTCATGAACACATGGCTGCTGATTTGTGTGAATTGATGTTCTAATATGATATTTGTTATGTTTAGATGAAAAATAATGACTTGAATCATGTGTCTGTTTATTGCTGAAATAAATGAAATGCGCGGAAAGTGCAGAAACTCATGATTTTTCACCTAAGCCTTTAAACTTGGAATTTTTTTGTATAAACCTTACCTATGGCTGCCGATTCATGAAGGAATGTGTTCTAAACTGATATTTTCAATGATTGAATGAAAAATAATGGTTTAAACAACCTATTTGCGTATTTCTGAAATGACTGAAAAATACCAAGAATAAGAAAACTCATATTTTGTGCACTATAATGCAAGAGATTGAATTTTTATATATTAATGGCACCAATAGTGGTTGATTCTTATGGATTTAAGTTCTAAAATGATTTTTGTTATGTTTAAATGAAAAATCTTGGTTCAAACCATGTTTTTACATATTTCTGAAATAGACGGAAAGCACGAAAAGAAGAAGAATTTGGTTTTCACCTTAATGATGCATTCGGCCTACATGAACAATTGTGTCCAAATGTTTATAAATTTTATGTGATGTGTCTTGGTGATTGTTGACATGTATGTATGTATAGTAGATGATGAAATTGCATGTTAGTTGAAGGTATGATCCTAGATAAGCTTAAATGTATTATAGTATACTTAAAGTATACTTAAGGTATCTTAATATTATATTATGGTTAGAATGCAAATGTGATTGGGGCATATGGAACTAGATGTTATGATGACTTGATGATGAATATATGGTTATGAGTTGATGAAGTAAAAGGGATCATAAGAGTTAAGTATGATGTTTGAAGGATTAATTGTTAAGCTGACATGTATGGAAGTGTAAAGTGAACTAAGATAATTGACAAGTGAATTGATATTGGGGTAATGATAATGTGATGACCTTAAAAAGGTATTGATATGATTGCAATGTGTTTTCATGTGAGCCTATAAGGCCTAGATATGCAAGACTTTTAAGTCAACGTGATATGTGCAAGTGATGAGTACACCTATGTGTGGACTCTAAGTGTATGTGTATGTTATATGTACATGGGTAGTTATGGGATAGGAACATCATGAGTAAATAAATACTAAGTATTAAATCAAATATTATGTTAGAGTTTGAGGAGCCTTAGAAGTGCAAAGGGGACTACGAGTACTAGGAGCAAAGGAACCCTAAGGTGAGCAAACACAATGCTTTTGTTATAAGAGTGAGTAAACATCATATTCATGTTATAAGTGCAAACAACATTTTGTTGTGTTACAAGAATGTGATATATTGCTATGTGAACCTTTGTGATCTTTGAAACCCAAGTTCTTTCCATTTTTATTTTATTATATGATTTCTTTGTCAAGCTTGGGTTACCAAGGGACATTTGGTCCAAAACTATTTTGTTTACCCAATGAGAACTTTTTTTTGTGAATGACACCCTAACTTGTATTCTTTTTGGAACTACACTTTCATTGTATTATTGTTGAAAGCCAAACCACTATTATTATTGAAATATATGTTATTGTTGCCTTATGTGATATTGTTAATTATGTTTACCAATAGCTCTAGCTATGGTACCTTTACCCTTTACGTAGAATCCTCGTGCCGATGCAGGTAATCATCAGAACCTGTGCACATGGTCTTAACCCGATGGATAGGGGTAATGTATCCACCTCAACTAGAAGGGGCGATTCTGGCCATGAAGCCTAATCAGCTTCACACTTTCTAAGTGATGGGAGTTGGAATTTGGCAAAGGCGACCTCTCCTTGATGTGTTTAGTCTTCACTCTATAAGTGTTATAAGTGTGATTTCTGCAAACTTGCTAAGTTGAACCCTTGTTTAAATTACAACCTAATTCATGAGTTATAAACCATGAAATATATGTATAAGCTATATGTTTCCTTTCAAAGGAATATGTGATAATGTATGTGCCTTTTTGTTTACTCATTGAGATAATCTATCTCACCCCTTTTCCTTGTGTGGTTCCAGGTGAGCAAATGTGAGGAGGCAAGGTGATGGCCCAAGCATTCTACTTCGCTTAGGGAATTCCTTGTCCAAGTTATCAATAATACTATGTTAATGAAGTCCTGTTTTTAGATGGTCCGGGAATGTTAATTGATACTTATAGAGATTTATATTATTTTTCCTTGTGGATTTTATATGTAACGATTTACTTTAAGTCTTCCGCAAATTATGGTATTTATCTAAATGTTTTAAATGAGTTAGTGAAGAAGGTTCGGTAAGATCCTAGGCATGATTGTTATATGTTAGTGGGTTCTACGGGCGTGGGTGACCTTATGTCTCCCCGTGTTCTAGGACCGTCATATCTCATAAGGTTAGGATGTGACATTAAAGCTCTTATTGGAATTGATGTAGAGATGATCTCTTTTCTTATTATGAAACTTTGGTGTAAAAATAGGCTAAATATTATTTCATAACATAAAATTTGCTTATATATATAGATGGTTGGATGGTGAGGATTTGATCAAGTTAAATCTAATGGTTAAGAAGTTGGATGGCTAAGATTGGATCAAGTTGGATGGCTAGGATTCTCTCTACAATGGTGATGTTCATCATGTAGTGTTGGAGTGTTCAAGTGAATCTAGACTCATGTGTAGAGAAGATGAGAGTTCAACTTAGTTTAGAATTTTGACTTGGTCAATTTTTGATGGCTAGTTGGTCAAATTTTGTAACTCTTTCTCTACAACATATTCTTATTGTCTTGGGCCAAATATTTTTATCTCACAAGTTTTGATGTTCATTAAATCTTAGGCTCAACAGGCAAGCCTCCTTATATTGGGCTTGGGCCTTTGTTATTTCAAGGCCCATTATCAAGCCCATATGCCCATTAACATACTTAGAAATTTTCCTTTTAAATTCCTTTTTTTTTTCTTCATTATAACTTTTAAATTTATGTTCTCTAACTTCTTTGCATACATCATTAATTGTCATATGAACCCTATTTAATTCATTAGAGCACAATTAGTCATAATAAAATCATATACTAGGCAAACAATTCAAATAGTATCAGAAGGTTCCTAATTGATTCTCTTTCATTTCTATACTATGATAACATTCAAAGATCTAGTCTTTTAGCAGCATTAGTAATTAGAATGAGTTATGAAATACTTGGATATTACATTCTACCATTTTAAAAAAAAAAATTTCTTTGAATTTTTAAAAGAACTTACATGTTACCGGTTAAATAATTGTGGATACTTCCAAAGCATACCATCTTCGCTTTCCCATGTACATTCTTCCACATTATGGTTACGCTATTGGACTTTGACCATTGGTATCTCTTTGTTTTGAAGCTTTTTCACTTATCAATCCAATATATTGATCGGAACTTCTTCATTGGAAAGGTGTTAGTTGATCTCGATCAATTATGGTTGTAATATATGCGAGGGGTTAGGGATGTACTTTCTTAACATCTACATATGAAAAATTGGATGCATATGTTCTAATGCTAAAGGTAATGCCAAATAATATAAAACTTCTCTGACCTTATAAAGAATCTCAAAAGGTCCAATGAAGCGTGGGAATAATTTTCCCTTTTTGCCAAATCTCATTACTCTTTTCATAGGGGAGACTTTCAAAAAGACATGGTCACCCACCATGAAATGGACATCCTTCCTCTTAGGATTGGTATAACTCTTCTGGCGACTAAAAGCAGTCATCGATCTTTCCATAATTATTTTCACTTTTTTAATGGCTTCTTTAATCATATTTGGAGCTTTAAGATACTTCTCACTCACTTTGGTCCAACAAATTGGGGATCAGCATTTTCTACCATATAGTGCCTTATACGGTGCCATTCCTATGGAGGAATGGTAACTATTGTTATATGTGAATTCAATAAGTGGGAGGTGTTTATCCTAACTTCCTCTAAAATCCATAACGCACATACAAAACATATTCTCCAATGTCTGTATTGTTCTCTCAGATTGCCCATCCGTTTGTGGGTGAAGGGCAGTGCTAAAGTCCAGTTGCATGCCCAAAGCTTCTTGTAATTTTTGCTAGAACCTCAATGTGAATTGAGTCCCTTTATCCGAGATAATGAAAAGTGGAACCCCATGTAATCTTACAATTCCATTTACATATATCTATGCATATTAGTTAGCAAAATATGTAGTCTTTACCTTAATGAAATGTGCAGATTTTGGTCAATCGATCCACTATGACCCATGTTAAGCCATACCCTTTTGTAGTCTTGGGTAGACCCACTATAAAATTCATGGTAATCCATTCCCACTTCCACTCTGGTAATCTTATTTCCTAAAGTAATCCGGATGGTCTTTAGTGTTCAAATTTTACTTGTTGACAAATGAGACATGAAGCTACAAAATTCGCCACATCTTTCTTCTTTCTAACCCCCCAATAAGTACTCTTTATATCTTGGTACATTGTCACATCTCAATTTTAGAGATATGATGGTCCTAGAACATGGGTAGACATAAGGTCACCCATGCCCATGGAACCCACTCATACATATAAAAATATTACCTATGATCATACCAAGCCCCATACATTAACTTAGCTAAACCATTTATAAGAAAACTTTAAGTTGTGAAAGAATAATTAAAATATACTTAAATAGAATCCATTAGAAAATATTATTTAGACTCTAAATAAGTCACCAAAGCATAACATTTCAAAATAAATTCCCAAAACAAAATTCCTGGGGGTCTAAAGATGACTCTTCATCACATCGCAAAGTAAATAACTTGGACAAGGAAATCCCCCAAGTGGAGTAGATTGCTTGAGCCATCACCTTTCTTCCTTATAATGCTCACCTAGAACCACACAAGGAAAAAGGGGTGAGATAGATGATCTTAATGAGTAAACAATATAGCTTATGTAATAACACGTATCCCTTAAAAAAGGGCCCACAACTTATAATGCATAGTTCATGAATCAAAGTTCATGGTTCATAGTTTACAATTTAGCAAGTTTCACATAAATCACACTTATAACACTTATCACTTATGAAGAGTTGATGACTATTTTAGCTCATTCACTTTAGGGAGAGGTGGCTTATACCAAATTCCAACTCCTAACCCATCACTTATAAAGAGTCGTGAAACTGATCAGGCTCTATTGCTAGAACTACCTTTTCTAGCTGAGGTGGATACACTATCCTTATCCATCGGGTTAAGATCATGTGCACAGGTTCCGATGATTACCCGCATCGGCATAAGGATTTTTGCATAAAACGTTAAAGGTACCATAGCTAGAGCTAATGGTAATCACTTTTAACAATAGCACCAAAGAAACAATAACATGTAGCATGATAGCAATAGCAATTTAACTTATTGAACAAAAGATAAGATCATAGTGTTGTTCCAGAAAGAAAGTAAGGTAATGCAACAAATACAAAAGATCTTACATATCATTGAATAACAATAATGGCTTTGGACTAACTGTCCTTTGGCAACCAAAGCTTAACAAAGAAATCATATAATTAAAATTGAAAGAAGAAAAAGACTTGAGTTTCAAAAATCTCAAAGGGTCCCATAACATAATCACTTGTACTTGTAACATGAATATAATGTTTACTCACCTTGTAGTTCCTTTGCTCCTAGTACTTGTAGCACTTTTTGAACTTCTAGTACCCCTCAAGCTCTAATATAATATTTAATTCAATACTTATTATTCATTTAACATCATCCTATCCTATCCTATAACTACCCCTTGCACATATAATATTCACATATACTTGTAGTTGCACATAGAAGTGCACTCATCACTTGCACATAACATGTTGACTTTCAAAGTCTTGCATACTTTGCCTTTATAGGCCCACATGAAATTATATTACAACCCATATTATGACTTTTCTAAAGTCAAACACCATATATCATGATCTTAATATCAATTCAATTTAACATTCAACTTAGTACATTTAACACTTTACATATATATCAATTTAACAAGTAACCTTTCAAATATTATGCTTATCTCTTATGATCAATTCATACAGTCAATCTCATTATCCATTTAAGATCATTAACTCATCATAAAACTTATTTCCCATATCACTTAATCACATAAACATATTAATCAAATCATAGAAATAGGGTTAGGAAAACCTTAGGTACACCCTATTGTCTCTAGGCTTGTCTAGAGTTATTTCTTCAATCAACATGCAATCAAATCATTTATCAATCAGGTATACATGTCAATAATCATTAAAATATATCACATAAAAATTATAGACATTGGGATTGAATTCTCAATGTAGGCCGAATTATACAATAAAGGAAGATCATGAACTTTCTTACTTTTCCCACTTTCCATTCATTATAATAATATGCAAACACATGATTTAAACCAATATTTTTCATGTAAACATTGCAAAAATTATTTTACAATATTGATATATATGAATCTGCACCTATATATATATATATATATATATATATATATATATATATATGCATGAAAATTTTCCAACTTTAGGTTATAGGATGAAACGATGAATCTTTCTTATTTTTGGTCATTATAGTAACACATAAACGCATGATTTAAACTATTATTCTTCATCCAAACATAACAAAATTAGTTTAGAATCTAAATATTCACAAATTAGTAGCCCTTGGTACTACTTATGCATGAAAATTTCAAATTTTAGGTTGTTGGGTGAAAATCACGAGTTCTCTTGCTTTTCAGTATTTTTTGTTCATTATAGTAATATACAAGAATATGATTTAAATCAATATTTTTCATCTAAATACAACAAAAATCAATTTAAAACACAATAATGCAAGAATCAGTAGCCCCCCTTGTGTTTATGCATGAAATTTCAAATTTTGAGTACTAGGGTTCACCTTTAGAGGATTCGCGTAGAGAGGCTTGTGTTTTCAATAGAAAAATCAATTTCTCTTTCAAAAATTCACCTAGGTGAAATTTAATCAATAGAAATTAGTAAATACTTAGTTCAAAATAATTCTCTCATGATTAGTTTAAAAAAATTCAGATAGTAATTTGAAAGGAGAGAAAAACTTATGAAAATGATCGCAAAATCTCAAGGTTTGAAGGTGCCTTATGAATTTCGGTCATTTTTGAGAGAATTTTCTACTAAAAATATGATAGAAAGTAGAATGGTGGCTATTACTACTAGGGCTAGCTAAATTTCACTTAAAATATTTAGGGTTTTGGGCTAATTCTAAATTTACCTTTAATGAGTTAGGTGAGGAGTGTTTTAGTGTAGTGGGCTTTTGAAAAATTAGGCTTTTTATTTAATTTATAGGCTAATTGTAGGTAATTAAAAATAAAATATTTTTTTATTATTTCATTAAAATTTCCCCCAAAATATTTATTTAAAAAAATATTTTAAAAATACTCTTAAAAATTATTTTATGCTTAAAAATCACTTTTTGCATGAAAATTCATTTTATGTGCAATAAATTATTTTATGCTCATGCACTTCATGTAAATCACTTATTTCACCATAATAATTCATATCATGCATATTAGAACTAATCTAATGTAACACCACACATAAATTTTCATAAAAGCACCTATTTTGTCATAATAGTTCTAAATTTAAGAAATTTATCACCAAACTCCTAGAGTAAATGTGGGTTGTTACATTCTCTCCTCTTAAAAGAAATTTGTCCTCAAATTTAGATACTTACTTAGACGTTCTCGAAAAGCTGAGGATGCTTTTATTGCATCTTTTCCTTGGCTTCCCAAGTACACTTGTCTATCCCATGATTTGACCATTGAACCTTGATCATGGGTATCTCCTTATTCCTTAACCTTTTTACTTTTTGATCCATTATGGCTATTGGTAATTCCTCATAAGATAATTACTCATCTATTACAATGTTTGGAGGTGACAACACATGGGATGGATTTGATACATATTTCCTTAGCATTGAGATATGGAAAACTAGGTGTACATGTGCCATAGTTGGCAGTAAGGCAAGTCTATATTATACTTCCCCAACCTTATCCAAGATTTTGAAAGGACCAATGAAGCGAGACGATAGCTTTCCTCTCTTATAAAATCTCATGACATGTTTTAGTGGGGAAATCTTTAAGAAGACGTGATCTCCTATGGCAAAATGAACGTCCTTTCTCTTGGGGTATGTATAACTCTTTTATCGACTAAAGGCCGTCTTTAGCCGATCTTGGATTAAAGGTACCTTCTCAATAGTCTCCTTAAGCAATTCTGGCATTTTCATATACTTGTCTCTAGGCTCAACCCAACAAACTGGATAATGACATTTCCTCCTATACAATGCTTCGTATGGTGCCATACTGATAGACGAATGGTAGCTATTGTTGTAGGCAAACTCAATCAAGGGTAGATACTTATCCTAGCTACCACCAAAATCCAGAACACACATCCTTAGTATGTCCTCTAGTGTCTAAATTTTCCTTTTAGACAGTCCATCGATTTTAGGGTGAAACGTGATACTAAAATCCAATTGCATTCCCAACATTTCTTGTAGTTTTTGCTAGAACCTTAAGGTGAACTGAGTGCCTCAATCTGAGATGATAGAAATCAATACTCCATGTAGTTTCACGATCTCATTTATGTATAATTGCACATACTAGGCTGTAGAGTAGGTGGTCTTGACTTGCAAAAAATGTGCAGACTTTGTTAGTAGTCCACTATGACCTATACATAGTCATATCCTTTGGAGGTTCTAGGTAACCTAATTACAAAGTCCGTAGTGATACACTCCCGCTTCCATTTAGGTAGTTGAATCTCTTTAACAGTCTAAAGGGTCATTGGTGTTCATACTTGACTTGTTGGCAAGTTAGGCATGATGCCACAAACTTAGCCACATCCTTCTTCAGTCCAAGCCACCAATAACTTACTCTCACATCATGATACATCTTGGTAGTTCCAGGATGAGCACAGTAACGTGTCTAATGCGTCTCCTTCAATATCCTTTCCCTTAGTCTCTCTATATCAAGCATGCATACTCTTTTTCCACACTTTAAAATCCCATTGACTACTTAGAATTCAGAGTTCTTTCTTTTCTCCATTTCATCCTTTAACTTAACCAAGTGTGGATCCTTATCTTATAAAGCCTTAATCTCCTCCACTAGTTTTGACTTCACTTGAAAATGAGCCACTAAAGCTTATAATTCTCCAATCTCCAGCCTCAAGCCCTGACTAAACAATCCTTTTAACTCTTTCACAATTGACCTCTTTCATATAGTCACATGGGCTAGGCTTCCTATTGATTTTCAACTCAAGTCATTTGCAACCAAGTTCGCTTTTCTGGGTTGATAGAGAATCTAGAAATCATAGTCCTTCAACAGTTCAATCCATCTCCTCTGCCTCAAGTTGAGGTTGCTTTGGCTCAAGATGTACTAAAGACTCTTATGATCTATATAGATTTCACACTTTGTCCCATACATGTAGTGTCTCTAGATCTTAAGAGGGAACATTACTACAGCTAGTTCCAAGTAATGAGTAGGGTAATTTACTTCATACTTCTTAAGTTGTTGTGATGCATAGGAAATGACTTTACCATTTTGCATCAAGATACATCCTAGTCTTACTCTTGAGGCATGGCAATAGACTGTAATCCTTCTTCACCTTTGGGTAAGGCCAAAATTGGTGTTGATATCAAGCACTTCTTAAGCTTTTCGAAACTCTCCTCATAGGACTCTTCCCAATTAAACTTAACTTATTTTTTGGTCAACTTAGTCAATGGGGCTGCTATCTTGGAAAAGTCCTATAACCCACCATGCCTAAAAACTCTGAACTTCATAAACTATTGTGGGTCATGCCTAATTGGCTATCGCTTTAACTTTCTTGGGATCAATTTGAATTCCTTCCATACTCACTACATGCCCAAAAAAATTGATAGACTCCATCCAAAACTCACACTTAGACAACTTCGCGTGGAGTTGGTGGTCTCACAATGTTTAAAGTGCAATCCTCAAATGCTGTTCATGTTCTTCTTTACTCTTAAAGTAAATCAGAATGTTGTCGATGAACACAATCATGAACTTATCAAGGAATGGTCTAAATACTCAGGTCATCAAGTTTATGAAAGTAGCAGGAGCATTTATCAAATTGAATAATAGGACCATGAACTTATAATGACTGTATCTTGTATGGAAGGCTATCTTGCAGATGTCTTCTCTATGGATCTTTAGTTGATGATAGCCGAACTTTAAGTCTAACTTGGAGAAGTAACTAGCTCCTTGCAGTTGATAAAAAAGATCATCTATCCTCAGTAAAGGATACTTATTCTTTACGATGACTTTGTTGAGCTAGCAATAATTGATGCACATCTAGAACGAGCCATCCTTCTTTTTCACGAACAAAATTGGTGCACCCCATGGTGAACTACTTGGGCAAATGAAACCCTTATTGAGTAGGTCATACAGTTGCATCTTTAATTCTTTTAGCTTCATTGGTGCCATATAATATAGAGGTATCGATATGGGTTATGTGCCCTATAGCAGCTCGATGTTGAACTCGATCTCACAATTTGGTGGTATCCCAAGTAGATCATTAAGAAAAATGTCTATAAATTTGTCCACTACTAGCATGCTCTTGCTTCGGATGGCAGCCTCTTTGTTAGCATCAACTATGTGAGCTAAGTATGCTTGGCATTCTTTCCTTAATATCCTCCTTACTCCCAAGGTTGATATCAAATTCAGAGGTTTCTCATTCCTATCTCCTTGGTACTTAAACTCCTCCCTATCTTAGTTTGAAATTCCACTAACTTTTCTCTACAGTCGATGCAAGCTCCATGCTCATAAAGCCAATCCATACCTAAGATTACATCAAATTCTAGTACATCTAG
Source organism: Reutealis trisperma (assembly GCA_947687605.1). Lineage (NCBI taxonomy): Eukaryota > Viridiplantae > Streptophyta > Magnoliopsida > Malpighiales > Euphorbiaceae > Reutealis > Reutealis trisperma. The sequence goes on along the minus strand of CANTUT010000213.1, from coordinate 161,924 downwards.
TTCCAATAATTCTATAGGAAGTTTTCATCCATTAATGTCTACCTCACAATCCTTAAATATATATTTCACTTCCATCATTTCTCCCTGAGGAGTCGACACTACTAAAGGTTCAACCATTAATTCCTTATTTCTACCAAGACTCTTAGCAAAATATGGTGATACAAAAGAATGTGTAGCACCAGAATCAATGAAACATCTTGCACTATAATTTTGGATGGGAATGATACCTATGATTGTGGTGTGTCAAGCATGGGCCTTTTGCTGATTTAGTGCGAAGACTTAACCCTTGCTCCTATTGTCCGCCGCTGGCACGTTTCTATTAGCTGGCCCTTTATTCTTAACTCCTTGCACTTAGGATTAGAATGGTCTGGATTGTGGAGGCACTGAAGTCGCATTTCTCTAATTCCTTGTCTGAGGGCAATCCTTGACGAAGTGACCCATTTGCCCACACTTTAAGCATGCACTAGAAATTCTCCGGCACACTCCAAGATGCTTCTTTCCACACTGACCACAAATGGCGACATTATGCTTAGCTTGACCATTCCTCTATCCAAGTGTTGAGATTGTCGGTAATGATTCCTTTCCCAAACCTCTTCCTTTCCTATACTGGCCTCTATGCCCTTTGCTCTCGTGTTTCCCCTTCTGATCACATTCTGTGAGTTCGGCCCTCTCGGCCTTATATCTCTTTTGCATTATCTTGGCCTTATCTATCAGCTTGGCTAAGGTCAAAAATTCAGTCGCTGCCAAGGGGTTAAACAGTGGTGTAACCAATCCTTTCAAGAAATGATTGATGCAGCTTACTTCAGTAGGAACAATATTAGTAGGAAACCTGCTAAGTCAGTTAAACTCTTTAGCATAATCTGACACTGACATTTTGGGTTTCTGCTTCAATTGCTCAAAGTCTATTTCCTTCTTGTATAGGTAGTATTTCCCACCTTTGAGCTCACAGCTCATCCAATTCCTTGCATAAGTCTCTCATTTCCTTGCGCATAGCTTACACCTCTTGCGAAGATGCTTGCTCACTAGAGCTTATGGTTGGTGCCCCCGAATTAGATCTTTCTCTTAACTATGCAAGTGTAGAGGCAGCATTCAAAGCAGTGTCCGATATCACATCCTCGCTAGCCCTAATGGGTTGAGCAACAGTATGAACTTTCTTCTTAGTAGGCATTCTGGTATCACGATAAGGGAATTTAGTGCTAACTCCCTTCTAACCCATCTAACCTTATCATATCATACTTACTATGCAATTTACATGAATGCACATAAGATCATATCACATCTTAGATCACATTTCGCATAGCATATATCATATATCATGGCGTGTATCTGTGAGGCCTCGCTTGAGCACCGGCCCGGTCTGCTAGAGGGAACTGGGATGCTCATTTGAGTTTGGTCTCATGATGGAACCCTCAGGTTTGGATTTGGTTATTTTGAAAAATGATTTTTGGGAGTCGCCACCCTAATTTTTTTTAAATGGGAAAATTAAGGAAAAATCTAGTTGACTCCAATGCATTAATTTTTACTTAATTTGCCCATGGATAAAATCACTAGCCTTGAACTAGGTTGAGCTTGGGGACTAGGTTTTTGGTTTTAAATAATCAAAATTTGGCTCTTAAGTTTAATTTGACTTGAAAATTGGATTTCATGAATGACATTTATAAGATGATATTAAAGAAAATGCATGAATATGGCAAAACATGAATGCATAGTGAAAATAAAACATTCACAAATTAATTAAAAAAAGGGAAAATAGATTGATAGAGATTCAAATTTGAGTGTGGATTTAGATTCTAAACGTGCCTACGTACCCTATTGAATGGGGATCAAAACCCATGTAGTTCATTCCATGATTAAGTAGAAAGGTTTAGGAGTTGATCATATTGATTTTGTTTTGGGTGTTTTGAGAGTGAGGGCAAAAGGTTGATACCTTTGCTTTTAGTGGGTGGAGGGTTTTACTAGACCAAAGTTCCATTTTATCGGGACCGGGTGATTGGATGGATTGGAAGATTAATTAATTAATTAAAATGATTAACTAACTAATTAATATGATGAAATGGATGGATTGATGGATTAATTAATTAATATAATTAATTAATTAATTTGAATAAAGGGTGGATTAAGAAAAATGATAAATTTGATTTAAAAAAAAAGAATGATTTTTGAAAAAAGGAGTGATTAATTAATTAATTAAAAAGATTAATTAATTAATTAATTGAGTGATTAATTAAAAAAGAGTTTTAGTTTATTAAAAGGATTAATTAACTTAGTTAGGATGAGATAATTAATTAATTAAAAAGATTAATTAATTAATTAATCACAGAGTGATTGGAGGGAGAAGAAGAGAGGAATTTAAGGATAGCAATCTACTCAAATTCAAGGGGTGTGTTGGAATGAGAAGTGAAGGAGGGTATTTATAGGAAAAGTGGGTGAGGGTAGTTTAGGTAATGAAAATGTGAAAAGGCCATGAGGGGCAGGGCTAGAAATGGCTGAAAATTATACTCAAAGGGGGTAAAAGGGTCATTTTCTGCACAGGTGGGGCCTATAGGGATCAAAAGCTTGCAGAACCTGGTGCAGCGTCGCACTAGGCCTATGCGGTGCCGCATCAAGTTCTTGCAGCATGCCACACAAGGGGCATGCGGTGTTGCACAGCTCTAACGCGGTGTTGCACGCTTGCAGTGTGGCATGCCATGTGGAGCTGGCACGTTTTTGAGTTTTTTTTTTTTTTTTTGAGATTGGTTGTTGGTATGGAGTTTGGGAAATTTGGATGTTTGGTGGCAATGAAAATGAAGTCTAAAAAATTTTCTTTTGGGGATGCTGTCCCTAAATCCCAGCCCGTTAACCGGTTAACAGGACCACCGTAATAGCTTTGCGTAACGTGTTAAATTTAGCAAGTGTTAAGGTTGCAGTTAGATGCTAAGGGTGTAAAATTGAGGGTTCATAGTTGCCCCCTCATCAGAATTGGCTTTGAACAAAATGTGATTATGATGATAGTGAACGTTGGGAAGAGGTGCCATGTTAGATTCTGGGCATGTGTGTTCTTGTCATGTCCTTTGGGAGGAGGACCTCTTGGATAAATAAAACTTTATCAATTTCTATCTATTCAGCCTTGACATTGGTTGCAAAAATGGTCTCAGTGAATTTCAATTAAGGCTATTTGTTCGGCCTTAATGCTGGAGATGAAGAATGTTTGAGGCAAATCTCAATCAAGGCTATCTGTCCGGCCTTAATGTTGGAGATAAAGAAGGTTTGGTGAATTTCAATCAAGGCTATCCGTTCGACCTTAATGTTGAAGATAAAGAAGGTGTGGTGGATTTCAATCAAGGCTATCCATCTGGCCTTAATATTGGAGATAGAGAAGGTTTGGTGAATTTCAATCAAGGCTATTCGTCCGGCCTTAATGTTGGAGATAGAGAAAGTTTGGTGAATTTCAATCAAGGATATCTATCTAGCCTTAATGTTGGAGGACAAAGAAGGTTTGGTGAATTTCAATCATGGCTATCCATTCAGCCTTAATGTTGGAGATAGAGAAGGTTTGGTGAATTTCAATCAAAGCTATCCATCCGGCCTTAATATTAGAAATAGAGAAGGTTTAGTGAATTTCAATAAACGCTATCCCTCTGGCCTTAATGTTGGAGATAGAGAAAGTTTAGTGAATTTCAATCAAGGCTATCTGTCCGGCCTTAATTTTAGAGATAAATATGATCTGAAGTAAATCTCAAGGCTAACTGTTTGGTCTCAATGCTAGAGGTAAATATGATTTGGGGTAAATCTCAATCAAGGCTATCTATTTGGCCACAATGTTGGAGATAAAGAAGGTTTGGGGTAAATCTCAATCATGGCTATCTGTCCGGCCTTAGTGTTGGAGGTAAAGATGATTTGGGTAAATTTCAATCAAGGCTATTTGTTTGGCCTTAATGTTTGAGGTAAAGAAGATTTGGATAAATCTCAATCAAGGCTATTTGTTTGGCATTAATGGTAGAGGTAAAGATGATTTTGGACAAGATAATTTAGTAAAAAAAGAGCCTTGACCTATGGCGAGTCGGCTTGTGAGATTCCAAGGAAGAGCCTCGGCTTATGGCGAGTTGACATGAAAGATTTTGATAAAATTTTGGCTGTGCCAAAGAAACTTAGGCTTCTGAATGTAAGGGGTTTGGCCTTTCAAAAGGCTCAAAGGAACTTTGCTGGGAGTAAAAGGACTCTAGAAGTCATGCTTCATTGATTAGATCTGGAAAGGTACCATTTAGCTTCAAAGAGACATTGGTCAGCTTTAAAAGGTATCGGTTAGCTTTGACGATGTACTAGTTAGCTTTAAGAGAGGCTAGTGAGGCTATTAGCTCAGCTTATGCATGATAGTGAATGATTGCAGATGATTGCATAGATGCTAGTGCACAGATGATGCATGCATGTTTTAGAATTCATAGACCTTTTATTTGACTTCTATGCCATGCATGATTTGTGATGATGCCTATAATGGATGATTGTATAGATGCATGAGGGTGGATTCACGCATTGCTTTATGAATGCAATACATTTATGGAATGAGGAACTCAACTTGGGTTAGTATAAGATGGTTGCCATGGTGGTATTATGAGGAGTTCGAGGGGTTGCTTCAGGTTTTGGAATTTGGTGGCCTATGGTTTTTGTTTTGGTGCTGCTGAGGAGGAGCTGTGCTTAATCCCGGGAGATAGGGAATATGGCTTGGCTACGACTCAAAAGCAACTTTGGTGGTACTAGAGTTCAAAGTCCGACATCTTTTTTTTGAATTTTTTGAGAGTTTGACTTGCCTTAAAATGTTGCAAGCCAGATGATGGTTGGTGATGGCCAAGTGAATTTCACCACTGTGATTGGAACTTCCATGATTTTGATGACCAAGGAGATATGAGTGGTGCAGAGGCTCAACATGAGGGCCTTGATTTTCTACTTGAGTGTCAGTTATAGGTTTATTAATTAGGGTGATGCCACAGTGGTAGATGGAACAGAGATATTTTGTGCTTAGAGCTATGATGACAAAGACACTAATGAGTCTCAGTTGCTTTGTTCAAGATTTAGAAAGATGAACTGTCTTGCCAGTTATTCACTAATTGAGAAAATTTATCTATTCTTACCCTTTCTGTTGGAGGTGCTTTGTGGGTGTTTGCTTTAAGTTTTGGGTTACTTTGGAAGTATGGTTGATGGATCATATTCAGATGGTGGCCCCTATTTTTTAGTCTGCACATGCTTTATTAAGACTCGATCAAAGATTAGATAGGATGGTTACTTGCAGCTTGCCCTCAGAGCACACATTTTTAGCACTGCCAATGATAAAGATTAGATCTCTCTTGACTGGGGCCATAGGTATCGAGTGGTTTGCTTGTTGGATTTAGTTTGATTGGCCTTTGGCCATGGAGTGAGGGTTTTGAAATAGATCGGACAGACTCAGGACATACCCCTAGTTTTTCTTTCTTGGAATCCGTGCAGATTACAGCTTCCATTACCAGAGCTATCTGGGGGTGGCTAGCTGAGGAGTTATCATGCTGTTTATTTTAGGATTTCACTTGGGACCACAAAGATGTATGCCAGTTAATCAAGAAAGAGTACCAGGTTGTCCTTTTGAGGGGAACAGAGGATGGCGTAGCTGAGGAAGGAGAGACTGTATGAGGAACCATTAGTGGCAAAAGGACTGCAACATAGACAAAGTGGTGACTCGTTCTTTGAAGGAGACTCAGGGATCTACTGGAAGTGTGACACCACAGGTTGCAGTAGTGACTGACAGACTTTAACTTTGATTAGGACATGAGAGATTTACATCTTTGGAGGTAGAGGAGGATTGGCTAGACCATGACTCCAGACATGAGCCCTTTTTTTTTGAAATAATTACTGTTTGATAGGACTATACGAAATAAGATAAGCTATAGACAACATTAAAAGGGCTATCCTTTATGATGGGTTTGTATTTTGCAAGATTTGATCATCATTAAATGAGACATCTTTTATTTTTTTGCTCTAATTTCTATCTAAGCTGCCCTTTCAAGTTTTTAACTTAGCGAGCATTCTTTTTTTCCTTCTTTTTTTTTCTTGTTTAGGCAAAAGAATTAAGTGAATGATGTACTAGGTACAAAGAGAATGAGAATGCGATGCAAACAAAATATTTTATATTATGATTTGGACCACACCCGAGTTAGGCTGCCTACATATCCCTTACATCACTTTTCTGTCGATTATTTTTCTCATTTTTTTTAGAGAGAATTAGGTCCATGTAGTTTTGATTACATATGCATGAAAGACAAAAATGAAATGTAGATGTCATCTTCAGATGATGTATCTTTTCATCTGAACCAAGTTGCTAGGATGGAAGAATTCACTTCCGTCAACATCTATGAAGATAGTGCCTCTGTCATATAGGATCTTCATATTTTGTCTTCATTTTCGATAGCTTCTCCTTGATAGGCTTCTTGTAGGTCAGGATCTTGTAAACTGTGATGCTTATAGCATCCCTATCATGTCTTTGTCTTGTACAAAACAGCTCATGAGCTTTTACTATGTACATGATTTTTTATTCTTTTCCTTTGTGCCATAATTATTTAATCCTTTTGCCTTTTTCATTTTTTTTCATTTTTTTTTTCATTTTTTTAGATGTCCTATTTAAAGATGAATTAGAAAAAATTAAAGCAAATCAAAAAGTTCAAACTTTTATTACTGAAAAAAGTCCTATCATGAGTACATTAAAGGATAAGCCTAGAAGGCAAAATACAAACTCAGAAGGACAAGACCTGACAGACTCAAAAAGAAAAATTTAATAAAAAACAAACTCAAAAGACTCTGACGTAGACTCGGAGGATTTGGATAGGGCACAGTAGCACTGACACTCTTCTCAAAATACCAGTTATTGGATGAAACTTAAGATGGTTGGGTGAGCTCGGTGGTTCAGAAAAAGATAGGTAGTGGTGCTAGACTTTGGGTTTTGGGAGCAATGATATCTCCACTGTCAATGAGGTCTTCAATTTTATACTTTAGAGCCTTACATGCATCAATTTTGTGCCTTGGCCCTTGGTGATAATCATAGTGCTCATTAGCATTATAACCCTTAGGCAAGGAGTTTGGAGGAGCTCATGGTTCTAAGGGCTTAACCAGATTAGCCTCTAAGGCCTTCTCGTAAACAATGCTAAGGGGTATGCCTAGCTTAAAGAAAGTCCTCCTTGTTTCTAACTTCATTGGCTGTTGACTGGACACAACATTTACCTTTCCCTCTTTTTGGGTGGTGTTGGTGGTGTTCTTGTGATACCTAGAGGATTCATCCTTTATTCGTCTTGATTAAATCAAATCCTCGATCTTGGTGGCACTGGCAATGAGAGCTTTGAAATTAGGGAGGTATTGAGTTTGCAGATGAGCCTGATATTGGGAGAGGAGATTTTTGATGATGATGTCAATTTGATCTACTTCAGATGGACGGTCCACCATTTGAGCTGCTTTTGTTCTCCACCTTATAAGGAACGAGGTGAAGGATTCTCTTGGCCCTTGTTTGGTGGTTTCCAAATCTCAATGGGTGACATCTACCCTGACATTATAGTGATATTGTTTGACAAAAGCATTGCAAATATCATCCCAAGTTTCCATGTGATTTTGGTTGAGGTTTCATGAACATGCAAGAGTATCAATTATTACAGTACATGGAACCTAAGGTCAAAGGTTAGGGTGACCATATGCACAAGGGTGAAGGGTGGTTTGATTTAAGGGTCCCTGTCCTACTAGAGCATTGATATACCTAACCACATGTGAGGCAAGATGCCTTGCGTGGGTCCTACAGTACTGATTGCTCGTTACACCACCAAAATGATCAGGGATTCATCATGGGGTAGAATGCTTTTGCTATCTCCCAATATACTCAAAGAGAGTTGTTGAACCAATGCTACTCACCATCTAAAAGTTTTCTTAAAGCTAAGGTTTAGGCAAGGAGCCTTTATTATACAAAGTGATGTATGAAAGTCAAATTATACTTAATGAGCCAAAAGGAGATTATTTTGGAAAAATTTTCCTTAACCAAATAGTAATCCTCTTATTTTCCTTTTTATTAAAAAAAAAAGGTGGCAACCAGTCCCCAGTGGAGTTGCCAGCTGTGAGGCCTCACCCGAGCACCGGCCCAGTCTATTAGAGGGAACCAGGATGCTCATTCAAGTTTAGTCTCACAATGGAACCCTCGGGTTCATATTTGGTTGATCTTGAAAAATGATTTTTAGGAGTTGCCACCCCAATTTATTTTTAAATGGGAAAATTAAGAAAAAACCCAATTGACTCCAATTCATTAATTTTTAATTAATTTACCCATGGATAAAATCACTAGCTTCAAACCAGGTTGAGCTCAGGGACTAAGTTTTTGGTTTTAAATAATTAAAATTTAGCTCTTAAGTTTAATTTGACTTGAAAATTGGATTTCATGAATGACATTTATAAGATGATATTAAAGAAAATGCATGAATATGGCAAAACATTAATGCATGGTGAAAATAAAATATTCACAAATTAATTAAAAAAAGGGAAAAGAGATTGATAGAGATTCATATTTGAGGTTTGGATTTAGATTCCAAATGTGCCTAGGTACCATATTGAATGGGGATCAAAACCCATGTAGTTCATTCCACGATTAAGTGGAGGGGTTTAGGAATTGATCAGATTGATTTTGTTTTGAGTGTTTTGAGAGTGAGGGAAAAAGGCTGATACCTTTGCTTTTGGTGGGCGGAGGGTTTTACGAGACCAAAGTTCCGTTTTATCGGGACTGGATGATTGGATGGATTGGAAGATTAATTAATTAATTAAAATGATTAATTAACTAATTAATATGATGAAATGGATGGATGGATTGATGGATTAATTAATTAATATGATTAATTAATTAATTTGGATGAAGGGTAGATTAAGAAAAAGGATTAATTTGATTTAAAAAAAAAGAATGATTTTTCAAAAAAAGAGTGATTAATTAATTAATTAAAAAGATTAATTAATTAATTAATTCAGTGATTAATTAAAAAAGAGTTTTAGTTAATTAAAAGGATTAATTAACTTGGTTAGGGTGAGGTAATTAATTAATTAAAAAGATTAATTAATTAATTAATTAGAGAGTGATTAGAGGGAGAAGAAGAGAGGAATTTGAGGATAGCAATCTACTCAAATTCAAAGGGTGTGTTGGAATGAGAAATGAAGGGGAGTATTTATAGGAAAAGTGGGTGAGGGTAGTTTAGGTAATGAAAATGTGAAAAGACCATGCGGGGTTGGGCTAAAAACAGCTGAAAATTATACTGAAAGGGGTAAAAGGGTCATTTTTTGCACAGGTGGGGCCCACAGGGATCAGAAGCTTGCGGAACCTGGTGCAGTGCCACACGAGGCCTGTGCGACGCCACATCATGTTCTTGTGGCATGCCACACAAGGGGCATGCAGTACCCCACAGCTTTGACGTGGCATTGCACGCCTGCCATGCAGCACGCCACGTGGCGCTACTGTAATTGCTCCATGTAATGCGTTAAATTCAGTAAGTGTTAAGGCTGTAGTTGGATACTGAGAGTGTAAAATTGAGGGTTCATAGTATCATGTATCATAATCATATAACATATAACTTATAACATCACAAATTTCCCTATCATATATAGTCAATCATGTCATAGGAAATAGAGAAATCAATCCATACTAAGTAGCTAAGCAGGCAAAAGGAATATCATTCATGTCATACAAAGTCCTATGCTGCTATACCAATCATTACCAACTACTCATTCTAGCCCTCATATGTCCTCCAGTAAGACAGTCATCGGGTAGCCTCCAAGGTCAGGTAGGCGAATGGTCAATAAAAGAGCACTAGAGAGCAACATGATTGAAGCATATTCTGCAAGTGTACAGATCGCATAAGCAATATAGTAGTGAATGAGTTATCGTTCCACTAGAGACTTTAGGTAAGTACTAGCTCAAAATGTTTGCTAATGTCTAGTTAATCAAATTGGTGTTGATGAAAATGATTATAACTATATTCAAACTAAACTAAAATATGATTTAAGTAAAATAACAAGAAGGAAAAAGGAGATGAAATCAGGAATAAAAGCCCATTTAGGTGTGGAATCCCCCTAGCCCCTAATTGTATATCATGAACTACACATCAATCAAATTCATTCCATAAGTTGAATTAGTGTCTCACTAAATTAGATAAAAATCTCTCTCGAATAATTTAATCCTTATTTCCCAAGAGCAATGCAAGGAATCTCTTCTTAAGCAAACTTAATTAACTCATGCTTTAGATTTGAGAAACTATCTACCAAAGAAGTCTTGTAAGCCTATCTCTAGTGCCCCAATCAACCCTCGATCTTTATGAGTGATCAATTCACATAAAGCTATCTCTAGTCAATTATATGAAAACAATCCCCAATTAATAAGCATGCAATTATCAATTAGTATTTAAGCAATAATAATCATAAAGATAAAACAACTTAAGGATGATTTAATTGAATAAAAAGTAATTCAATCCATACAAAAGGTTCTAGGGTTTATCAGTACCCAAATTGGAAAGAATTAGTTCATATCACACATTGAAACCAAAGAAAGAATTAAAGAAGCAAGAAATCCCTAACAATTCATGAATTAAGTGTAGAGAAATCTTGTTCTTTGATATGCGATTTCCAATGTCTTCTTTTTCTTTCTATTCTCTCGCTAATCCTCCTCGTTTCTCTTTCCAAAATGCTGTCAAATATGGTTTTATATTTTTGAGATTTTTAATGCACACCACTGGACCCACGGCTGGGGTTCTAGCCGTGGCAACAGAAGAATTAAAGAAAACATAGCTTCCCACGGGTGAGACCCCAATCGTGCCTCCACCCGTAGGTAGCTACTGGATAATTTTCGACTTTGCTCTTATCACACGGCTAGAATTTCAGCTGTGGCTTAACCTATGGCAACCTATACACTTCAAAAAATCAACATTTTGGCTTGGATCTTTTCACCATCCTGGGTCACATTCGGATCATGGCATCCTTTGACACTGGATTAACTAAAAGAACTGTGAAAGCACTAAAACAAACTAATTAAACCCAATTGGAAGTATAAAATTCATTAGGAATAAGGGCCAAAATATAGTGTTTTCAACACTTATCAAATTCCCCTACACTTAAGTTTTTGCTTGTCCTCAAGCAAATTAAATTACAATAATAGTTTAGAAAATGGACATCCCTTTTAAAGCTAAAAGAAAACACCAAGATTGACAATACTCACATTAGTAAGGCTTGAATCTCATAATCAACAACTAATTCTCAAATGTAGCAGTCAAATTAAAGGATCTATAAATCAAAGACCCTCATACGCAAAGATAAAACTCACAATCCTAAAGTCTAAATTTGAGAGTTAAAAGATTGAGCATACAATCCCAAAGAAACAAAAGCTAAACAAAAGTAAGAAATGAAGGATTCTCTCTTAGGTACCTGACTACTCTCTTGATTTTTCTATTGACTTTAACATTCAAATGTAACTTTATTGCACACTTTCTTTTTCAAGGACCCCGACTTTGAATCGTCATGCTAGCCTTTTGATGTGACGGTAAACATTTGTGATGTCGACCCCTAGTTACTCAACTAGAATCACGAATCTAAATGGCTACTAGCATTATTCATAATTTCAACTCCTTAGATTAGAAGAGTCAAAATTAGCGGAGTAGGAAAAAATTTTCAAAGCTCCATATGCAAATTTTTTTTATATATTTATATTTTTATAATTCTTATTATTATTATTTTTATATCAAGAAAAATAGTCAAGAAACCTAAGATATTAAGTGTATCTTACTAACCATAACTCAAGTCACAAAGGAATCAACATATGCTAAAAAATGTAACTAAGGTTTCAAACTCTAGTAATGCAAATTTCATCAGTTTAATTCCCTAATTACAACTGCTACACTTAATCCTTAGCAAATGATCAATTCAACCGAGCCAAACATCAATGAGAGATTGTCATATATAAAGAAAAATAATCATCAATTATGAGCTAAAAAGGGAATCACGCCAATTCATACCATTATTACAATTTAGCTCGCTTGAGCCAAAACATGACAGAAAAAATAAATAAATAAAAAATAAATGTATAACTGTCCCTCCCTTACACTTAAATAACACATTTTCCCAAATGTGATTGAGAATAAATATAAAGAAAAACATATAAAGGGAAGAAGAAAGAAATGGAAAAACTGCCCTGTTATCAAATTTCCATGTCAGTCTGTTCCAAAGTCCATGCCATGTCATTATCTATTCTACAAACTCACATTAGGCTAAGAAAGAAAAAGAAAGACAAAATAAAAATAAAATATAAAATAAGAAATAAAAATAAAAAGAAAATAAGCCTAAATAGTATAAGTACAATAATCCAAAGTGTAACATATATAAAAGAATAAAAGAAAAAGAAAAAGAAGATGGAAGAATCAATCATCTATGGCGGCATTGGAGTCGTCACTCCCCTCGCTATCATTTGGTTCAACCTGAACCAGAGGCTATCTCTATCGTGGCTGTGGTGCAGGGATAGGAGGCACATACCCTTGAGTGCCCTAATAATCTAGCATAGACTGCTGAAGCCATGCTCGACTCTGCACCTCAAACTCAAGTATCTCCTACTAGTGCTGTAACATAGTCAGGATCTGATGCTGGCTGGTAAAGAGTCTATTTTGCTGTACCTAAAGACCGGTCATGGTCCTCTCTAATTGACATATTTGTCTCTCAAACTTGGTGGGCTTCCTATTGTTCGAATCATCCTCCCCTATATATGACATCCAATCTTAGAATGGGGTGGGGCCAAAGAAAGGAGGGACAGCCGAGGAAGAAGAAGGCCCAGTGGTAATGAAAGTACCAGCAGTAGCATAAGTACTAGCATCAGCAGGAGGCTGAGTAATAGGGTCAGTAGCAGGAATGGAGGCTGGCTCAGGAGCTATAAGATCTATTGGAGGGGCAAAGGCTGGCATAAAGCTCTTCGTCTTGTCCATCCGCAACAATGTGGCGTACCCAATCAGCTTAGGCATGCCATCTAGTGTCATCGGAGGCAAGCCATCAAAAACACCCAAGCTCTGAGCGAGTTTGGTGGTATACATTCCTCTAATCAATGCACTAGACTTACCCCTCTTACACTGATCATCAAAAAACTGCATGAGAGAATAAGCCACATTGCACCGCTTGTTCTCATATATGCACATCAAATAAAAGAGCTAGGATGCCTTAGAGACCGAGGCATCAAATCTCTTACTGACCAGAGCAAATTTGTCCGACACCTGATTAGGAAGATTATCATTCAGAAAACCCATAGAAGTCTCATGATAGACCTCAGTAGGTAGCTCTTCCTTCGTATATAACCCCATCGCCATTGCTAAATCGTTGATGCTCATCTCAAAATGCTTAGTACCCAATTGGAACTGCAGCATCTTCTTTTAGACTGATGCTCCCTTCAAATCAACTTAAAGGGTACAGTAAAAATGTAGTGTGAACTCTTTTTAAGCCAGCTCAATAATTGCAAAGAATCCCTTCCAGCCCGGCTGTGATGTCCATCCCCGAAGCTCTTTGTCTATGCCAATCTGTTGCATAAAGCCCCAGTTGAGCTGATGTGTAGGCTCAAAGTCTTTATTGGCCAACTGCTCGAAGCGAGCATGAGACTCCAAGTCAGTGAATTAGACACACACATGGTTCGGAATGAAAGAAACTATGGGGGCTGCTCCTAGTGGGGGTCTGCGGGAACTGCCTTCCCCTCTAGGCTGTTTGGTGGGCAATTTGGTTGTCTTGGTGGAGGATTTTTTAGGTCCTATAGCTACAAAACAACACAAACCAACCCAAAATAGCAAAAAAAAAAAAAAGAAAAAAAAACAATAGGGAAACATCATCGTTATAATTTTGGCATTACGACGCCATAGACAACTGATTCTCAAAAATAGAAAATACAATTATATGCTCAACCCAATTTCAAACACTTGTTGCCCAAATTCAAACAAACTACAATTCAACTAATTCAAGCAATAAAAACCTAGATAATTTAAGCAATAGAGAGTCATCATATTATGATTAACCATCAAAAAGCAACCCAAAACATTCTCATTGCCCAAATTCATATCTTTCTCTCACTAGAAATCAGATGCATTGTATTTTTGCTCAACCTAAATCCCTAGAAGCAAAAATTCTACCCTCAAGCATGTGAATTTCGATAAAGCACAAGAGGAAACGAATTTAAAATAAGAAAATAAGCCAAAAATTAAAGAAGAAGCAAAAATCCATACCTGTGGTGAAGAATCCAAAGAGAGAGAGAGTGTGTGTGGTTGAAATTACTTGAATAATGCTTCCTTGAGTGCAAAAATTGGTTGGGAATGGATGGTGTGTGATTTCAAGTGTGGTAGAGGTGAGGGAAGAAGAAGGAAAAGAGAGAAAATTGAAAAGATGTGTGTGGAATGGTGCGTGATATGATTTTTTTTTCTTTTATTTGTCATGCCCATGGGTGACCCTATAGCTAGGATTCCACCCATGGGCACAACAAAGACTCTGTAGGTGCATCACACGGCTTGGGCATCAGCTGTGGTCCCAGCTGTGTGATGCTTCTGCCAAATGAAAATTTAAATTTTCTTATCACACGACTGGAGGCTCAACCGTGGTCCCAGCCGTATGATGCTTCTACCAAATGAAAATTTAAATCTCCTTATCATACGCTTGGAGGCATGGCTGAGGTTTCAGCTGTGCCATGCTACTGCTAAAAAGATATTAAGTTTTCTTATCACACAGCTTAGGGCATGACTGATGTTTTAGCCGTGCCATCCAATTTTCCCTTTTTTTTTAAAAAAAATATAAAACAAACAATTCAAAGACAAAAGTGGAGCCATGGAAATTATGCATGAACATAAGAACTATATTAAGATAGAACATAATGAAAAGAAAACAAGAAACATGTAAGATAGCCAATTGCTCATACAAGAAAGATAGATGGAATGCCTAGCCTAAAATTACAATTATTTAGTAAAGTTCATTCCAGTGTAATCTAAACTAGGTTAAGATGGCTTCTTACTTCTCCTTCCTAGGCCTCCCTCTTCCCCTTTTCACCTATGGAGGTTCACTGCTCTCCCCTTTTGTGGTTCTTGCTGCATGAAATTACTTTTTGCAGCATCAGTTTGCGCATCATCAGTCTTTTTCTTCTCTTTTTTCCATTGCCACTATCTCCTCTAGGGAGAAAGTGCACTCATTCATAGTTGGGTATGCCCTATTGTAAGCATAAAAAGCTGTTACTTATTCAGGGGTCATGGAAGGAGGAGAGGACTCCCTTTTGTTTTTAGAGCTATGGCCTTTAGGATTCTTAGAACTCATACTTGCAATCCTATGTTCAACTAGGTAAGAGCAACAAATTCAGGGCAAAGCATATGCTATCTATGTATTTCTCTCATCAAAAACCCACAATAAATGACAATTTCATGACGGGGTAGGTAGGTTGTGCATTTCTCAACAAATCTTTTCCTCCCCCCAAAAACTACATGACAAATCTAATGCAACCAATGAGCAGCAATAACTAAAACAAAGATAAAAAAAAATAAAACTGAAGCACTTAAAATAATATATATATATATATATATATATATATATATATATATATATAATTTTTATATTTTTTTTATCATTGAAAACAACTTAAGATAGAAAATAAAGCTCAATTAAAATAGTGAGTTGCCTCTCACCTAGGGCCTCTTTAACATCATCTTAGCTGGACGTTTGGGGTGATTGCTCACCCAGAATCCTGGAGATACTCCATCTTTGTCACTTGATTCAATTCTCCCCCAAAATATAGTTTAAGCTTTTGACCATTTACTTTAAAGGATGACTTAATTCCACTATTCCATAAGGGAAGATATTTTTAACAACAATGGACTTGACCACTGAGACTTTAATTTTCTAGGGAAAAGCCTCAGCCTAGAGTTATAGAGCAATACCTGATCTCCTGCTTTAAAGTTTCTCCCTTGCTTAATTTGAGAATCATGCCATCTCGTAGTTCTCTCCTTGTACATCCTTACATTATCATAAGCCACCAATCGCCATTCATCGAGCTCATTAACCTACAAATTTCTTTTGTTACTTGCAGCATCTAAATCAAGGTTAACTTGCTTTATAGCCTAGTAGGCCTTATGTTCAATCTCAATCGACAAATGACAAGTCTTTCCATAAACCAATCTATATGGTGTGGTACCCAAAGGGGTTTTATAGGTAGTCCTATAAGCCCATAGAGTGCTATCAAGCTTTTCTAACCAATTCTTCCTAAAGAGCTCTATTGACTTCTCAAGAATTCTCTTGAGTTCTCTATTCGAGTTTTCTACATGACCACTCGTTTGCGGATGACAGGGAGTAGCAAGTTTGTGTGTAACACCTAATCTTTTCAATACTTTTTCTAATTGGTTGTTACAAAAGTGTGTCCCTCTATCGCTTATAATGGCTTTTGGAGTGCTAAACCTAGAGAAGAGTTTCTTAAGGAACTTCACTACCACCCTAGCATCATTTATGGGTAAAGCTTAAGCCTCTACCCATTTGGACACATAATCAACAGCTACTTAAATGTATTTATGGCCAAAAGAACTTGAGAAAGGTCCCATAAAGTTGATGTCCCATACATCAAGAACCCTACACTTAAGAATGCCATTTTGGGGCATCTCATCACGAGATGAGATGTTACCGGTTCTTTGGCAACAATCACATTGTTGCACAAAGTTATAGCTGTCCTTGAAGAGAGTTAGCCAATAGAATCCTAACTTCAGGACTTTTTAAGTGGTCCTACTAGGTCCATAATGTCCTCTAGTTGGCCCACTATGACATTGCTCTAGAATGCTCATATTCTTAAGCCATCCCACACATCTCTTGATTATCCTATCAACATAAATTCTAAAAAGAAAGGGATCCTCCCAAAAGTAATATTTCAGGTTAGAAAATAATTTCTTCTTTTGATGACATGAAAAATCTTTTAGAAGTTCCTTAGTAATAAGAAAATTTGCAAAATCTGCAAACCAAGGGAATTCAAGATTAAGATTAGAACCACTTACCAAACTTAACATAGTGTAGAGCTGCTCATCAGGGAAGTTGTCATCAATATCCTCTTTTTCTAACTGCTCCAAGTTTGGGTTCTCTAATATGGACAAATGATCTGCTGTAAGGTTTTCTTCACCTTTCTTGTCTTATATCTCTAAATCAATTCTTGTAGCAATAACACCCGTCAAATCAATCTTGTCTTTACATTAGTTTTGAGAACAAGTATCTCAAAGCCAAGTGATCTGTGTAAACCACTATCTTTGACAAGATCAAATATGAAGGGAACTTGTCAAAAGCAAAAACAACAGCCAACAACTCTTTTTCCGTGTAGTTAGCTTGAGCCTCATTTAGTGTTTTACTGGCATAATAGATAGGCTGAAAATATTTCTCCTTCCTTTGGCCTAAAACTACCTTGACTGCAAAGTCGCTCCCATCACACATCAACTCAAAGGGAAGATTCCAATCAGGGGCCACTATGATCAAAGCATGTATCAACTTCTCTTTTAAAATATTAAAGGCTTTTAGGCACTCTCCATCAAAGATAAATTTAGTATCCTTCTCAAGCAACCTGGTCAACGGGCGAGCAATTTTTGAGAAGTCTTTGATAAACCTTCAATAAAACCCAGCATGCCCTAAAAAGCTTCTAATCACCTTCACAATTGTAGGAGGTGAATTTTTCAATTGTTTCAATTTTTGCTCGATCCACCTCAATACCCTTGCGCGAAATCTTGTGTCCCAAAACTATGCCTTCACTAACCATAAAGTGACACTTCTCCCAGTTGAGAACAAGATTGGTCTCTTCATACCCAATGAAAACTCTCTCCAAATTCAATAGACAGTCATCAAAGGAGTCCTCATGAACTAAAAAGTCATCCATGAAAACCTCTATGATATCTTCAATCAACTGATCAAAAATTGCCATCATGCACCATTGGAAAGTGGCTGGTGCATTGCACAAACCAAATGGCATTCTCCTATATGGAAAAGTACCATAGGGATAGGTAAAGGTTATCTTTTCTTGGTCTTCCAGAGCAATAGGAATCTAAAAGTAACCCTAAAGACCATCCAAAAAATAGTAGTATTCATGTCCAGACAACCTTTCTAACATTTGGTCGATGAAGGGTAATGGGAAATGATCTTTTCTGGTTGCATCATTTAGCTTCTGGTAGTCAATACAAACACTCCATTCGGTGACCATTCTTATAGGGATGAGTTCATTGTTCTCATTAGGCACTACAATCATTCCTCCTTTCTTTGGTACTACTTGAACCGGGCTCACCCAGGAGCTGTCTGAAATTGGATAGATGATTCCTGCATCAAGTAATTTGATCACCTCAACCTTCACTACCTCTTTCATCTTTGGGTTTAGTCTTTTCTATGGCTATACAACTGCTTTAAACTCATCCTCCATAAGTATTTTATAAGTGCAAAATGACAGACTGATACCCTCAATGTTTGTTATCTTCCAAGCTATTAATTTCTTATAATTTTCAGCATTTCAATCAATCTAGCTTTTTGCTGGGAAGATAAGCTAGCATTCAAAATGATCGGTAACTTCTTTCCCTCTTCCAAGAATCCATACTCAAGGTGCTGTAGGAAGGGTTTAAGTTCCAGAATAGGTGGGTCTACTATGGAAGGCCTCATTTTTTCTTCCTTGGGCATTTCAATTGTTTCAAATGCTCGACTCTTAAATGAATTGTTTGCCTCCAAATAAGCCAGCTGCTATGTTGCTTCTTAATCCTCAACATTTTCCTGCACCAAACATAACTCAAGGGGATCCTTGGAAATAATATTAGTAATAAAATTGACGATTTCATGCTCAATAACATCATCGCATGAATCCATCTCATCAAGTTCAAGTGGGTACTTCATAGAATTAGTAATATGAAAGATAATTCTTTTGCTCCCCACTCTCAAAGTCAGTGTGCCATCATCGACATCAATAAGGGCTCGGGCTGTATTTAAGAATCGCCTACCAAGTATAAGTGAAACATCCGCATCATCATCCATATCAATGATCACAAAGTCATTGGGGAAAATAAATTCCTTGACTTTTACCAACATATCTTCCAAAATCCCTCAAGGATTTACCACAGACTTATCAGCTAGTTGAATAGTCATATGTGTTGGTTTGGGTTCTTCAATACCTAATTCTTTAAACATCTTGTAGGGCATAACACTAATGCTAGCTCCCAAGTAAGCTAAGGTATTTTCAATTGAAAGGTTACCTATGAAACATGGAATATTAAAACTACCAGGGTCTTTCAATTTCTTAAGTAACCTTCTTTGCAAAATTGCCGAGCTCTTTTTTGACAAATGCACAAATGATAAAGTAGCTCCTTTAAAAACTTAGCATATTTGGGCATTTATGATAAATCCTCGGCAAATGGTATGTTAATATGAAGTTGCTTAAATAATTCACAAAACTTACTGAATTGAGCATCCATTTTATCCTTATACAAATGAGCTGGATATGGCACTCGAGGCTGATACTCCTTTACCGTCGGGGTAGGCTCTTGTGTTGCTTCTTTTCTCTTTTTCTCTATTGCTGCCTTTTTCCTCTCCGCAACTTCCTTATTAGCTTTTTTATCAAGGGCACCCTGTGCCTCTTCCCTAATTGCTTCTTCTTGGTTTTTCTTAGTAGCCCCCTCAACTTGCTTGCCACTCTTTAGAGTGATTGCTTTCAGTTGTTCTTTTGGGTATGCCTCGGTGTTACTAGGCGAACTTCCTTGTGGTCGATCACTAAGCAATTTAGCAATCTGGCCCATTTGATTCTCTAAATTATGAATGGATGCTTTTGATTCCTAAGTGTTGTCTCAACCGCCTTGTGTCTTTGGTCAGATGACTCAATAAATTTCTCCATCATCTCCTCTAGAGAAGTCTTCTTAGGTGAAGCTTGTTGGTATTGAGGTTGGTGCTAAAATCTAGGTGGAGGTCTCAGGTTAGACTGATTACCCCAAGAGAAATTAGGGTGATTCCTCCACCCTATATTACATGTATTACTGTAAGGGTTGTTCTGCTGCTTTGGAGCATTTCCTATGTAATCTACCTGCTCTGGCTTGGCAAAATTATTACCACTTTAGCAATCTTGACTTTAGTGTCCTCCCCCACATCAATCACAACACATAACTTGAACTTGTCTTACGTATGAAGATGCCATCAAGGAATCCATTTTTCTATTCATGGCTTCAAGCTAAGCAGTCAACGCAACAATTGGGTCTACCTGATGTGAACCACTTCCTCCAATCCTTCTCTGATCTCTAGGGACTTGCCACTGATAGTTTGTGAGAGCCATGTCTTCAATCAAGTCCCTTGCCTCTTCAGGTGTCTTGTTGTTAATGGAACCACCGGCTGTCACATTGATAGACTATTTGCTTGTATAGTTCGAATCGTTATAAAAGGTTTGAATTTGCTGCCATAGTGGAAGGCCATGATGTGGAAACTTCCTCAACGAGTCTTTAAATCTTTCCCATACATCATAAAGAGTCTCACGATCTTGCTGAAGGAAGGAAGTTATGTCATTCCTCAACTTAGTGGTCTTGGATGGTGGAAAGTATTTCTCTAAGAATTTCTTTGCCAATTGAGTCCATGTAGTAAAAGTACCAGCTGAGAAAGACTTGAGCAATTTCTTTGGTTAGTGCCAGAGTGAAAAAGGAAACAAATGCAACCTAATCGCATCATCTGAGACATTATTGATCTTAAAGGTGTCATAAATCTCCAAAAAATTCTCAAAATGAGTGTCAGGATCTTCATCTGGGAGACCATCAAATTGGCAAGTCTATTGCACCATCTGTTTCACATTCGGCTTAATTTCAAAATTGTTTGTTACAACTGTCAGCCTCTGTATACTTGAGTTAGCCCCATTAAGAGTGGGCCTTGCATATTCTTGCATGGTTTTTGGCTGGTTTTCTGTCATTATTTCAACCTCTTCTTCTGAATCAATGCCTTATAGGTTTGCTACCTCTCTTACCAAAGAAAGTTCCCATTCCTCTTTTTGCTTTTGTCTCAATGTTCTCTCTAACTCTAGATCAAATTCAAGTAGATTTTAGGAACTAGCTCTAGTCATAAACAGAAAAGGGTACCTGAAAAGAGAATTTCGCAAAGAAAAACAAAACAAAAATTAAATAACAAATAAAAATAAAAACTAAATCACTAGCTTTAACTTTATTGTTAATATTACTCTAAAAAGTCCCCGGTAACGGTGTCAAAAACTTGAAGCGTATTCTGTAAGTGTACATATCGCACAAGCAGTATAGTAGCGAATGAGTTATCGTTCCACTGGAGACTTTACATAAGTACTAGCTCAAAATGTCTGCTAATATCTAGTTAATTAAATTGGTGTTGATGAAAATGATTATAACTATATTCAAACTAAACTAAAATATGATTTAAGTAAAATAACAAGAAGGAAAAAGGAGATGAAATCAGGAATAAAAGCCCATTCAGGTATGGAATCCCTCTAGCCCCTAATTGTATATCATGAACTACACATCAATCAAATTCATTCATAAGTTAAATTGGCATTTCATTAAATTAGATAAAAATCTCTCTCGAGTAATTAAATTCCTATTTCCCAAGAAGAATGCAAGGAATCTCTTCTCAAGCAAACTCAATTAGGTCATGCTTTAGATTCGAGAAACTATCTACTAAAGAAGTCTTGTAACCTATCTCTAGTGCCCCAATCAACCCTCGATCTTTATGAGTGATCAATTCACATAAAACTATCTCTAGTCAATTATATGAAAACAATCCCCAATTAATAATCATGCAATTCTCAATTGGTATTTAAGCAATAATAATCATAAAGATAAAACAACTCAAGGATGATTTAATTGAATAAAAAGTAATTCAATCCATACAAAAGGTTCTAAGGTTCATCAATACCTAAATTGGAAAGAATTAGTTCATATCACACATTGAAACCAAAGAAAGAATTAAAGAAGTAAGAAATCCCAAACTATTCATAAATTAAGTGTAGAGAAATCTTATTCTTTGATTCACGATCTTCAATGTCTTCTTTTCCTTTCTATTCTCTCGCTAATCCCCTCGTCTCTCTTTCCAAAACGCTGTCAAATTTTTGGTTTTACAGTTCTAAGATTTTTGATGCGTACCACTGGACCTATGGTTGGGGTTCCAGCCATGGTTATGGAAGAATCAAAGAAAATGTAGCTTCCCATGGGTGAGACCCTAGTTTTGTCTCCACCCATGGGAAGATACTGGATAATTTTCCATTTTGCTCTTATCACACGACTGGAATTCCAGTCGTAGCTTAACTCATGGCAGCCTATATAATTCCAAAAATTAGTATTTTAGCTTGGATCTTTTCACCATCCTGGGTCACATTCAGATCTTGACATCCTTTGACACTAGATTAACTAAAAGAACTGTGAAAGCACTAAAACAAATCGATTAAACTCAATTGGAGGTATAAAATTCATTAGGAATAAGGGCCAAAATATAATGTTTTCAACACTTATCAATGACCACTGCTGCCACATTAGTAATAAAGAAGATCTCTATCTTGGCGTCAATTAGTCAAAGACAAAGATGTCGATGGCAAGTAGTCTCCCATATGCTCAATAATCCCTACCCTAATATGCTCAATGTCCTTTCTCAAGGTTTGCACTAGAGACCTTAGACTTTGGTTTTCCTTTACTAGGTTCAAGCAATCCTCTTCCAACTTCTGAATCTTGTTATGAACCCAATCATAGTCCAAGCACTCCTTAGGGGTCTCCTTCCTCTTGGGGTGAATCACAAGCATAGCTCTCTCAAACATCTTTAGTCAATCCTCTTGCAAGTCACATAGGGTGCCTTAGGCCTGGGCCCTCTAGCAGGGGTGATCTTTATGGTCATTTGAAGAGAAAATCATAAGGCGTACAAACAAACAATAACAAAGAGTACTATAAATTATTAGGATTTCACGGAACTATACTAGTGATAGACTACAAGTGACATGATAGGAAAATTCCTATGCTTTGGGATTATATTTAATCAACCCAATAAATAGACAAGTCTAGACTAGACTTTAAAAACTACAACTTTGATACCAACTTTGTCATAACCCAATTTTAGAGATTTGATGGTCTTAGAACATTGGGAGACATAAGGTCACCCATGCCTGCAGAACTGTGAGGCCTTGCCCGAGCGTTGGTCCGATACACTAAAGGAAATCGAAATACTCATTTGGGAAATAACTCACGAGGAAGCCCTTGGGCTTATTTTGATTGGTTTGAAAATTATTTCTTAGAGTTGCTACCTTAATTTATTTTCATTTGGAAAAATATAAGGAAAAAACCCATTTGACTCTAATTATTACTCAAAGGAAAAAGATCACTAGCCTTGAAACCAAAGAGGATCCAAGGACTAGGTTTTCAGTTTAATTTAACAAAATAAGTTTGGTCAAATAATATAAAAGTGACTTAAAATATATTTCATGAATAATTTCAAATGCATGGACAATTTATAGTATGCATGATCATTGATTCCACATATCCAATAATAAATACAAGTAAGTTAACATGACAAATAAAATCCCAAATATAGGGGATACCTTCTCTAATCCTTATGGGTTCTGGAGAAGTCACACATTCCCCAAACTAATCCTAATAACAAAGCAAAGAAACAAACGCAAAAGTAAGTGAAGAAGGTGATAGGGGGATAGTTGATTAATTTTAATTGGATTCAATCCCTAAACAAAGCATGCCTATGTATCTCTTTGAATGGGAATTAGAACCCATGCAGTTCTCCCTCTTGTGAAGGGGTTATTTTAGCCTAGCCACTTTATCATGTTTTGATTAATTAATTAAAAGAGGGTTGAGTTAATTAATTAATTTAATTGATTATCGAGTTGATCAGCTAGCAACCTAGATGAATCAATTTCATTAACTAAATAAAAGAGTCAAGGAAATTTAGATAAAAGAAAATTAAAGGAAAAGAAGCTTACCTCAGATAATGGGCGATGATTGGCCTCGGATGGCAGGTAGCAGTTAGCTTAGGATGGTGGGCGGTGGCTAGCCTCGGACGGCGGGCTGCGGCTAACTTTGAATGGTGGGCGGCAGGTGGCTTTGGATGGCAGGCGGCGGCTAGCCTCGGTAGGCTACAGACAGCCTCAGATGGCAGAGGCGACTAGCCTCATACGGCGAGTGACAGCAAGCCTTAGGCAGCGGACATGAGCTTTGGGCAAGAGACTTGCCTCGAATAAGTGGGCGAAAAGCCTTAAACTAGTTAAGTACGAATCAAGGAGAAACCCCTCAACTTGCTTTGCGAAGTAAGGAGCAAATGCAAAGTGGTTTGTTTGAAGTTATTGCTTTTCAAACTCTCCAAGTTGGTCTAAGTCTATGTGTTTTGAAGAGTAGAGAGGCCATCTATATATAGGGGGAAGACTGAAGCATAGAGGCTAAAATTTCCAATGTGGGAGAAGAAAACTCGTTACAGTTGCTGCACAAGCCTTTACGACACCACAGAGGTCTTTATGGTAGTGGAGTAAAAGGCTTTATAGCACCTTAAGAGGCTCTGCGGCATTCAGTAACTAGCTCTGATTCACCTATTCTGCCCATTTTTGCCTGTTCTCACTCATTTTTTTTCTGTTTTCCGTGATTCCAATTGTGTTGCACTCGTCACTGAGTCCTGGATGATTTGATGATGATTTAAGAGTCTTAAGTGATTATTTTCCTAACTGAATAGTCTGTAATTTTGGGAGGTGCAAAATTAAGGTTCACAGCTACCTCCTTATCAGGATTACTCTGTCTGGTAGGCAATTTTGATGAGTGTGAACTTTGAAATGAAGAGGATGTCCCCATATATTTGGGAGAGTTAGGAAGAAAAAGGCAGTTCCCATCTCGTAAAAACTAAAAGCTGTGTTCTTATATGATGGAAATGAAGATAATCCTGTCTAGTAGGTTGTGATGATGTCGATGATGCTGACCCTGTCTAGTAGGATCTTAAAAGCAATGTTCTTATATGGTAGGAGTGATAATGACAATCCTATATGGTAAGATCTAGAAGCAATATTCCTGTCTGGTAGAAGTGATAATGATGATCCTATCTGGTAGGATCTAAGAGTAATATTCTTATCTGGTAGGAATAGCAAATCACTGGTCCTGTCTAATAAGAGAGATAATGACAATCTTGTCTAGTAGGATCTAAGAGTAATATTCTTATTTGGTAGGAATAGCAAATCACTGCTCCTGTCTAGTAGGAGAGATAATGATGATCATGTCTGGTAGGATCTAAGAGTAATATTCTTGTCTGATAGGAATAGCAAATCACTGGTCCTGTCTGATAAGAGTGATAATGATGATCCTGTCTGTTAGGATCTAAAAGTAATATTCCTATCTAGTAGGAATAGGTATGGTAGGAATAGCAAATCACTGGTTCTATATGGTAGGAGAGATAATGACTATCCTGTCTGGTAAGATCTAAGAGTAATATTCTTATCTAGTAGGAATAGCAAATCACTGGTCCTGTCTAGTAGGAGTGATAATCATGTCTGGTAGGATCTAAGAGTAATATTCCTGTCTGGTAGGAATAGTAAATCACTGGTCCTGTCTGGTAAGAGTGATAATGATGATCCTATCTAGTAGGATGTAAGAGTAATATTCTTATCTGGTAGGAATAGAAAATCACTGGTCCTGTCTAGTAAGAGTGATAATAATGATCCTGTATAGTAGGATCTAAGAGTAATATTCCTGTCTGGTAGGAATAGCAAATCATTGGTCCAGTATGGTAGGAGTGATAATGACGATCTTGTTTGGCATGATCTAAGAGTAATATTCCTGTCTACTAAGAATAGCAAATCACTAGTCCTGTCTAATAGGAGAGATAATGACGATCTATCTGGTAGGATCTAAAAGTAATATTCCTGTCTGGTAAGAATGATGATAATGATCCTGTATGGTAAGAAAGAAGATGACCCTATCTAGTAGAAATCGACAAAGTGATGATCCTATCTAATAGGAACAATGATAATGATTTTGTCTTTCTTCAAGAGCTTTGACAATTTGCCCTGATTCATAATCCCGTTCAATGTAAAAATGCTAGATATTTATGCAATGACATGATACCTTGAACTTGTGAAGGGTCAATTTTGATATAAAAGTGTTGATTTTTGGGAGAAAGATGCCCCCATTTCAAAAGGTGAATATTTGGAAACGATGTGCCCCCACTTTAGAATGATAAAGGAAAGTGATTTAGTCATTTAGTTTTTTGGTTGATTGGTTAGCCCAGAGGTGAAGTGGGCATGCCATGTATGAGATTAGCTAGTTAATGGCTATCAGTTCGGCTTAGGAAAAAGTCATTCTAGAAAGTTAAGTAAGGTGTGGTCTTGGAAAAGATCAGGCTATTCAATTTAGATAGGTCTAACTTTGGTTTGAGGCTGAATTGGAGAGCTATATCAGGAGGGTCGGGTTTTTTGAGATGATTAGATTGGAAGGTTTGGGGAAGGATAGCTTATGGGGCTTGTCCTCGGAGAAGTTCATGTGGAAGGCTTAGTCAGGTCTAGCACTTTGGATTGGTTAGGTTACAACCTTTGGGGAGTTTATTTGGAAGACTCAGTCAAGTTCTACCTTAGGCTTGATTTGGTCTGGCTTAGAGGAAAGATTAGGCTAAGAAATTAGTTACGGAAGGCTTGGTCAGATTTGGCCTCGGATGAGACTATGGTCTTTTTGTGAATGGTGAAAGCTAGGCTTAGGCTTCATGGTAAAGGCTTCTTGGTTTGGGCTTCATGGTGAAGGCTTCTTGGTTTGGGCTTCATAGTGAAGGCTTTTTGGGCTTGGGCTTTATAGTGAAGGCTTCTTGGTTTGGGCTTTATGGTCAAGGCTTTTGGGCTTGGGCTTCATGGTAAAGGCTTTTGGACTTGGACTCTTCTACATGGGTGCTTTGGACCTTTTTGGAAGATGGTTGCTTTTATCTCAAGTATGGTGTTCCAGGCTTTGGTCATAAGGATACTGTAGGCTTATGGACAAGGATTTGCCTTTTGTCATAGTTGCATATGATTTTCTTGCCTATCATACGGTTGGTAGGCCTTCACTCCATGGGACTTTATGGGTGAGTAATTTTCTAAGGAGGCTTGGTTTTTTTTTTTTTTTTTCAAGGATGATGAGATTTTGCCAATGAGACATGGGATGACTAGATTTCGAGTGGTTTGAGCCCTTCTTAAGCTTTGCAAGACATGACTTGATTTTGGTTGTGTTAAAGAAAGCTACCTTTAAGGATGATGAGTCTTAAAAGACTTAGAATCTTCAGTTCTGCTCATGGGCTTGTCCATTAGAAGATGATGAGACTTTGCCTAGGAAAAGATGGCATGAGGCTTAAACTTGAAAAGATGGAATGGTGCATTTTGAAGTTAGGGAATGGTTCCAAGGCGGGTTAGAAATTTTGAAAAGAATTAAGGAGGTTGTATGATTTTGCTATCTGTAACATGATTCATGGAAAAGAACAAGCCAAGCTAAACCTTGTTGTTTTGAATTGAAGAGACATTTAGAGTGACACTTTATTGGCTTGGATGTAAATGACAGACTGGATGAAAGGAAGTTCCCTAAGGAGCAATTGAAGGACTTATGAGAAAAGATAACTTGGGGTCATGCTCCTAATGAGAGATAGGAATATAACAAACTAGCAATGTGAGAGATTGTGCCTAAGTTCCTTGAGCTAAGTGACTAGACGGATTAACAAAAAATGATGATGACCTAGAAAGACTTGCTTCCATTATGAGATAAGGGCGTAGAAGATAATATCACTTTAGAGAATGAGCAAGCTAGTAAGGAAGGATGGATTTGAAGACATGAGACAAGACAGATTGAGTAAAGAAGATTTGACAAACTTTGAATGATACGAAGGAAGATAACTAGTATGAGCTTTCTTTCTCTCTCTTTCTCTCTCTCTCTCTCTCTCTCTCTCTCTCTCTTTAGCTCTAACTTTTACCTAAGCCACCATTTTCGGGTTTTCAACTTAACGAGCTTGGATTAATGAAATTTGGGAGAAAACATTCCACCATAATTTGCTACTTTTCTTCACTTTGATGGGCTTTGACCTTTGAATTTTGGATTTGATGAATCTTGTTGCCCCTTTTTGAGGTGTATCATTTGATTTTGTGCTTCAGTTATTTGATGAGAATTTATTTCTTAACCTTCTATAGTTAGGAGTTGGCGAAGTAATTGTTGATAGCACCTCAATTCCTAATATGTACTAGCTGTGGTGGATTTAATTGACTGTTCATTTCTCCTTTTCTCTTTCTCTTTTTTTTTTTTATTTTTTAAGCTCATCCATGTTTAAGACAAGTGCCCAAATAATTAAAAAGATGTGACTGTTTTATTACAAAGGAAAATTTTATTGCAAGATAACAAAAAGGAATTGACATGATTGACGAAAAATACATGAAAAAGAAAATAAAATGACAGACACAGACTCAAATTTAGACTTAAATTTGAGGTTTAGAACTTAGACTCAAACTTAGACTTGGATTTTAATCTCAGATAGGTTAGATTAGCTGAACTTGAACTCTTCCATGTCATGCCACTTAAGGCTGAGGTAAGGTAGGATGGAATTGGGTTCACATTCTTCATCATTGCTTGGGTTGGTGGTGAGGAATTTAGGTTGAAATGATGCACTTTAGATGAAATCTTTAACCTTTGATGCAGTTGCAACCAAAGCTTTGAAAGTGGGTAAGTTTTAGGTTAACAGGTGGGCTCTATAGGTTAGAAGTAGATTCTTGACAAGGATGTCTACTTGTTCTTGCTCTGTTGGTCTAGTTAACATTTGAGCAACTTTAGCCCTCCACCTTGTAAGGAACATGGAGAAGGACTCCTTTGTAAGTTGCTTGGTAATTTGTAGGTCACACTTAGTGACATTCACTTCACTATTATAATGATATTTTTCGACAAAGGCACAGCAGATATCATCCCATGTCCTTTTCTTACTCTTGTCTACTGAAAAGAACCATCTCCGAGTAACATCGGTTAGTGATTGTTGGAACAGTTGAGCAAAGAGCTTATCGCTAACTCCTAAAGGTTTCATTGCCCCCACATATATCTTTAGATGGGTCTTGGGGTAAGTGGTTCCATCAAATCTTTCTAGCTCAAGCATTTTGAATTTAAGAGGAAGCTTGGCATTAGAAAATAAGGTTAAACTATCCAAATCAATTAGATCATTGTAGTGCTTTAGGGTTTTGATGGTTCATTCCATGGCTTCAAGTTTCTCCATGAGCAATCTGGTATCTGAATAAGAGAAAACTTTCCCATTTTGGTTTAGATATGAGTTGGTTTGGCTCAAATTTGGGCTAGGATTAGTCTGGTTCAAGATAAGGTTAGGGTTATAATGGTTAAGGTTGGATTGGTTAATCATAGCTCAAACTTCCTTAATGATGAATTGCCTTTGTTCCTCGAATTGGGCTTGTTGAGCAGTTAGGATAGCTTGGAAATGCTCTTATTACTTTTTAAGGATTTTGGTCATAAGTGTGGTTAGGGAAGCCATGTCAAACGAGTTGGCCATTGGTACCTTCAAACCAAAGCAACAAGGTAAGTGATGGGCATGGAATAAAAAAGGTGATGAAGGTATAGGCATACAGATCCTAAAAGAAAAAGCTTCTTATTATGTAATAGGCCAACCATTTTTTTTTTAGGCTTAAGGTATAATGGGGCAAATATTTTGATCTTAAGTTAGGATCAAAGGTATTGGGTTTAAGGTAGTGTGTTGAGCCAAAGTTATTTGGCTTAAGAGTAACAGACTAGTTTTAAAAGGTGATGGGCCACAGTGTTAGGCTTAAGGATAATGGGTTTGATTTTGAACAAGGGATTGGATTAAGATGATGGTTTTGGCATGAAGAACTTAAGGTGTCTAGTTTTGGATAAGGATAGGGGCTATTGGTTAGGCTTATGGTCAAGTAGCAAGGTTTTTAGGGTTGGATATGGGTCTTAGGGTTATGGGTTTATGGCTTAAGGTCCAAAGGTTAAAGGTAGTTTATGTTTACATTTGAGGTGTGAGGTTCGGGTGTTTAGTGTTTAGGATAAGGCTAGGGTAAGGTGTTTAGGGTAAGACTAGAGTGAGGTGTTTAAGGTTAAAGGTTAGGGTGATGGTTTTAAGTTTGTAGGGGTGAAGGTGTTTAGATGATGGTTAGGGTGAGGTGTTTAAGGTTAAAGGTCAAGATGATAGTTTTAGGTTTATGGTGGTGAAGATGTTTAGATCAAGGTTAGGATGAGGTGTTTAAGGTTAAAGGTCAGGGTGATGGTTTCAGGTTTGTAGGGGCAAAGGTGTTTGGATGGAGGTTAGGGTAAGGTATTTATGGTTAGACTAAGGTGAGGTGTTTAAGGTTAATGGTCAGGGTGATGGTTTTAGGTTTGTAGGGGTGAAGGTGTTGGGATAGAGGTGAAAGTGTTTATAGGGAAGGTATTTGAATGGAGATAAGAATGTTTGACCCTTCTTCGATTTAAGGTTTGACTTAGACTCGAGATGAATGCATTTTTTGTTATACAGTATGAATGCATGATATGCACGAGAAAAACATTTCATGAGAATACAAAGATGCAAGGTTTTAATTATGGTACATACAACCTAAGGCTAGGATCTAAGTTCATTATATGAAAAGGTAAAGGTGGCTCAATTTGGGTACCCATCACACTAGAGCAACGATATACCTAACCACATGTGAGTCAAAGAGCCTCACGTGGGTTCAACAATACATGCATACTCATTACACCTTTGAAAGGATCAAAAGATTCATCGCGGGGTGGATGATTTCACTATTGGTGAATAAACCTAAGGAGGGTTACCCACTCGATGCTACTCACTATCCATTGTTTTCCTAGAACTAGGTTGGATGGCAAAGAGCCTATGCAAGTGATGCATGCAAAGTCACAATCATATTAAAAGGCCAAACTCTTTTTAAACCAATTAGTAGTCCATTTATTTTTTCCTTTTATTAAAAGAAAGTTAGTCCCTAGTGAAGTAGCCAACTGTAAGGCCTTGCTTAAGCACAAGTCCGATTCTCTAAAGGGAATCGAAATGCTCATTTAGAAAAGAACTCATGAGGAAGCCTTCGGACTTATCCTTGATAGGTTTGAAAATTATTTTTTGGAGTCACCACCTTAATTTATTTTTATTAGGAAAAATATAAGGAAAAAACCCATTTGACTCTAATTATTACCCAAAGGAAAAAGATCACTAGCCTCGAAACCAAAAAGGATTTGGGGACTAAGTTTTCAGTTTAATTTAACAAATAAGTTTAGCCAAATAATACAAAAGTGACTTAAAATATATTTCATAAATAATTTAAAATGCATGGACAATATATAATATGCATGATTATTGATTCTACATATCCAATCATAAATACAAGTAATAGTCTAAAAGAAAATTACCATTACAAATAAAATCCCAAACATGGGAGATACCTCCTCTAGCCCTTATGGGTTCTAGGGAAGTCACACATTCCCTAAACTAATCCTAATAATAAAGCAAAGAAACAAACACAAAAGTAAGTGAAGAAGGTGATAGGGAGATAGTTGATTAATTTTAATTAAATTTGATGCCTGAACCAAGGATGCCTATGTATTCCTTTGAATAGGAATCAGAACCCATGCAGTTCTCCCTCTTACGAAGGGGTTAGTTTAGCCTAGCCACTTTATCATATTCTGATTGATTGATTAAAAGAGGCTGGAGTTAATTAATTAATTTAATTGATTATCGAGTTGATCAGCTAGCAACCTAGATGAATCAATTTAATTAACTAACTAAAAGAGTTAAAGAAATTTAGATAAAAGAAAATTAAAGGAAAAGAAGCTTACCTCAGATGACGGGCGATGACTGGCCTCGGATGGTGGGTAGCGATTGGCTTACAATGGCAGCGGTGGCTGGCCTAGAACGGCTGACGGCAATTGGCTTTGGATGGCAGGCGATGGCTAGCCTTAGTGGGTGGCGAATAGCCTCAGATGGCTAGTGGCGGCTAGCCTCGGACGGTAGACGATGGCTAGCCTAGGGCAGTGGATATGAGCCTTGGGTAAGAGACTTGCCTTGAATAGGCAGGCAGAAAGCCTTAAACTAGTCGAGTAGGAATCAAGGAGAAACCCCCCAACTCGCTTTGTGAAGCAAGGAGCAAATGCAAAGTGGTTTGCTTAAAGTTATTGCTTTTCAAACTCTTGAAGTTGGTCTAAGTCTGTGTGTTTTGAAGAGTAGAGAGGCCATCTATATATAGGGGGAAGATTGTAGCATAGAGGCTAAAATTTCCAACGTGGGAGAAGAAAACTCACAACAATTGCCACAGAGGTCTCTGTGGTAGTGCCGTAGAAGCTTTGCGGCACCTCAAGAGGCTCTACGATAATGCCTCAGAGCTATATGGCAACTGGTTTTAATTCACCTATTCTGCTTGTTTTTACCAGTTCTCGCTTGTTTCTCATTTGTTTTCCATGATTCCAATTGTGTTGCACTCGTCACTGAGTTCGGATGATTTGATGATGATTTAAGAGACTTGATTGATTCTTTTCCTGCCTAAATGGTCTATAATTCTGGGAGGCGCAAAATTAAGGGTTTACAAGACCCATTTATACAAATAAAAATATTGCCTAGGATCGTACCAAAGCCCATGCATTGACTTTACTAAATCATTTATAAGAAAACTTTAAGTTGGGGAAGAATAGTTAAAATATATTTTAAATATAATCCATAAGAAAATAATATTTATACTCCAAATAAGTCACCAAAGCATAATGTTTCAAAATAATTTCCCAGAAAAAATTTTCCCAGACCATCTGAGAATGACTCTTCATCACATCGCAAAGTAAATAACTTGGACAAGGAAATCCCCTAAGCGAAGTAGATTGCTTGAGCCATCATCTTGGTTCCTCATAATGCTAACTTGGAACCACACAAGGAAAAAGGGGTGAGATAGATGGTCTTAATGAGTAAACAATATAGCTTATATGGTAACATGTATCCCTTAAAAGGGCCCATAGCTTATAACACATAGTTCATGAATCAAAGTTCATGGTTCATAATTTGCAATATAGCAAGGTTCACAAAAATCACACTTATAACACTTATCACTTATGAAGACTTGATAGCTATTTTAGCTCATTCACTCTAGGGAGAGGTGGCTTATACCAAATTCCAACTCCCAACCCATCATTTATAAAGAGTTGTGAAACTGATCAAGCTCTATGGCTAGAACTGCCCTTTCTAGCTAAGATGGATACACTACTCATATCCATCAGGTTAAGACCATGTACACAGGTTCCAATGATTAGCTGCATCAGCATGAGGATTTCTACATAAAGGGTTAAAGGTACTATAGCTAGAGCTAATAGTAATCACTTATAATAATAGCACTTAAGCAATAATAATATATAGCATGATAGCAATAGAAATTTAACTTAGTGAACAAAAGATAAGATCACAGTGTGGTTCCAGAAAGAAAGTAAGCTAAGGCAACAAATACAAAGGATCTTTCATTTCATTAAATAAACAATAATGGTTTTGGACCAATTGTGCTTTGGCATCCTAAGCTTAATAAAGAAATCATATAATTATAATTGAAAGAAAAAAAAGACTTGGGCTTCAAAAATCTCAAAGGTTCTTATAACATAATTACTTGTACTTGTAACATGAATATAATGTTTACTTACCTTATGGTTCCTTTACTCCTAGTACTTGTAGCTCTTTTTGAACTTCTACTACTCCTCAAGCTCTAATATAATATTTAATTCAATACTTAGTATTTGTTTAACATCATGCTATCCCATCCCATAACTACCCCATACACATATAATATTCACATATACTTGGAGTTGCACATAGAAGTGCACTCATCACTTGTATATAATATATTGACTTTTAAAGTTTTGCATACTTTGCCTTTATAGGCCTATATGAAATCACATTATAACCTATACTATGACTTTTCTAAAGTTAAACACAATATATCATGATTTTAATATCAATTCAATTTAACATTTAACTTAGTACATTTAACACTTTACATATATATATCAACTTAACAAGTAACCTTTCAAGTATCATGCTTATTGATGCATATTCTACAAGTATACAAATTTCACAAGTAATATAATGATGAGTAAAGTTATTATTCCACTGGGGACAAGGAGTAATACTAGCTCAAACGTTGACTGTTGTCTAGTTAATCAAAAGTTTGAGTAATGTTTAAATTAAAATAACTAAACTAGATTAAAAACTTTGATTAAGATAATATAAAAGAATTGCAAGAGAAGAATTAATTGTAGAAGCTACCTAGGTATTTGAATCCTATTAGACCCCATGTGTATTTCATGAATATAAGCTCAACTAAACCAAATGTCGGATTAAATTGGCATTCCACTAAATTAGATTGAAACCTCTCTCAAGCGATTCAATCCCTAATTACTATGTAAAAGGAATCTCTTCTCAATTTATAATCAAATAGAAATAGCATTAAAGTCGAGAAATCATAAACCAAAGAATCTTGTAGGTCTATCTCTAGTACCCTAATCAATTCTCAACCTTTATGAGTGATCAATTATAGCTAAGCTTTCTTAAGTCAATTAGCAAGAAAACTGGTTCCAATTATCAAGCATGCAATTGACAATTAGAAATAACAAATATAAATCATAAAGATAAATCAATCCCAATGAATGATTTAAATGATTAAAAACCCATTCAATCCATACAAAGTAATCTAGGATTCATCAAATAACTAAGTATGTCAAATTTAGTTCATAATGAAAAAATAACAAGAATAAAAGATAACAGATAAAGAAATCAAGCAATCCATAATGGATGAATGATAATCCAAATTCGAATCTTCAATCCTTGACTTGAAATGTCAGGGACTTCAATCTTCACCTTTAATTTTCACTGCAAAACCTTAATTTTTCCTCAGAGAAATCACCTCCAATTGATAGATTTCAGATCCCCAAATTCCTGTGGAAAAATTTCTTACATACTTTGACAGAGTCGCTGCCACACCTGTGGCCTTAGGTATAGGAATGGCTAGAAACACTTTTAGCTTAGCGAACCCCATGGGCACACCTACGTTTATGGCTCTGGGCATAGGAATGGAGTGATTAGGAGAAATTAGGTAGAAGCCTTTCTTCTTGTCCCATGGGCACACCCACGCCCATGGCTTTAGGTATGGGAATGGGGCCATCACATGAAAATAGGCAATAGCCTTTCTCCTTGTCCTATGGGCACACCCATGCCCATGGGCTAGGGCATGGTCTGAGCTCTACTTTCCTTTTGTCTCTTCAAAATGCACCATCTTTTAACCAAACTCTATCATTCTTTTGTATTATCATCTCATGGCATGTTAAAGCATAAGGTTTCTAAAAAGGACTGAGAACAACACTAAAAAAAAAAAAAAATCAAACTCAAATTTAAACATAAATCATGATAAATGAAGAGATAAAATGTAGGCATTCATGTTGTAACAACCCACACCTACCCTAGAAATTTTAGTGATAATTTGCTTGATTTAGAACTATTAAGGTTAAGTGTGTGCTTTTGTGAAAATTAGTAATCTATGTGTTGCTTTTATGAAATAAATGATTTACATAAAGTGCATTTGCATAAAATAATTTATTTTAAATAAAATGAATTTTCATGCATAAAGACAATTTTTAAGCATAAAATGATTTTATGAGTATTTTAAAATAATTTTTTTTAAAATAAATATTTTGGGGAAATATTACAGAAATAATAAAAAAATATTTTTATTTTTATTAATTATAATTAGCTAAAATTTAAATAAAAAGCCCAAATATCCAAAAGCCCACTACACTAAAATCCTCCTAACCTAGTTCATTAGGGGCATTAGTGGAAATTGCACCCAAACCCTAATATATATTGTAAAATTCAGCCAGCCTAGGTTCTATAGCAGCCATCACTTTATTTTTTTTGTATTTTGGCAGAAAAATTCTCTCAAAATATTTCTCTCAACCAAAATTAGGAAAACACCTTTCAGTTTCGCGATTTATTGACCGTAATCATAAGTTTTCCTTCTCTTTCAATTTCTAAACTGATTTCTATGAAATAAATTATGAGAGAATTATTTTGAATAGGTTGTTTACTGATATTTATAGATTTAATTTTGTTTGGGTGAGTTTTTGGGAGAGAAAATCTATTTTCTACTGAAAACATAAATCTTTCCGCGAGATTTCTCCAAAGGTGAATTATATAACTTAAAATCACAATTTTTATGCATAAAAATTACTAGAGGGGGGCAATTTGTGCATTAATGCTTTCAAAACTGATTTTTGATTTGTTTTGATAAAAAATATTGGATTAAATTATATGTCTGCATATTTCTATGATGACCAGAAAGTTTCGGAAGACAAAGGAGTTCAAGGTTTTTGTGCTAGAACTTAGAAGTTGGAAAATTTTATTATTAAATTAATATGTGGCTACCAATTTGTGTGAGAAAGAATTCTAAGATGATAATTGTTTTGTTTAGATGAAAAATAGCGATTTGAATTATATGTTTGTACATTGCTGTAATGAACAGAAAGTGCGGAAAGCGTGAAAACTCATGATTTGCACCTAAGTCTTAAAACTTAGAATTTTTTTTTATAAATATTATTCATGGCTGCCAAATCATGCATGGACATGTTCTAAACTGATATTTTCTATGATTGAATGAAAAATAATGGTTTAAACCACCTATTTACATATTTCTGAAATGATAGAAAAATATCGAAAATAAGAAAACTCATGGTTTTGTACCCTATAATCCAAAAATTGAAATTTCATATATAAGCAATACCATATGCTGCCAATTTATGTGAATTAAAATTCTAAAATGATTTTTGTTATTTTTACATGAAAAATCTTGGTTCAAACCATGTTCTTACATATTATTGAAATAGATGGAAAGTGCGAAAAGAAAGAAGAAATTTAGTTTTCCTTTTAAAGATGAATTCGGCCTACATTAACATTTTTATCCTAATGTCTATAAATTTTGTGTAATGTATTTTGATGATTATTGACATGTATGTATGTATAATTAATGATAAAATTACATGATAATTGAAGGTATGACCCTAGACAAGCTTAAATGCATTTTGGTATACTTAAGGTATCTTAATCTTATATGGTGATTGGAATGTAAATGTAATTGGGAGATATGGAACTAGATGTTATGATGACTTGATAATGAATACATGGTTTTGAGTTGATAAGTGACAATTGAATAAAAGGATCATAAGAGTTAAGCATGACACTTGAAAGGTTAATTGTTAAGTTGACATATATAGAAGTGTAAAGTATATTAAGATGATTGTTAAAGTAAATTGATATTGAGGTAATAATATTGTGATGATCTAAGAAAGGTATTGACATGATTGTAATGTGTTTTTCTATGAGCCTATAAGGCCCAAGTGTGCAAGACTTTTAAAGTCAACGTGTTATGTGCAAGTGATGAGTACACTTATATGTGAACTCTAAGTGTATGTGCATGCTATATGTACATGGGGTAGTTATGGGATAGGAGCATCATGAGTAACTAAATACTAAGTATTAAATTAATATTATATTAGAGTTTGAGGAGTTTTAGAAGTGCAAAAGGGGCTATGTATACTAGGAGCAAAGGAATCCAAGGTGAGTAAACGCTGTGTTCATTTTACAAGTGTGAACAACATTATATTGTGTTATAAGAATGTGATATATTGTTTTGTAAGCCTTTGTGATCTTTGAAACCCAAGTTCCTTTGATCCTAAAATTTAATTAAGTGATTTCTTTGTAAAGCTTGGGTTGCCAAAGGACAATTGGTCCAAAACTATTTTGTTTATCCAATGAGAATTTCTTGTAATTATTATCCTAACTTATATTCTTTCTGGAACTACACTAATATTGTACCTTTTGTTCGAAAGCTAAACCACTATTGTATTGGGACACTTATTATTATTGCCTTATGTGTTATTATTATTTGTGATTATCATTATCTCTAGTTATGGTACCTTTAACCCTTTATGCAAAATCCTCATGCCAATGCAGGTAATCATCGAAACCTATGCACACAGTCTTAAACCGATGGATAGGGGTAGTGTATCCACCTCAGCTAGAAAGGGGTAGTTCTAGCTGTGGGGCCTAATCAACTTCATGCCTTCTATATGATAGGAGTTGGAATTTGGTATAAAGCCACCTCTCCTTAATTTGTTTAAGTAATAGAGCAATAGCCTTCACTCACTATGTGTTGTAAGTGTGATTTCTGCAAACTTGGCAAATTGAACCCTTGCTAAATTGAAACTTGATTCATGAAATATAAATCATGAACTATGTGTTTCCTTTCTAAAGGAATATGTGATAATGTATGTGCTTTATCGTTTACTCATTGAGATCATCTATATCACCCCTTTTCTTTGCGTGGTTCCAGGTGAGCAAATGTGAGGAGGCAAGGTGATGGGTCAAGCATTCTACTTCGCTTGGGGAATTCCTTATCCACGTCATTAATAATACCATTCTATGAAGTCTTATCATTAGATGCTCCTAGAATATTGATTGATGCTTATTTTGAGATATATTATTTTTCCTTAGTTTTCAAATGGGATATGAACAATATTTTCCTTTGGATTTTATGTGAAATGTTTAATTATGGTCTTCTGCAATTAAAGGTATTCATCTAAATGTTTTAAATGAGTTATTATAAGAGGTTTGGTATGATCCTAGGTTGGATTTATTTTATATGAGTTGTTTAAGTATAATCCTGGAGAATAGGAATTTTCCTATCATGTCACTTGCAGTCTATCGTTGGTATAGTTCCGTGAAATCTTAGTAGATTTTAGTAATCCTTATTATTATTTGCTTGCCTTATGATTCTTTTGACAGATGACTAAGAAGATTACACCTGCCAGAGGACCATGACCCAGAGCACCCCGTGTGACCTGCAAGGGGACTTGGCAAGAGATGTTTGAGAGAGTCGTATCTATGATTCGCCCTATGAAGGAGGAGACCCCTGACGAGGAGTAGGACCCTGAAGAGTGCTTAGATCCTTATTGGGTTTATAGTAAGATCCAAAAATTGGAGGATAACTATTCATACTTGAAGGAGGAAAACCGGCGTCTTAAGCTTATGATTCATGCCCTGAGGGATGATGTGGAGCAACTCAAGTCAGGGATTGTTGAGCATAGAGGAGACTACTCGCTAGTGAGGTCTGCATCTTCGATAAATCACCATCAAGATAGAGATCTTCTTTGCAACTGATGTGGTAGCAGTGGCCATATCACTCTTGATTGCTCTAGTGGTGGACACACGAGAGCTAGGTCGAGTAGATGGTGATGACCGACGTAATGGTATAGCACTTTATATGATATGAATGATTTTTTTTCTTAATTACATTGTGCGTATGAGATGATTTCTTTTATTATTATGATATGATTAACTTACCATGATAGGAGGTTACTTTCACATTGTGAGATATATGCTACATGATTGTGATATGTGATATGTGTAAAACTATGTGATATGTGATACATATATGACATGTGCTTAGGGATGTGATATGATAAATGCATGATGATTTATGCTAGTATAGTGATGGGATTAAATGGGTTAGGTTAGGGGATTTGTACTAAATTCCCTTATCGTGATAGACAAAATGCCTCCTAAGAAGAAGGTTTGCACAGCTGCCTCATCCGTTAGGGCTAATGATGATGTCATATCAGACATTGCATCGAATGCTACCTCTGCACCTGTACAATCAAGAGAAAGATCCAACTCGAGGGCACTGACTATAGGCTCTAGTGAGTAAGCATCTTCGCAAGAAGTGCATGCCATGCGCGAGGAAATGAGAGACTTGCATAAGGAATTGGATGAGCTATGAGCTCAAAGGTGGGAAGCATCGCTAACTCAAGAAAAGGAATGGAGTTATGCCACCTATGGTAGTGGCACCTGCAAAGAGAGAGAGAAAGTGGTTACTTGATGAAGGGATGACACAATAGAGTTTAAGAAGCTGTAATTACCTACCTTTTATGGTGAGGAAAGAGATGACCCGCACTAATTTTTGGATGAGATGGATAAGCTAGTCCATCATTTATCTTGCTCAAATGCTCAAGTGATCGAGTTGGTAGGACTCCAACTCAAGAAAGAAGCTTAGTATTGGTACGAGAGAAGTATTGAAGAACAGTTTTACGAGGAAGACCCACCTACATGGGTAGAGTTTAAACAGGAAGTAATAGATCAGTTCTTGCCAAAAGGAAAAAAGATAATAGAGCATTGCAGTTCAAACAGCTGAACCAAAAGCCAAGAATGTCCATATCAGATTATGCTAAGGAGTTTAATCAATTTAGCTGATTTGCCGTCGACATCGTTCCTACTGAAGCCAGCCATGTCAATCATTTCTTGAAAGGACTGATCACACCTCTATTCAATTCATTGGCAGTGATAGAGTTTCCAACCTTGGCCAAACTGATAGATAAGGCTAAGATAATGGAGAAAAGGTACAAGGCGGAAAGAGCTGAACGAGACCAAAAGGGAAGGCATAGGAACAAAGGTCATAGGGGACAGCATGGAAGTGGAGGAGGCCTAAAGAAAGAATTTTCATCCTTTGGACAATGAAACAACCAAACTAAGCAAGAATTTCCCATTGCAGCAAATGTGGAAAGAAGCATCCTGGAATTTGCCGAAGAGATTTTGGTGCGTGTCTTAAGTGTAGGCAAATGAGACACTTTATTAAGGACTGTCCTCAAAAGAGGAGTCAAAGGAATATGAACGCAGCACCTCCACAATCTAAACCATTCCAATTGTAAGGACAAGGAGTCAAGGATAAAGGGACAGTTGTTGGGAATGCACTGACGACAAAAAATAGGGGTAAGGGTTAAGTCTTTGCTTTAAATCAACAAGAGGCTCGCGATTCGCACATAGCCATCACATGTATCATCCCCATCCAAAGTTCCAGTGCAAAATGTTTGATTGATTATGGCGCTACCTATAATTTTTTTTAAAACAAATATTTTGGGGGAAATACTATAGAAATAATAAGAAAAATATTTTTATTTTTATTAATTATAATCAGCCCAAAATTTAAATAAGAAGCCCAAATACCCAAAAGCCCACTACACTAAAATCCTCCTAACCTAGTTTATTAAGGGTATTAGTGGAAATTGTACCCAAACTCTAATATATATTGTAAAATTCAGCTAGCTTAGGTTCTCTAGTATCCATCACTTTATTTTTCTATATTTTGGCAGAAAAATTCTCTCAAAATATTTCTCTCAACCGAAATTAAGAAAACACCTTTTAGTTTTGTTATTTCTTGACCGTAATCGTAAGTTTTCCTTCTCTTTTAATTCCTAAACTGATTTCTATGAAATAAATTATTAGAAAATTATTCGAACAGGTTGTTTACTAATTTTTATAGATTTAATTTTGTGAGTTTTTGGGAGAGAAAATCTATTTTCTACCGAAAACATAAATCTTTCCGTGAGATTTCTCCAAAGGTGAATTCTATAACATAAAATCACAATTTTTATGTATAAACATCACTAGAGGGGGGCAATTTTGCATCAATGGTTTCTAAATTGATTTTTGATTTGTTTTGATGAAAAATATTGGATTAAATTATATTTTTGCATATTTCTGTGATGACCAAAAAGTTTCAAAAAACAAAGGAGTTCAAGGTTTTTGTGCTAGAACTTAGAAGTTCAAAAATTTTGTTATTAAATTAATATGTGGCTGCTGATTTGTGTGAGATAGCATTCTAAGATGATAATTGTTTTGTTTAGATGAAAAATAGTGATTTGAATCATGTGTTTGTACATTGCTATAATGAACGAAAAGCACGAAAACTCATAATTTGCACCTAAGTCTTAAAACTTGGAATTTTTTTATATAAATATTATCTATGGCTGCCAAATCATGCATGGACATGTTCTAAATTGATATTTACTATGATTGAATGAAAAACAATGATTTAAACCACTTGTTTACATATTTCTGAAATGACCGAAAAATACCGAAAATAAGAAGACTCATGGTTTTGTACCCTATAATCCAAAAATTAAAATTTCATGTATAAGCAATACCATATGTGGCTGATTTATGTGAATTAAAATTCTAAAATGATTTTTGTTGTTTACATGAAAAATCTTGGTTCAAACCATGTTTTTACATATTACTGAAATAGACAGAAAGTGCGAAAAAAAGAAGAAAATTAGTTTTCCTTTTAAAGATGCATTCGACCTACATTAACATTTTTATCCTAATGTCTATAAATTTTATGTAATGTATTTAGATGATTATTGACATGGATGTATGTATAATAAATGATAAAATTGCATGATAGTTGAAGGTATGACCCTAGACAAGCTTAAATGCATTTGATATACTAAAGGTATACTTAAGGTATCTTAATCTTATATGGTGATTGGAATGTAAATGTGATTGGGAAATATGGAACAATATGTTATGATGACTTGATAATGAATACATGGTTTTGAGTTGATGAAGTGACAATTGAATAAAAGGATCAGAAGAGTTAAGCATGACACTTGAAAGGTTAATTGTTAAGTTGACATATATGGAAGTGTAAAGTATATTAAGATGATTGTTAAAGTAAATTGATATTGAGGTAATAATATTGCAATGACCTTAGAAAGGTACTGACATGATTCTAATGTGTTTTTATATAAGCTTGTAAGGCCTAAGTATGTAAGACTTTTGAAGTCAATGTGTTATGTGCAAGTTATGAGTACACTTATATGTGAACTCTCAGTGTATATGTATGCTATATGTACATGGAGTAGTAATAGGATAGGAGCATCATGAGTAAATAAATACTAAGTATTAAATTAATATTATGTTAGAGTTTGAGAAGCCTTAAAAGTGCAAAAGGGGCTACATATACTAAGAGCAAAGGAACCCAAGGTGAGTAAACACTGTGTTCATGGTACAAGTGTGAACAACATTATATTGTGTTATAAGAATGTGATATATTGTTATGTATGCCTTTGCGATCTTTAAAACCCATGTTCCTTTCACCCTAAAATTTAATCAAGTGATTTCTTTGTAAAGCTTGGGTTGCTAAAGGACAATTGGTCTAAAACTATTTTGTTTATCCAATGAGAATTTCTTGTAATTATTACCCTAACTTATATTCTTTCTAGAACTACACTATTATTGTACATTTTGTTCGAAAGCTGAACCACTATTGTCATTGGGACACTTGTTATTGTTGCCTTATGTGTTATTGTTATTTGTGATTACCATTAGCTCTAGCTATAGTACCCTTAACCCTTTATGCAGAATCCTCGTGCTGATGCGGGTAATTATCAGAACCTGTGCACATGGTCTTAACCTGATGGATAGGCATAGTGTATCCACCTTAGCTAGAAAAGGGTGTTCTAGCTGTGGGGCCTAATTAGCTTCTTGCCTTCTATGTGATAGGAGTTGGAATTTGGTATATGGCCACCTCTCTTTAATGTGTTTGAGTGATAGAGCAATAGCCTTCACTCACTATGTGTTATAAGTGTGATTTCTACAAACTTAGCAAATTGAACCCTTGCTAAATTGAAACTTGATTCATGAAATATAAATCATGAACTATGTGTATAAGCTATGTGTTTCCTTTCCAAAGAAATATGTGATAATGTATGTGCTTTGTCGTTTACTCATTGAGATCATCTATCTGACCCCTTTTCCTTGTGTTGTTCCAGGTGAGCAAATGTGAGGAGGCAAGGTGATGGGTCAAGCATTCTACTTTGCTTAGGGGATTCATTGTCCAAATCATTAATAATACCATTCTATGAAGTCTTGTCATTAGATGCTCCGAGAATATTGGTTAATGCTTATTTTGAGATATATTATTTTTCCTAAGTTTCCAAATGGGATATGAATATTATTTTCCTTTGGATCTTATGTGAAATGTTTAATTATAGTCTTATGCAATTAAAGGTATTCATTTAAATTTTTTAAATGAGTTATTGTAAGAGGTTTGGTACAATCCTAGGCAAGATTTGTATATATGTAAGTGGGTTTTACAGGCATGGGTGACCTTATGTCTCCTCGTGTTCTAGGACCATCATATCTTTAAAGTTGGGATGTGACACATATACTTATCAAATTCCCCCACATTTGAGCATTTGCTTGTCCTCAAGCAAATTGAAACAAGATAAGAAGAACGGAATAAAATCCCCCTACCTCAGACAATAAAAATCAAATGGTTTATATGGTAATTACTCAGAATCGACATAACTTTAAAACATGGTAGCTAGATGACAAACTTTACAACCTAAAGCTTGAAATCTAAAGTTACAAATTCGAGCAACAAATTCCAAAACAATAAGAGTTCTTACAAAACAGTCTCTAATGATTTTTCTCCTAGGTGCATGATAATCCCCTTAAAGTTTCACTTTTCCCCCTTGAATTTTTTTTTTCATTCAATTTATTTTTATTTTTATTTTTTGCATTTTCATGGAGCCTGACTTGTTTGAATCCTCATCCTAGCCTTTTTACACAAATGCAAACACTTATGGTACTGACCTCTAGTTATTCGACTAGAATCACACTTTCAAATAGCTACTAGCACTATTCATGATCTTAATCCTCTATTGTTTTAAAGGAGTCAACAACAGTGGAATAAGTTTTAATTTTCAAAGTTCCTTTGCAATTCGCTTTTGATTCTCTCTTTATTTCCAAGGAAAAATAATCACACAA
Source organism: Reutealis trisperma (assembly GCA_947687605.1). Classification (NCBI taxonomy): domain Eukaryota; kingdom Viridiplantae; phylum Streptophyta; class Magnoliopsida; order Malpighiales; family Euphorbiaceae; genus Reutealis; species Reutealis trisperma. The sequence continues at coordinate 117,284 of CANTUT010000213.1, read as the reverse complement.
CCTAGGATATTATATAATTTGACTACTCAAAACCAAAGTAGTAATGGAACATTTTAGTGCTAACAAATGAAACTAAAGTTTCAAACTTGCGGATTTTGCAAAATTCTTCAATTCAAAATCCTAATACAGCTACCAAATCCAATTCACAACAGAAAATTTAGTCATTTACCATGTATCAACCAAGTCATTGCCATTCAACCATAATTACTTTATCAACTAAGGAAGGAAAATTTCATGTCATACTATTATTTAATTCCAATTAGCCTAACCATTACAATTAATTAATCACAAGGCAATCAATAAGACTCCTCCCCCATACTTAACCAACGCATTGTCCCCAATGTGCTGGAAACAAATAAAAAGAAAAAGAAATAAAAGAGGGAGAGAGAACTGCCTTATCATTGCCATCATATACAAATTATAGGAATGCTGTGTTAGAATCCATGCCATTGCAAATATTGCTACAGATCCAGAAGTGTGCTAGAAAAAAGAAAGAGGAAAGATCAAAGAGAATAATAACAGTCATCCAAAATAAAGCAACATAAAATAAAAAGTGAAAATAAAAGCAATCCTAAATAATAGAGTACGGTAATCCAAAAAATAAAATAGAAAGAAAAGGAAATAAGGATAAGAAAAAGAAAAAGAAAAAGGAAACTAGTCCTCCTTAACATCATCAGCATTGTCATCATCATCGTCATCGGAGACGTCGATTGGAGATGGAGGTGGGGGTGAAGGTGGTGGCTACCTGGTAGGCTAGAAATCAGATCTTTGCCAGAACTCCATCATAGAGTGCTCTAACCATCGATGATGCTTGGCCTCATAATCAAGCCAAGCTTGCTGTTATTGCATCATTTTCAGCATCTGGGTCTGCTTGGTGTGAAGATACTGTTGTTGGAGATCAAGACAACCCATTTTACTCTCTACGTGACACAACTATCGCTCCAGATCAGTCATCTTTCGATCATCATCCTTGATAGCCCAACTAAAATGGCCCTAATCTATAAATGGTGGGCCAGGAGAAAAAGGTCTAGACACAGTGGTTGAAGGTCCCTTTAGAGCAGAAGGGCTAGGGATATCAGCCTCTAAAGGCGAAGGGGCAATGGGCGCATCAGGTACTGGCATGAAGGTCTTCCAAGGATCCAACTGAATCGATATGGGCATTCTCAGATGCTTTGGCAAACCATCAAACATCATAGGAGGAACTAAGGCCCTCTAAAACTCCCAAGCCCCAAGCCAATCGCGTGATGTACATGCCCCCAAATAAAGCCCCTTTAGAGCCCTTCTTAGACTGCTCAAAATAGAGATGAACTAAGGCATATGCAACATTGCACCAATGGTCCTCTACCATACACATCAAAAAGAATAAGTCTTGCCTAGTCACTACACTGATACTATCTCGACGAGCATAGAAGGCGTAGGCCAACAAATTGTGCACCACCCGGAGAATGAAGGACTGAAAATTAGAAGCCTTGGACATTGATAGATCAAACTCTGTGGCCTTTAGGGCAAGTCACTGCCAAATTTTCTTGGGTACCTCATCATTGGAAAAGTCAACCTTAGATCCCTTGTAACCATTAGTAGCAAGCTTAGATTTTTGATATAAGCCTATAGCTATAGCCAAGTCATTGATACTTAAGTGGAAATCCTTCAAACCTAATCGGAATTGAAGTGATGGCTTGTTCATCCTGATTATTTTCTTATCAAATCAAAGGGAGCAATTAAACTCAAGAGTTAACTCTTAGCATATGGGTTCATTTATCACAAATAATTACTTCTATCCCGGTTGATTGACCATGGCCTTAAGACTCTTTGATAAGCCAACACTCTCCATAGAACTCTAATCAATTGTTCGGGCTGGCTTAAAATCCTTATTGGCCAACTGCTCAAATTTGGCGTGCAACTCCTTATTAGTAAATTGAATGTATGGGTGATCACTGGTGAACATAATGTTCAGTGCTGCTGCTGATATGGGCAAACTATTATACCCTAGTGCTTATGACTAAATATAGGATGAGCAAGGGGTCGAACACTAGGAAAAATGCTAAATTTATTATTAACTGAACAAATAATAAGATGAATAAGCAAAGAATAATTGGAGTTTGAGTAACTAATTAACTACTAATTTAATTACAAATCACTAAATTCTAAATAATTCAAAGTTATTAAACAATTCATAGAAAGAGAACAGGTTAGAATTACAATTTAAATATAAATCAATGAACTTCTAACATGTATATAAAATAAGATTATGAATGAGTTGATTGGAGAATTAACCTGAAATCTTTAAAAGCTTATCTCTAAGTCAATTAAAGTTATTTTTGAATAGACTTACACACACTCTCATGTCAATGTAAATATAAACAAAAACCATGAAGTTCAATGTTAATTCTTTTTATTCCTTTAGAAGTAGATTCTAATTAATCTTTTAACTTAAGTGACATCAATTACTTTTCCATTAACAATTCCAATTCTCATTGCAAATTCTTAACTAACATATTATATATTGTGTTCAAGCATATATAACAACTATTAAGAACTTAATTGAAGCCAAATCAATCATTCATTAACAAAATATTAAAATGAAGTTCATAGACTAAATTTGCATTGCAATTCTAACCACAAGTACTTTAGCCTTGATGCATTGTTAGATATTTTATAAAAAGAAAGTTAAACATTCAATCATCAAGAAATAAAATAGATTAAGTAAAGAAAAAGTTATAGAAATCTTCTACTAGCCCTTCTCAAGATTAGAAGCCTTGATATAAGAATAGTTTCCCAAAGTGCTGTACTTGAAAGTGCTAAAACTTGTAAGATCTCTCTTTTTCTTCTTAATACAATACTCTCTACTTATATTATGATTTTCTAGATTTTCTAGATGTCTTTTACAGAAGAAACTTCAACTATTTAAAGGCTTTGAACAATTAAAAGTCATAACATTTCATAAAGAAATGCAACACTTTGTGAAAAGTAACCTAATAACTGCTTTAGAAATTTTAAGGGCATTTTGGTCAATCCAGATCGCAAAATTAGACTTCAAGGTCTTCATGAAAGTTGTAGGCCTTTTTATCAGCTTTCCATAGCCTCTTGAATTTTTCAATCCGAGTTGTGTAGAGGAAGTTATGACCGAAACATTGCAGACTGTTCATGAAGAATCATATCTTTTGGTATGTGCCAACTCGGCACCAACTCATCCTCCACTCCGCAACTTGGCACAGCGAGCCTTGGTGCTGACTCGGCACCAACTGAGTTGAAGGGTGCCGACTCGGCACCAGTATTTTCCAAATTTTGCTTTCTTTTTTTATACTTGGCTCTTCTAAGAACCTCCAATTCTTCCCTTAACCTACTAAAACTTTATAAAATACTCTCAAAACCATCAGGTTAAGGAGAAATCTTGTGAAAATGTTAGTAGAATAAATTTTAAAGGAATAAAACACAAAATGCATTATAATATACTAAACATATACCTAAAAAGCAACTAAAATGCACTTGAAATAACACTAAATCCATACCATTTTACATCACATCAGCTGCTGATGGTAGGTGGCAAGAACTACTTTTGCCTTATGCTTGCTTGGTTGGCAGCTTAGTTGATCTTTTAGAGGGTGTGGCTTTCTTTAGTCCCATGCCTGTAAAACAATTAAAACACCCACCCAAACAACAAAACGAGAGCATACAGGAGGTTAGTCTAACAATAATTGGATTAGAGCAACTTTAATATCACCATACCTACAAAACAAGTTATTTGGCTTATTGCAGTAATAATGCACACCAAATTAAAACCATCATAATTCATAACCCTTAATCCACACCAATCTAACACTTCTCAAATAACCATGAAATCAACTAACTCCACACACTTAAGATATAATAGTGTTTCAATCATGATATTGGAAGAATCTCAACATAAAAATCAAAAGAAATGCATAGTGGTTAAATCAAACATAAGGGCATCAAGAAAAAAATTAAGGAGATCTCTTTAAAAATACCAATTGAACCCCAAATAATATATTTTAGACATAGCCTATGCAAGAATTATGATTAAAACCCAAAGTATTCAATTTTGCACATCTTAAATCATAGAAAATTCAAAATAAATACAAGAAAAGAATGAACAAGACAAACCTGGAAGTGTATGTGCAGAAAATTTGAATTGTGGTGTGTGCAAATGCAAAAATTTATTTAAATCCTCTTCTTGAAGTTTAGAATGGACTTTGTGAGTGTGTGGGTAAGTGGATTTGGTGTGTTAGGGTTTAGAGAGAGAGAAGATGGAGAGAAAATTAAGAAAATTATGAGAGATGAGAGGGACAGATGGGCATGGATGCCTATTTATTCAAGCCATGGCCACGTTTACAACCACGAGCATGCCTTTTGGTGTGGCCATAAATTTTTTTTTTATCAAATTAAAGTTTAAGTTTTTAAATTTTTTTTAACTCACCTTGTCCCATGCTTGTGGCTCTGGGTGTGAGTCAGGGCTTAGGACCTTTCTGGATGGCATAATGTAAATGCCCTTTTGGCCACACCTTGTCATATGCTCATGGTCTCAGGCATGTGACCCTTCTTCTTCTCAAATGAATTTAAATTGTTACGCCATGTCTGTGGATCTGGCCGTGACCCAAGCCATGGATCTTGCTTTGTGGTTCTTATGCCATGCCCATAGCCACAGGCATGGTCGAGGGCGTGGCATACTCTTGATCACATACCTAGGTAGATTTCCAGCCTTTTTCCCTACACAAAATCACTAACCTAAAGGTGCATTATCCTTAAACAAATAAACACAAATAGAATAAAAGAAAAACATGCTAGAATACTATGAATGGTGGGTTGCCTCCCACCTAGTGCTTCTTTAACGTTGTCTTAGCTGGATGTTCAGTATGGTTGCTCACCTTGAATCCTGGAGATACTCAATCTCTGTCACTTGATTCAATTCTCCCCCCAACTATAGTTTAAGCTAAGCCTTTGACCATTCACTTTAAAATCACCCTTCTCATTAAAATCACCCTTCTCAGGGTGAGTTAACTCAACTGTTCCATAAGGAAAGACTTCTTTAACTATAAAAGGACTTGATTAATAAGATTTTAACTTTCTTGGAAAGAGTCGAAGCCTAAAATTGTAAAGTAATGCCTTATCTCCTGCTTGAAACTCTTTCCTTTTCTTAATCTAAGCATCAGGCTATATTTTGGTCCTCTCTTTATACATTCTTACATTGTCATAGGCTTGTAATCTCCATTCATATAGCTTATTAACCTACAATCTTCTTTTCTCACCTGCACTAACTAAATCAAGGTTAACCTATTTTATAGCCCAATAAGCATTGTGTTCAATCTTAATAGGTAAATGGCAAACCTTGCCATACACTAGCCTGTATGGCATAATATCTAAAGGAGTTTTGAATGCCATCCTAAAAGCCCATAATGCATTATCTAATTTTTTAGACCAATCCTTTCTTGATTGCTTTATGGTCTTCTCAAGAATTCTCTTGAGCTCCCTATTTATGTTCTCGACTTGACCACTCATTTAAAGGTGGTAGGGAGTAGCCAACTTGTGTGTAATGCCTAGCCTCTTGAAAACTTTCTCAAGCTGAGCATTACAGAAGTGGATACCCTTGTCACTAATAATAGCCTTAGGTGTACCAAATCGAGTAAACAACTTCTTTAAAAATTTTATGACTACCCTAGCATCATTTTTAGCTAAGGCTTGTGCCTCAAGCTATTTTGAAACATAATCAATAGCTACAAGCAGATACTTGTTACCAAAAGAATTAGGAAATGTTCCTATAAAGTCGATGCCCCAAACATAAAAAACCTCACAAACTAAAATTCCATTTTGGGGCATCTCATCATGAGATGAGATATTTCCAGTTCTTTGGCAAGTATCACAATGTTGCACAAACTCATAACTATCTTTAAACAAAGTGGGTCAATAGAAACTTGATTCTAAAACTTTTTGAGCAATTTTATTGGCTCCCGTATGACCTCCAGCTAGTTTAGCATGGCAATGACAAAGAATACTCACTGTTTCAGGCCATGCCACTCAATGCTGGATCATATGGTCCTTACACAACTTAAACAAATAGGGATCCTCCTAAAAGTAGTATTTCAAATCGAAAAAGAATTTCTTCTTTTCTTGATAAGAAAACTCTTTTGGGAGTTCCCTAGCAGCCAAATAGTTCACAAAATCAACAAACCAAGGTAGTTCAAAGTTAGAATCACTTACCATACCTACCTTGGCGTACAGTTGCTCATTGGGGAACGTATATGAAATTTCTCCCTTTGTAAGTTCCTCTAAATTGGGGTTCTCTAGGTGAGAAAGATGATCTGCTATAAGGTTTTTAGCTCCCTTTTTATCTTAAATCTCCAAGTTGAACTCTTGTAGCAATAGAACCCATCGGATCAACCTTGGCTTCGCATCAGATTTAGAAAATAAGTACTTTAAAGTGGAATGATCCGTATACACTATCACTTTTGACAAGATCAGGTATGATCAAAACTTGTTAAAAGCAAACACAACAGCCAACAACTCCTTCTCTATGGTGGTGTAATTTGCTTGGGCCTCATTCAAAGTTTTACTAGCATAGTATTTTGGTTGAAAGTTCTTCTCCCTTCTTTGACCCAAAATCGCCTTAATTGTAAAATCACTCGCATCACACATTAACTCAAATGGCAAATTCCAGTTAGGGGCCACCATGATTGGAGCATGAATCAGTTTCTCTTTAAGAGTGTTAAAGGACTTAAGATAATCCTCATCAAACATGAATTCCACATCCTTTTCAAGAAGCCTTGTCAAAGGATGAGCAATCTTGGAGAAATCTTTTATGAATCTCCTATAAAAGCCCATATGTCCAAAAAAGCATCTAATTACCTTAATAGATGTGGGAGGTGGTAGTTTCTTAATAGTCTTTATCTTAGCTCGGTCTACCTTAATTCCATTTTATATCTTGTGACCTAACATGATTCCTTCCTAAACCATGAAATGGCATTTCTCCCAGTTAAGCACTAGATTCGTTTCCTCATATCTCACTAACACTCTCTCAAGTTTCTCCAAACAACCATTGAACGAGTCACTATAAATAGAAAATCATCCATAAATACTTCCATTATATCCTCAATCAATTCATTGAAGATTGCCATCATGCACCATTGAAAAGTGGCTGGCGCATTACATAACCCGAATGGCATTCTCTGGTATGCGAATGTTCTATAAGGATAAGTGAAGGTTGTCTTCTCTTGGTCTTCCGAGGTAATAAGAATTTGAAAGTAGCCTGCCAGATCGTCCAAAAAATAGTAGTACTCATGCCTAAACAATCTCTGTAACATTTGGTCAATGAAAGGCAGCGAAAAATGGTCCTTTCTTATTGCATCATTTAGCTTCCGGTAGCAAATGCAAACCCTCCATCCTATGACTACTCTTGTAGGGATGAGTTCATTATTCTCATTAGGTACCACTGTCATCCCTCCTTTCTTCAATACCACTTAAACCGAGCTCACCTAAGATCTGTCTACAATTAGGTAAATGGTCCCTGTATCAAGTAGCTTAATTACTTCAGCTTTCACCACCTCTTTCATCTTTGGGTTTAGCCACCTTTTTGGTTGCACCACTGGCTCAAACTCATCTTCCATCAAGATCTTATGAGTACAATAGGATGGACTAATACTTTTGATGTCTGCTGTCTTCCAAGCTATCACCATTTTATGCTTTTTCAATAGCTCAATGAGTTTAGCCTTCTGCTCGAAAGACAAACTAGCAATCAAAATAATTGGCAACTATTTCCCCTTCACCAAATATCCATACTTAAGGTGCTCTATAAGAGGGTTAAGTTCCAAAACTGGTGGGTCCACTATGGAAGGCTTCATCTTCTCTTCCTTGGGCATTTCAATGGTCTCATATGCCCTACTCTTGCTTAGCTTACTTGCCTCCAAATAAGCCAGTTGCTCCATTGCTTCTTGATCCTTAACATTTTCCTGCACTAAACATAACTCAAGGGGATCCTTGGAAACAATGTTAGTAACAAAATTTACAATTTCATTCTCAAAAATATCATTACATGAATCCGCATCATCAAGTGCAAGTGGGTGCTTAATGGCATTAGCAATATAAAAGACAACTTTTTCACGCCCCACTCAAAAATTCAACATGCCATCATAGACATCAATAAGGGCACAGACTGTATTTAAAAATGGCCTACCAAGGACAAGCGAAACATTTGTGTCTTCATCCATGTTTATGACAACAAAATCATTGGGGAAAATGAAATCCCTGACTTTTACCAACACATCCTCTATGATACCATGAGGGTAAACTATTGGCTTATTGGCCAATTGAATTGTCATGAGTGTTGGTTTGGGTTCTCTAATACCTAATTCCTTAAATACCTTGTAGGGCATAACACTTATGCTAGCCCCCAAGTCAACTAAAGCACTTTCTATCTCAAGGTTACCTATGAAGCATGGAATATTAAAACTGCTCAGATCTTTTAATTTCTTAGGTAAACTTCTTTGCAAAATTGCCAAACTCTTTTCCGACAAATGCACCAAAGACACTACTTCAAGCTTCCTTTTATTAGAAAGGAGATGTTTCAAAAACTTGGCATATTTGGGCATTTGTGATAAAGCTTCGGCAAATGGAATATTAATATAAAGTTGCTTAAAAAGTTTGACAAACTTACCAAACTGAGCATCAATTTTGTCCTTGTGCAAATGTGTAGGGTATGGCACTCAAGGTTGATACTCCTTGACTGTCGAGGTAGGCTCTTGTGTTGCTTTTTCTCTCTTTCTCCACTGCTGCCTTCTCTCCCAATGCAACTTCCTTCTTAGCTTCCTTAGCATTGGCATCTATGAGACCTCACCCAAGCATTGGCCCGGTTCACTAGAGGGAACGGAGATGATAATTCGGGTTTAGAGTCATGATGAACCCTCAGGTTTGGATTGGTTGATTTTGAAAATGATTTTAAGAGTCACCACCTTAATTTTATTTAGTTAGGAAAATATTCAAGAAAAACCCAAATTAACTCCAATTCATTAATTTTTAATTAATTTTCCTATGGATAAAATCACTAGCCTCGAACCTGGTTGAGCTCAGAGACTAAGTTTTTTATTTTAAATAATCAAAATTTGACTCTTAAGTTTAATTTGACTTTGAAAAATTGATTTCATGAATGATAAATATTATAAGATGATAATTGTAAATAAGATGGATAAATATAACATGAGTACAAGAGAAAATTAAAATAAAATATCCATAAATTAAAAAAGGAAAAAGAGATTGATAGAGATTTGGATTTGAAGTTTGGATTTAGATTCCAAACGTGCCTATGACCTCATTGAATAGGGATCAAAACCTACGTAGTTTGTTCCACGATTAAGTGGAGGGGTTTAGGAGTTGATCAGAATGATTTTGGTTTAGGTGTGTTGAGAATGAGGAAAAAGGCTGATACCTTTGCTTTGGGTAGGCAAAGAGTTTTACCAAACTGAAATTTCATTTTATCGAGACTGAATAATTAGGAGAATAATTAATTAATTAAAATGATTAATTAACTAATTAATGTGATGAAAATGATGAAAGGATTAATTAATTAAAAGGATTAATTAATTAATCTAGATGAAAGGTGGATTGAGAAAAAGGATTAATTTGATTTTTGAAAAAAATAATGATTTTTGAAAAAAGAGTGATTAATTAATTAATTAAAAAGATTAATTAATTAATTAATTGAGTGATTAATTAAAAAAAAGAGTTTTAGTTAATTAAAAAGATTAATTAACTTAGTTAGGGTGAGGTAATTAATTAATTAAAAAGATTAATCAATTAATTATAGAATGATTAGAGGGAGAAGAAGAGAAGAATTTGAGGATAGCAATTTACTCAAATTCAAGGGGTGAAGTGAAATGAGGAAATAGGGGGCCTATATATAGGCAAATGGGGTTGAGGGTAGTTTAGGTATTTAAAATGTGAAAAGACGATGAAGGGTAAGGCTAGAAAGCAATGAAAATTGGACTGGAAAGGGTAAATGGGTAATTTCCTATACATAAAGGGGACCCACTAGAGTCAGAAGGCTGCAGCACCTTATACAGGACCCGCATCAAGTGCCTGCGGTGTGCCGTACATGGAGCATGTGGCGCTGCATAGCTCTGACGCGGTGTCGCATGCCTGTTGTATTGCATGCCATGTGGCGCTGGCACATTTTTTGAGATCTTCTTTTTTTTTTTTTTAGAGATTGGTTGTTGGTTTGGGATATTTAGATGTCCAGTAGCAATGTAATTAAAGGCTAAAAAATTTTCTTTCGAGGGTAGCCCGCCCGCTAACTAATTAATGGGACCACCTTAATGATTTCGTGTAACGTGTTAAACTCAGCAAATGCTAAGGCTACTTTGAATAAGGAAGGTGCAAAATTGAGGGTTTACAGTTGCCCCCTCATCATAATTGGCTTTGAACAAAAGGTGATTCTACTGATTGTGAACGTTGAGAAGAGGTGCCATGCTAGACTCTGGGCTTTTGTGTTCTTGTCATGCCTTTTGGGAGGAGGCCTTCTAGGATAAATGAGATTTTATCAATGGGCATCTGTTTGGCCTTGATGTTGGATGCGAGAATGGTCTTGGTAAATTTCAATTAAGGCTATTTGTTCAGCCCTAATGTTAGAAGATAAAGAATGTCTGGTGAATTTTAATCAAGGCTCTCTGTCCGGCCTTAATGTTGGAGATAAAGAAAGTTTGGTAAATTTTAATTAAGCTATCTGTTCGGCTTTAATGTTGGAGATAAAAAAAGTTTAGTGAATTTCAATCAAGGCTATCTGTTCGGCCTTAATGTTGGAGATAAAGAAGGTTTGGTGAATTTCAATCAAGAGTATCTATTTGGCCTTAATGTCGGAAATAAAGAAGGTTTGGTGAATTTTAATTAAGGCTATCTCTTCGGGCTTAATGTCAGAAATAAAGAAGGTTTAGTGAATTTCAATCAAGGCTATCTGTTCGGCCTTAATGTCAGAGGTAAAGAAGGTTTGGTGAATTTCAATTAAGGCTATTTGTTTGACCTTAATGTTAGAGATAAAGAAGGTTTAGTGAATTTCAATCAAGGCTATTTGTCCAGCCTTAATGTTAAAGGTAAAGATGATTTGGGATAAATCTCAATCAATGTTATATGTCCGGCCTTAATATTGGAGGTAAAGAAGATTTGGGTAAATCTTAATCACGGCTATTTGTCTGGCCTTAATATTTGAGGTAAAGATGATTTGGTTAAATCTTAATCAATGCTATCTGTCTGGCCTTAATATAAAAAAGATTTGGGTAAATCTCAATCAAGACTATCTATTTGGCCTTAATGCTAGAGGTAAAGATGGTTTGGGTAAATCTTAATTAAGGCTATCTGTTTGGCCTTAATGCTAGAGGTAAAGATGATTTTGGATAAGATAATTTAGTGAAAAGAGAGCCTCGACCTATGGCAAGTCGGCTTGCGAGATTCTGAGGAAGAGCCTAGGCTTATGGTGAGTTGGCTCGAAAGATTTTCATAAGATTTTGGTAAAGGAAGAGCCTCAACCTATAGTGAGTCAGCTCAAGAGATTCTAAAAAGATCTCGGTAGGTGGAGAGCCTCATCCTATGGCAAGTCAGCTAGATAGATTCTGAAAATGTTTTGATAAAGGGAAAAGCCTCAGTTTATGGCGAGTTAGCTTAGGAGATTCTGATAAGATTTTGGTTATGCCAAAGAAACTTGGTCTTCTGAATGTGAAGGGTTGGGCCTTTCGGAAGACTCAAAGGAACTTTTTCAGAAGTAAAGGGACTTTGAAATTCATGCTTCATTGATTAGATATGAAAAGGTATCATTTAGCTTCAAAGAGGCATTTATCAACTTTAAGAGGTATCGGTCAACTTTAGGGAAGTACTGGTTAGCTTTAGGAGAGGCTAGTGAGGCTATTGACTAGGCTTATGCATGATGATGTATGATTGTAGATGATTGCATAGGTGCTGGTACACAGATGATGCATGTATGTTTCAAAATTCATGGACCTTTTACCTGACTTCTATGCCTTGCATGATTTGTACTGACTTATAATGGAGGGTGGATTCATGCATTTACTTTGTGAATACAATTTTTTTATGTGACTTTTGTGTCTATAAAGCCATACATTTGTAGACTGAAAAACTCAACAAGGTTGAGGAATTCAACTTGGGTTGGTATGGAATAGTTGCCATGGTGGCATTATAAGGAGATTGAGATTTTTCTGAGGGCTTGCTTCAGGTTTTGAAATCTAGTGGCTCATGTTTTCTATTTTGGTGCTGCTAAAGAGGAGTTATGTCCCACCTTTGGGAAGTTCAACATTATAACTTGACTATAATTCAGAGGTAGCTCTGGTGGTGCTAGAGTTTAGAGTTTGGCATCTCCTGGATTGAGAAAAATTTGTCTATTCTTACCCTTTTTGCTTTGGGTGCTTTGTAGGTGTTTGGTTTTAGGTTTTAGATTAAGTGTGGCTGATAGATCATTTTCAGGTGGTGGCCCTTGCTTTTTGGTTTGCACATGCTTTATTGAGACCCAGTTAGAGATCGGATAGGATGGTTGCTTGCAGCTTGCCTTTAAAGGACACATTTTTAGCACTACCAATGGTAAAGGATTATATCTCTCTTAACTGGGGACCATAGGTATCAAGTGGTTTTGACTATTGGGCTTGGTTTTAATAACTTTCCACTAGGGGATGAGGCTCTTGAGGCAAACTCAAGATGTGCCCCCAGTTTTTTTATCTTCTTAGAGTTTGTGCAGATCACAGCTCCCATTGCCAAAGCTATTAGGTGGAGGCTGGCTGAGGAGTTATCATGCTATTTATTTTGGAATCTCACTTATGACCACAAAGAGGTATGACAGGTGGTTGATAAAGGTGGTTTGGCCAATTGAGAAAGAGTATCAAGCTGCTTTGCTGAGGGGAATAGAGGATGACGTAGATAAGAAAAGAGAGACTGTATGAGGAGCCATTAGTAACAAAAGGGTTGTAGCATAAACAAAGGGGGTGACTCATTCTTTGAAGGTGATTTGAGGATCCACTGGAAGTGTGATACCATAGGTTGCAGTAGTGACTAAAAAAAGGAGATTATGATAGATTTTGACTCTGACGAGGACACGAGAGATTTGCATCTCAAGAGGTAAAGGAGGACTGGCTAGACCTTATTTTTTTTAAATAATTACAAGTTAACAAGACTACACGAAATAGGATAATCTATAGATGACATTGAAAGGGCTATCTTTATGATGGGTCTGTATTTTGCAAGATTTGATCATCATTAAATGAGACATCTTTTATTTTTGCTCTAATTTCTGCCTACGCCGCCCTTTCAGGTTTTCAGCTTATCGAGCATTCTTTTTTTTTTCTTTTTGTTTAGGAAAAAGAATGAAGTGAATGATGTACTAGGCATAAAGAAAATGAGAATGCGATGCAAATAAAATATTTTGTATTATGATTTGGACTGCATCAGAGTCGGGCTGCCTACGTATCCTTTTTAATAATTTTTTGTTAGTTATTTCTTTTAGGGAGAATCAAATCCACATAATTCTGATTACATATGCATAAGAAATAGAAACAAAATACAGATGTCATTTTTGGATGATGTATCATTTCAGCTGATCCAAGTTGCTAGGATGGGAGAATTCATTTCAATCCACGTCCATGAAGATGGTGCCTCTGTCAGATAGGATCTTCTTATACTGTCCAGCCCATTTGTGCTTGAACTTCCTTTTGGATCATGAATAAGGGCTTAGATTTCTCTCAGATCTGGATTTCCTTCCTATGAACCCTTGTCTCTCACCTTTTAGTTGAAGTGCTCGGCTAGTCTTCATTAATAACCTTGAGTTTTATACAGAGCATCGATTCTCTTTTCCTCAATGACATACAGCTAGTCATGATACCTTTCAGTCTATTCTGTCTTCATTCTCCATGGCTTCTCTTTGATAAGATTCTTGTGTATGTAGGTAGGGATCTCATGAACTGCAATGCTTGGATCATCCCTATCTTATCTTGTATAGAATAGTCTATGAGCTTTTCCACTACTGCCATGCAAATGCTATGTATGGGATTTTGAATTTTTTTTTTTTGGTGTCATAATTAATTAATCCTTTTGCCTTTTTCATTTTTTTTTTTTTTTGTTATTTTTTTATTGCTTTTTTTTAAGATGTCCCATTTAAAAATGAATTAGAAAAAATTAAAGTAAATCAAAAAGTTCAAACTTTTTATTACTAATAAAAGTCTCATCATGAGTACATTAGAGGATAAGCCTAGAAGGTAAAATATAAACTCAAAAGGACAAGAACCAATAGACTCAAATTCAAAGAAAAATTTAATAAAAAACATACTGAAAGGACTCAGACTTAAACTCAAACTTTACATGACTTAGACATAGACTCGGAAGACTTGGATAGGGGCATAGTAGCGATGGCACTCTTCTCAAAATACCAGTTATCGGGTGAGGCTTGAGATGGTCGAGTGGCTCGATGGTTCAGGAAAAGATTGACAATGGTGCTAGACTTTGGGTCGGGGAGCAATGATATCTCCACTATCAATGAGGTCTTGAATTTTGTGTTCAAAGCCTTACATGCATTAGTTTTGTGCCCGGGCCCATGATGATAGTCGCAGTGCTCATTAGCATTATAGCCCTTGGGTAAGGGGTTTGAAAGAGGCCATAGGTCTAAAGGCTTAACTAGATTAGCCTCTAAGGCTTTCTTATAAATGATGCTAAGAGGCATGTCCAGCTCAGAGAAAGTCCTCCTTATTTCTAACTTCATTGGCTAGTGACAGGACACAACATTTACCTCCCCCTCTTTTTAGGTGGTATTGGTGGTGTAGTTAGTATTTTTGTGATACCTAAAGGATTCATCCTTGATTCATCGTTATTGAATCAAATCCTCAATCTTGGTGGCAATGGCAATGAGAGCTTTGAAACTAGGGAGGTATTGAGTTTGCATATGAGGTTGATATTGGGGGAGGAGGTTTTTTACAATGATGTCAATTTGCTCTACTTTAGATGGATGGTTCATCATATGTGCAGCTTTTGTCCTCCACCTTATAAGGAACACGATGAAGGATTCTCTTAGTCCCTGTTTGGTGGTTTCCAAACCTCAATGAGTGACATCCACCTCGATGTTATAGTGGTACTGCTTGACAAAAGCATTGCAGATGTCATCTCAAGTCTTCTTGTGATTTTGGTCGAGATCTAACAACCATTTAACAGCGGCTCTAGTTAAGGACTATTGGAATAATTGAGAAAGGAGCTCATCATCCACACCGAAGGTCTCATAGTGCCCATATACATCTTGAGGTGAGTTTTAGGGCATGTGGTACCATTAAACTTGTCTATAACTAGCATCTTAAATTTAAGAGGAACCCATGCATTTGGGAAGAGAGCTAAGGAGTCGACATCTATCATGTCTTTATGGTTTTTAACGTTCTTGAGTGTTCTCTCCATGGCCTTAATTTTCTCCATCAATTTCTTAGCTTTAGGAAAGCTAGAAAAATCTCCACTTTGAAAAGGATTCATAGTGGGAGAGGGAGTGGTTGCGTTCAAGTCCACAATAAGAAAGGTTGAAGTATCAAGTACTTTTCCTTTATTAGTCAGATTGATAATAGGGGGAGTAAGAGTAGAGGTATGGTTAGTCCTAGCTTGGGCAGATGCAAGCTCAACATGAGCAGGAAGAGGAGTGATAATGGTATTGGTTATTTCCTTGACCTCATTGATAATCGACTAGCATTGGGAGTTGAGGGCATCGATAAAGGTGGCAGACTGGGCGTTGAGAGCATGGGTGAAAGTGTCAGCTTGGGTCTTAAGGGCGGTGGTAAGTGTGGTTTGGAAGGTTTCCTCTTGTTTCTTGAGGAGGCTGGTGAAGAAAGTGCTCATTGCTTCTTGGTCAAAGGAGCTGGAGTTGTTGGCCATTGGTACCTTTAAAATAGAAAATAGAAAAATGGGTAAGAATATAGAATTGTAAAGAAAAAAGGAAAGGTGTGTCAAGAAAATGATTCCTTCCACATGGTTGGTAACCAAGTTTACATGTTGACAAGGTGAGTATGTAAGGTGTTTTGAGGTAATGGACCACTGGTTTGGGTTTTTGAGGTGTTCAAGGGTTTATCTTGTTGAGCTTCTCATGTTATATATGCATGATTATGATGTGATGAATGTCAAAAAAGGTTTCATGAACATGCAAGAGTATTGATTATTATGATACATGGAACCTAGGGTCAATACTAGGGCGACTACATGCATAAAGGTGAAAGGTGGTTTGATTTAAGAGTCCCCATCCAACTAGAGCATCGATATACCTAATCACATATGAGGCAAAAAGCCTCGCGTGGGTCCAATAGTACTGATTACTTGTTACACCACCAAAATGATCAGGGATTCATTGTGGGGTGGAATACTTGTGCTATCTCCCAACATACTCAAAGAGAGTTGTCAAGCAATGCTACTCACAATCCAAAAGTTTTTCTAAAACTAAGGTTAGGCAAGGAGCCTTTATTATACAAAGTGATGCATGAAAGTCAAATTATACTTAATAAGCCAAAAGGAGATTTTTTTGAAAAAAATTTTCTTAACCAAATAGTAATCCTCTTTTTTTCCTTTCATTTTTAAAAAAGGTGGCAATCAGTCCCCAGTGGAGTCGCCAACTATGAGGCCTCACTCTAGCACTAGCCCGGTCTACTAGAGGGAACCGAGATGCTCATTTAGTTTAGACTCACGATGGAACCCTCAGGTTTGGATTGGTTGATTTTTAAAATAATTTTAGGAGTCACCACCTTAATTTTATTTAGTTGGAAAAATATTAAGGAAAAACCCAAATTGACTCCAATTCATTAATTTTTAATTAATTTGCCCATGGATAAAATCACTAGCCTCGAACCAGGTTGAGCTCGGGGACTAGGTTTTTGGTTTTAAATAATCAAAATTTGATGCTTAAGTTTAATTTGACTTTGAAAAATTGATTTCATGAATGACAAATATTATAAGATGATAATTGTAAATAAGATGCATGAAGATGACATGAGTGCAAGGAGAAAATTAAAATAAAATATCCATAAATTAAAAAGGGAAAAAGAGATTGATAGAGATTTGGATTTAAGGTTTGGATTTAGATTCCAAATGTGCCTACATACCCATTAAATGGGGATTAAAATCCACATAGTTCATTCCATGATTAAGTGGAGGGGTTTTAGGAGTTGATCATATTGATTGTGGTTTAGGTGTGTTGAGAATGAGGAAAAAGGCTGATACCTTTGTTTTTGGTGGGCAGAGAGTTTTACAGGACTGAAGTTCCATTTTATCAAGACCGGGTGATTGGATTAATTGGGAGAATAATTAATTAATTAAAATGATTAATTAACTAATTAATGTGATGAAAATGATGGAAGATTAATTAATTCAAAGAATTAATTAATTAATCTGGATGAAAGGTGGATTGAGAAAAAAGATTAATTTGATTTTTGAAAAAAAGAATGATTTTTGAAAAAGAGTGATTAATTAATTAATTAAAAAGATTAATTAATTAATTAATTGAGTGATTAATTAAAAAAAGAGTTTTAGTTAATTAAAAAGATTAATTAACTTGGTTAGGGCGAGGTAATTAATTAATTAAAAAGATTAATTAATTAATTATAGAGTGATTGGAAAGAGAAGAAGAGAGGAATTTGAGGATAGCAATATACTCAATTTCAAGGGGTGAAGTGAAATGAGGAAATAGGGAAATGGGATTGAGAGTAGTTTAAGTATTGAAAATATAAAAGACGATGAAGAGTAGGGCTAGAAAGGGATGAAAATTGGACTGGAAGGGGTAAAAGGATAATTTCCTATGCAGGAAGGCGACCCATTGGGGTCAAAAGGCTGCAGCCTATGTGGCTTCTCATCAGGCACTTGTGGCATGCCGAACATAGAGCATGCGGTGCCACACAGCTCTGACGCAGTGCTGCACGCTTGCCATGCGGCATGCTACATAGCGCTAGCATGTTTTTTAGTATCTTTTTTTTTTAGAGATTGGTTGTTGGTTTGGGATATTTAGATGTCTGGTAGCAATGTAATTGAAGGCTAAAAAAATTTTCTTTAGGGGGAACTGCCCCCAAATTTCTGCTTACTAACCGATTAGCGAGACCACTGTAACGCGTTAAACTTAGCAAGTGTTAAGGTTGCTTTGGATAAGGAGAGTGCAAAATTGAGGATAAAAGAATTCATGGTAGAAGCTACTTAGGTATTTGAATCCTCCTATACCCAATGTGTATTTCATGAATGGAAACTCAACTAAACCAAATGTTAGATTAAATTGGCATTCCACTAAGCTAGATTGAAACCTCTCTTGAGCGATTCAATCCCTAATTTCTATGTATTATAAAAGGAATCTCTTCTCAATTTATAATCAAATAGAAATAGCATTAAAGTCGAGGAATAATAAACCAAAGAATCTTATAGGTCTATCTCTAGTACCCCAATCAATTCTCAACCTTTATGAGTGATCAATTCTAGCTAAGCTATCTCAAGTCAATTAGCAAGAAAATTAGTTATAATTATCAAGCATGCAATTGACAATTAGAAATAACAAATATAAATCATAAAGATAAATCAATTCCAATGAATGATTTAAATGATTAGAAACCCATTCAATCCATACAAAGTAATCTAGGATTCATCAAATACCTAGGTATGATGAATTTAGTTCATAATGAAAAATTAATAAGAATAAAAGTGTAACAACCCACACCCACCCTAGGAATTTTCGTGATAAATTGCTTGAATTAGAATCTATAAGGTTAAGTGTGTGCTTGTGTGAATCTGTGTGATCTAAGTGATTGATGAGTATGTGACATATTAAATTAATTTTAATATGCATAATATGTGTTACTATTGTAAAATAAATGATTTACATGAAATGCATTTGCATAAAAGAAATTATTTTAAATAAAATGAATTTTCATGCATAAAACAATTTTTAAGCATAAAATAATTTTATGGGTATTTTTAAAAATATTTTTTAATAAATATTTTTGACGAAAATACTTCAGAATTAAAAAGAAAAATATTATTTTCATTTCTAAAACACTTCAGCCGAAATTTTAAAGAAAAAGGCCCAATACACAAAAGCCCACTACACAAAAATGCTCCTAACCTATTTCATTAAGGGTAATAGTGGAAATTCCACTCCAGCCCTAATATATATTCAAATTTTCGGCCATCATGGGTTTTCCAGCAGCCACTCCCTCATTCTTTCTATATTTTGGCAGAAAAACCTCTCAAAATAATTTTCTGTACTGAAATATAAAAAATACCTTACCGTGTTGCAAGTGAGTAAACGCAATGCTTTTGTTACAAGTGTGAGTAAACATAACGTTCTTGTTACAAATGTGAACAACATCATGTTGTGATATATGATATGTGATGTGAACCTTTGTGATCTTTGAAACCCATGTTCTTTTCATTTTATTTTTATATGATTTCTTTGTCAAGCTTGGGTTGCCAAAGGACATTTGGTCCAAAACTATTTTGCTTATCCGATGAGAACATTTTTTTTGTGATAAACACCCTAACTTGTGTTCTTGCTGGAACTACACTTTCATTGTGTTATTGTTGAAAGCCAAACTACTATTGTTATTGAAATACATATTATTGTTGCCATATGTGATATTGTTAATTGTGTTTACCAATAGGTCTAGCTATGGTACCTTTACCCTTTATGCAGAATCCTCGTGCCGATGCGGGTAATCATCAAAACTTGTGCACATGGTCTTAACCCGATGGATAGGGGTAGTGTATCCACCTCAGCTAGAAGGGGCGGTTCTAGCCGTGGAGCTTGATCAGCTTCATGCTTTATAAGTGATGGGAGTTGGAATTTGGCAAAGGCCACCTCTCCTCGATGTGTTTAGAGTGGATTGAGCAGTGTCTCCACTCTATAAGTGTTATAAGTGTGATTTATGCAAAACTTGCTAAATTGAACCTTGCTTAAATTGCAACCTGATTCATGAGTTATAAACCATGAACTATGTGTATAAGCTATGTGTTTCCTTTCAAAGGAATATGTGATAATGTATGAGCCCTTTTTGTTTACTCATTGAGATCATCTATCTCACCCCTTTTCCTTGTGTGGTTCAAGGTGAGCAAATGTGAGAAGGCAAGGTGATGGCTCAAGCATCCTACTTCGCTTGGGGAATTCCTTGTCCGAGTTATCAACGATACTATGTTTATGAAGTCTTGTCTTTAGATGCTCCGGGAATGTTAATTGATACTTATAGAGATTTATATTATTTTTCCTTATGGATTTTATATGTAACAATTTATTTAAGTCTTCTGCAAATTATGGTATTTATCTAAATGTTTTTAAATGAGTTAATGAAAGTGGTTTGGTAAGATCCTAGGCATGATTGTTATATGTTAATGGGTTCTACGGGCATGGGTGACCTTATGTCTCCCTATGTTATAGGATCGTCATATCTCATGAGGTTGGGATGTGACAAAAAGATAACAGATAAAGAAATCAAGCAATCCATAATAGATGAATGATAATCCAAATTCAAATCTTCAATCCTTGACTTGAAATGTGAGGGAGTTCGATCTTCACCTTCAATTTTCACTGTAAAACCTTAATTTTTCCTCAGGGAAACTGCCTCCAATTGATAGATTTAGATCCCCAAATTCCTGTACAAAAATTCTTATATACTCTAACAAGGTCACTGCCATGCCCATGGCCTTGGGTATAGGAATGGCCAGAAACACTTTTGGCTTGGCGAAATCAGGCAGAAACTTTTCTTCTTGCCCCACGGGCACATAGATGCTTGTGGCTCTAGGCTTAGGAATGAAGCAATTAGGTGAAATTAGGTAGAAGCCTTTCTTCTTATCCCACGGGCATACCCACGCCCATGGCTTTGATCATGGGAACGAGGCCATTATGTGAAAATAGGCAATAGCCTTTCTGTTTGTCCCACGGGCACACCCACACCCGTGGGCTTGGGCGTGGCCCAAGCTCTACTTTGCTTCTGCCTCTTTAAAATGCTCCATCTTTTAACTAAACTCTATCATTCTTTTGTGTTATCATCTCATGGCATGTTATAGCATAAGGTTTTTGAAAAGGACTAAGAACAACACTAAAACAAACAAATCAAACTCAATTTTAAGCATAACTTATGATAAATGAGGGGATAAAATGTAGCCATTGATGTACTTATCACTTATCTCTTATGACCAATTCATACAATCAATCTCATCATCCATTTAAGATCATTAACTCATCATAAAACTTATTTCCCATATCACTTAATCATATAAACATATTAATCACATCATAAAAATAGGGTTAGGAAAACCCTAGGTATACCCTATTGTTTCTAGGCATGTATAGATTTATTCCTTCAATCAACATGCAATCAAATCATTTATCATTCATATATACATGTCAATAATCATTAAAATATATTACATAAAAATTAGAGACATTGAGATTGAATTCCCAATGTAGGCCGAATTATAGAAAATCATGTTTTTACTTTTCACACTTTCCGTTCATTACAGTAATATGTAAACATATGATTTAAACTAATATTTTTCATGTAAACATAGCACAAATCATGTTAGAATATTTATATATATGAATCAGAACCTATATAAATATATATGCATGAAAAATTTTCCAACTTTAGGTTATGGGATGAAAACTATGAATCTTTCTTATTTCTGGTCATTATAGTGATATGTAAACGCATGATTTAAATCATTATTCTTCATCCAAACATAAAAAAAATTAGTTTAGAATCCAAATATACACAAATCAATAGCCCTTGGTACTACCTACACATGAAAATTTCAAATTTTAGGTTGTAGGGTGAAAATCATGAGTTCTCTTACTTTTTGGTATTTTCTGTTCATTACAATAATATATAGGAATATGATTTAAATCAATATTTTTTATCTCAACACAAAAAAAAAAAAAAAATCAATTTAAAACACCATAATACAAGAATTGGCAACCCCCCTTGTGTTTATGCATGAAAATTTTCAAATTTTGAGTTTTAGGGTTCACCTTTAGACGATTCGCGTAAAGAGATTTGTGTTTTTGATAGAAAAATTGATTTCTCTTTCAAAAATTCACCTAGGCAAAATTTAATTAATAGAAATTAGTAAATACTCAATCTAAAATAATTTTCTCATGATTAGTTTAAAAAAATTCAAATAGTAATTTGAAAGGAGAGAAAAACTTACAAAAACAGTTGTGAAATTGTAAGGTTTGAAGGTACCTTGTGAATTTCAATTGAGAGATTATTTTTAAGAGAATTTTCTATTGGAAATATGATAGAAAATATAATGGTGATTGCTACTACTAGGGCTAGCCAAATTTCACTTTAAATATTTTGAGTTTTAGGCTAATTCCAAGTTTATCCTTAATAAGCTAGGTGAGAAGTGTTTTGGTGTAGTATGCTTTTGGGAAATTGAGCTTTTTATTCAATTTATAGGCTAATTATAGGTAATTAAAAATAAATATTTTTCTTATTATTTTCATTAAAATTTCTCCCAAAATATTTATTTAAAAAAATATTTTAAAAATACTCTAAAAAATTATTTTATGCTTAAAAATTGCTTTTTGCATGAAAATTCATTTTATGTGCAATAAATTATTTTATGCTCATGCACTTCATATAAATCACTTATTTCACCGTAATAATTCATATAATATATATTAAAACTAATCTAATATGCCATATACTCATCAATTACATCACATATGAATTTTTATAAAAGCACCTATTTTGTCATAATAGTTTTAAATTCAAGAAATTTATCACCAAACTCCTAAGGTAGATGTGGGTTGTTACATACATTTTTGTAGCACCTAGATGTACACTATATGAGATTTGATGTGCTTCTTTTAGAATTCTTTCCCTTAACTCCTTTACATTAGTCACGCATAATTGATTTCCACATTTCAATACACCTTCTATTTGAAACTCTAGGGCTTGTTCCTTTTCCACATCCTCGAAGATTTTCATTAACTGGAGGTCTTGATTTTGCGACGTTTTTATTTCATCAAGGAGTTTGGGCCTTACGTGGAAGTAAGCCATCAACATTTACAATTCATCTACTTCCCATTATAAACCTTCATTAAACATCTCCTTTAACTCTCCTACTATTGGCCTCTTTTGCATGGCAATATGCGAGAGACAACCCATTGACATCCTACTTAGTACATCTACTACAACATTGGCTTTACTAGGATGGTAAAGTATTTGGCAATCATAATCCTTTAACAACTCTACCCACATTCTTTGCCTCTAATTTAAATCTTTTTGCTTTAAGATATATTGAAGACTTTTATGATCTATATAGACCTCACATTTCTCCCTACACAAGTAGTGCCTCCACATCTTTAAAGCAAAGATAATTGCCACTAATTCTAGATCATATGTGGGATAGTTCATCTCATGTCACTTCTGTTGCCTAGATGCATAAGCAATAACTTTTCCATTTTGCATTAACATACATCCTAAACCAATTTTAGAGGCATCACAGTATATGGCGAAACCTTTATTCCCATTAGGTAATGCCAATACAGGAGCTGTGATTAAGCAATCTTTAAGTTTTTAGAAACTCTCTTCATAAATCTCATCCTACTTAAACTTAACTTGCTTTCTTGTAAGCCTTGTCAGCGACGCTGCTATTCTCAAAAAAAATTTATAAAATGGCAATAATAACCTGCCAAACCTTAAAAAAAAAAAACTCCTTACTTCAATAATAGTTATAGGTCGAGGCCAATTTGCTACCATTTCTACTTTTTAGGATCTACCTTGATTCCTTCTTTGCTAACTATATGTCCAAGAAAATAGACTTGTTCCATCTAGAAATCACATTTAGTCAATTTAGTGCAAAGTTTATACTCCCTTAAAGTTTGCAACACTATTCCCAAGTGTTCCTCATGTTCTTCCTTACCTCTCAACTAAACTAGAATATCATCAATAAACACAATCACAAATTTTTCTAGAAATAGCTTAAACACTCAATTCATCAAATTCATAAAAGCCGCTAGTGCATTCGTCATACCAAATGGTTATATTGTAAATTCATAATTTCTATATCTTATTCTAAAAGTAATCTTACAAATATCCTCTCGTCAGATTTTAAGCTAATGATAACCTAATCACAAATCTATTTTAGAGAAATAACTAGCTCCTTGTAACTGATCAAATAAATCATCAATTCTTGGTAAAGGATACTTATTCTTCACAGTCACTTTATTCAACTGTCTATAATCAATACACAGCCTTAAGGACCCATCTTTCTTCTTTACAAATAGAATTGGAGCACCTCAAGAGGAACTACTCTTTTAACTCTGAAGGTGCCATCTGATAAGGCAGTATCAATATTGGCTGAGTTCTAGGTAAGTGCTCAATTGTGAACTCTATCTCCCTATCCGGTGGCATCCTTAGTAAATCCTCAAGAAAGACATTAAGGAACTCATCTGCTATAGCTATCTTCTTGACATATTTATCTAATATCCATTACATGTGCCAAATACGCTTGAAAACCCTTCCTTAACAATCTTTTTGCCCTATCAGCAGAAATAAAGTTCACAGTAAACTACTCCTATCACTTTGAAAAGTGAACTTGGATCTATTTTCCTCTTTGAAATTAATCCTTTTTCCTTTGCAATCTACATGAGCATTATGCATGGATAACCAATCCATTCAAGTATAACATCAAATTCCAAGACCTCTAGCTCATTCAAATTTGCTGAAAATTTTCAATTTTCAATTTCTACCATGCAATTGTTATATACTTATTCTACCTTTATAATTTCTCCCAAGGGTGTGGTTATAATTAAAGGTTCATTCATCACCTCCTTATTCTTATTTAATTTCTTAGCAAAACACGGTGAAATAAACAAATGCGTTGCACCAAAATCAAACAAACATCAAGCATTAATAGACTGGATAAAGATGGTACCTATAACCATATTATGGGACATGTAAGCATCTTGTTGATTAAATGCATAGACTCTCCCTCTTCCTCTACCTTCCATAGCTTGCACATTGCTTAAGGATTATCTGGCACTATGGCTTTATCCTCTTAGTTCGCAACTTTTAACTCGATTCATTTGTATATTGGGCTATGAAGCCTCTGTACCCATCCTTTGATTGCCAATCATCAAGCAATCCTTAATAAAATGTCCAATTTGCCCACAACTTAGGTATGCTCCTGTGGCTCTTCGACAGGCTCCTCAATGTTGTTGTCTACATATAACATAAGTAGGTATAGACTGACTTTATTATCTTGTTTGATATGTATTAATGTTGCCTGGGGCCAAGGCAACCGAAACACTTGTAGCCCAAACAATTTGTTCACACACATTATATATCATTTCATTATCACATGGATACCTTTCACATAAAAAAGAGTCAATCTCACGATTAGGTGGTATTCTAGGTACATCTTTTAGAAAGATGTCCATGAACTCATGCACCACTGGAATGTTCCTGTCTTGAACGACGATCTCCTTGTTAGTATAGATTACATAGGCTAGGTATGCTTGGCACCCCTTCTTTAACATCCTTCTTGCTCCCAAAGTTGATATCAATTTCGGGGAATTCTCATTCCTATCTCCTTGATACACAGACTTCCTTTGGTTCTTGTCTCAAAACTCAATAAGCTTTTCTCTACAGTCGATATGAGCTCCATGCTCCTATAACCAGTCCATCCTTAATATCAAATTAAATTCTAGTACATCTAATTCTAGCAATTCTACAATAAGTTTTTGTCCATTAATATCTACATTACAACCCTTAAACCCATACTTTACTTCCATCTCCTCCCCTAAAAGAGTTGATACTATTAAACGTTCACTCATTAATTCCTTATTTCTACCCAGAATCTTAGCAAAAGAGGGCGACACAAAAGAATGGGTATCACTAGAATTAATCAAACATTTTTTGTTAGAATTTTGGATAGGGATGATACCTGTAATAGTTGTGTGTGAAGTGCGGGCCTCTTGTTGATTGAAGGTGAAGACTCGACCTTTGCCTTTATTCTCCATTGTCGGTGTATTCCCAACCACTGGCCTCTTATCCTTGGCTCTTGCCCTTGCGATTGGAATGGTCTAGATTATAGATGTGTTGTGGTCTCATTCCTTTGACTCCTCATGTGAGGGTAGTCCTTAATAAAGTGTCCCATTTGCCCACACTCAAGGCACACACCAGAATCTTTTCGGCAAATTTCGGGATGCTTCTTTCCATATTTGCTGCAAGTGGGGAGTTCTTGATTGGCTTAACCATTCCGTGGTCCAAGTGTTGAAGATTCTTTCCTTGGGCCTCCTCTTCCTCTATATTGTCCTTTATGACTTTTGTTCCTATGCTTCCCCTTCTGGTCCAATTTAGCTCATTCGACTCTTTCCGCCTTATACCTCTTCTTTATTATCTTAGCCTTATCTACCAGCTTGGCTAAGGTTAGAAATTTTGTTACTACTAACAAATTGAATAGAGGCATGATCAATCCTCTTTAGAATCAGTTGATGTGGCTAGCTTTAGTAGGAACAATGTTGACAGCAAATCAAGTATGTCAATTGAACTCCTTAGCATAATTTGATACCGTCATTCCAGGTTTTTGCTTTAGCTGCTTGAACTACAGTGCCCTTTCTTGCCTTTCGCCTTTAGGTATGAACTGATCCATTACTTCTTGCTTGAACTCTACCCATATGGGTGGGTTTGCCCTATAAAGTCGCTCTTAGATGTTTCTCTCATACCAGCACCAAGCTTCCTTCTTGAGTTGGAGTCCCACCAACTCCATCACTCAAGCATCTGAGCCAAATAGTCAACAAACTAGTTTGTCCATCTCATGTAAGAACTTAAGAGGGTCATCACCTTCTTTCACACAGAAGGTAGGTGGCTGGAGCTTCTTGAACTCCAAAACCATTATTCCTTTGTCAGGTAGCTGCTTTCTCTCACTCCGAGCAGGTGCCATTACTATAGGTGGTGGAACTTCATTCCCTTCATGTGTTGGCAGCACTTCCTGCCTTTAAGCTCGTAGCTCATCCACTTCCTTAGGCAAGTCTCTCATTTCCTTGCACATGGCATGCACATCTTACAAAGATGCTTGCTTACTAAAGCCCATAGTCAGTGCCCTCGAGTTGGATCTTTCTCGACTGTACAAGTGCAGAGGCGACATTCAATGCAGTGTTCAATATGACATCATCATTTGCCCTAACGAGCTAGGCAGCTATGCAAACCTTCTTTTTAGGAGGCATTCTGCTTATCACGATAAAGGAATTTAGTACTAATTCCCTATTCTAACCCATTTAACCCCACCATTATACTAACATCAACATCATGCATTTATCATATCACATCACTAAGCATGTATCATATATATATCACATATCACATAGTTTAGCACATATCACATATCACAATCAAATATCATATATCTTATAATACGAAAATAACCTCTCATCATAGTAAGTTAATCATATGATACTAATAAAAGAAATCATCATGTACTAGGTGACTAGGTAGTTAAAGGGAAATGTTTGCCCTTATGCACCAAGAAGGGGGATTAAATTGGTGGGAAATTAAAAATTTAGATAGAGAGGAGATAGAGAAAGAGAATGAACACAATTGATTTTATAATGGTTCGGGTATTAACTAACCCTATATTCACTCCCAATCTCAATTGGGTATTGTACTACTAATTGATACTTATAAGGAGATTCAAGCTCACTCCAAACTTACAATGTGTTTCAATGGCTCCCACATAACCCTTTCAAGTGTTTCCCTTATACTCACACTCAAACCTATACAAGAGTTTTCTAATGGCTCACTCTCAACCCAGTACTTGCATTTTCAAGGCTAACACTTAACCTAACTTGAGCAATCAATGCTCTTACAATAATCAAATAATAATAATAAAGGATTAAGATATGAGATTTTAAATTGCAAAGATTTAGCTCTTAATAGATGTTATTCTTTTTGTTAGGATATTTGAAGTAGGTATTTATATGATTTTCTTCTTCAAATTCCCATTAGAAATAGTATGAAGTTAATGATTTCATGACAACTTTAAGATCTTGCTTCAAATCTGCGCTTTGAACAAAGTCGTGGTCGGGATTGTATTGTCGTGGTCGTGATCTCCAAATTCCATAATAGCTAGTGACATATGGCTTTTATTAGCTGGCTCTTTTATATGTCCGTTGCAGCATTTGACTTCAATATGAAAGTCGCGGTCACGACTACTATTTTGCGGTCGCATATCAAATATTGCACCCATAATCGCATTCATGAAGGAGGTCTGATTCGCTCTGTATGAATTTTGAATTAATTGCCTTTTAAAGATTTATGTCGCGATAACTTGGTTGCAGTTGCGATTCTGGCATAATGGTTGCGACTCAAAAGAAAACTTATATACTTTAGGGGATTTTGAGTTTCTTTGAAATCCAATCTATCAAACATGTTCTAATCTACAAAATAGACACTTAAACACACATTAGATAGCTTTTAATTTGATTGACAAAATTAAAATAGAAATTGACTAAGTTTTGAAATAACTTAGGTCAACAATCTCCCCTTTTTTTATTTTGACAATCAAATTGAATTTAAATATAAAATAACTTAGAATTAAATTGAATTGAGAGTACTCCCCTTCAATTGATGCAAAGATATACATATTTAAAGAATATTAAAAAGAATTTTGAATCATTAACCATGAACATATTTGATTTACCTTAACATATTTTTTTTATATTTAAGTTCTTAAAAAGGAATGAATTGCATAAAAGATAGACTAGCAATACTGAGACACATAAGATTTGAGAAAAGTCATAATTGTATTAATTTAAAGTTGGATAGTGCCATATTAGAATGCATAAAAACCAAAAAAAAAATTGAAATAAAGTAAGATAAACAAAAAAAATTTAAGAAGCATCTCCTCCATCTTTGGATTCCTCTTCTTCTTGATGAGGGGCCTCTTCTTCTTCATGTGTCTTCTCCTCTTCTTCATTAAATTACCAATCTTAGAGGTTACATTGAGGGAGACCCATATGACCTTGCATATCAAAAATGTCTTGGTGAATATGGTCTAAAGGAGATAGTCCCCTTAAGACTTTTTAAAGAAGTCTATTGGTCTCATCTTGAGGTTGAGATAGAGGGACAATGGGAGCAACTAGGGGTTTCTTGAGCTTGACTAGTCACCTATCACAACTCTTTCTTGAATCATAATATCTCCAAAAATATATTCATATTGCCCTTCTATCACATCCCAACCTTATGAGATATGACGGTCCTAGAACATGGGGAGACATAAGGTCACCCACGCCTGTAGAACCCATTAACATATAATAATCATGCCTAGGATCTTACCGAACCTCTTTCATTAACTCATTTAAAACATTTAGATAAATACCATAATTTGCGGAAGACTTAAAGTAAATCATTACATATAAATTCCACAAGGAAAAATAATATAAATCTCTATAAGTATTAATTAACATTCCCAGAGCATCTAATGACAAGACTTCATAAAAATAGTATTATTGATAACTTGGACAAGGAATTCCCCAAGCGAAGTAGGATGCTTGAGCCATCACCTTGCCTCCTTATAATGCTCACTTGGAACCACACAAGGAAAAATGGTGAGATAGATGATCTCAAAAAACAATAGGGGTTGTACAATAACACATATCCCTTAGAAAGGGCCCATAGCTCATAATTTATAACTCATGATTCATAGTTTGCAATTTTAGAAAGGTTTGCAGAATTCACACTTATAACACATAGAGTGAAGGCTACTACCATAATCACTCGAACACATAGAGTGAAGGCTATTGCCGTAATTACTTAAACACATAGCCGATAATTACTCTCATCGGTATGAGGATCACATAGCCGATGATCACTCGCATCGGTACGAGTAGCACATAGCTGATGATTACTCACATCGGTACGAGAAGCACATAGCCGATGATTACTCGCATCAGTATGAGGATTTCTGCATAAAGGGTAAAAGGTACCATAGCTAGAGCTAATGGTAATCACAATTATCAATATCATATATGGCATCAATAACATGTATTCCAATAACAATAGTGGTTTAACTTTCAAGAAAAAGATAAAATGATAGTGTAGTTCCAGAAAGAATATAAGTTGGGGAGCTAATCACAAGAAGTTCTCATTGGATAAACAAAATGGTTTTGGACCAAGTGTCCTTTGGCAACCCAAGCTTGTCAAAGAAATCATATAATAATATTTAGAATAGAAAGAACTTAGGTTTCAATGATCACAAGGCTCACATAACATGTTGTCACACATTTGTAACATAGCAAAATGTTACTTGCACTTATAACATGAATATAGTGTTTACTCATACTAAAAGCAGGAATATAGAGTTTACTCACCTTGGGGTTCCTTTGCTCCTAGTACTCGTAGTCGCCTTTGCACTTCTAAGACTCCTCAAACTCTAACATGATATTTGATTTGATACTTAGTACTTATTTACTCATGATGCTCCTATCCTATAACTACCTATGTACATATAACATACACATACACTTAGAGTCCACACATAGGTGTACTCATCACTTGCACATAGCTCGTTGACCTACTAGTCTTGCATACTTAGGCCTTATAGGCTCACATGAAAACACATTGCAATCATATCAATACCTTTTAAAGGTCATCACAATATCATTACCTCAATATCAATTCACTTATCAATTATCTTGGTTCACTTTACACTTCCATACATGTCAACTTAACAATTAATCCTTCAAACATCATGCTTAACTCTTATGATCCCTTTCACTTCATTAACTCATAACCATATATTCATCATCAAGTCATCATGACATCTAGTTCCAAATTCCTCAATCACATTGCATTCTAATCACAATACAAGGTTAAGATACCTTAAGTATACCATAATGCATTTAAGCTCATCTAGGATCATACCTTCAATTAACATGCAATTTCATCATCTACAATACATACATACATGTCAACAATCACCAAGACACATCACATAAAATTTATGAACATTTGGACAAAATTGTTCATGTAGGCCGAATGCATCATTAAGGTAAAAATCAATTTCTTCTCCTTTTCGTGCTTTCTATCTATTTCAAAAATATGTAAAAACATGGTTTGAACCAAGATTTTTAATGTAAACATAACAAAAATCATTTTAGAACTCAAATCCATAAGAATCGGCCACTATTGGTGCCATTGATATATAAAAATTCATTCTTTTGCATTACAATGCACAAAACATGAGTTTTCTTGTTTTTGGTATTTTCTGGTCGTTTCAGAAATATGCAAACAGGTTGTTTAAACTATTATTTTTCATTCAATCATTGAAGAATGCATAATTTCACAAATCGGCAGCCATAGGTAAGGTTTATACAAAAAAATTTCCAAGTTCAAAGGCTTAGGTGAAAAATCATGAGTTTCTGCGCTTTCCGCGCATTTCATTTATTTCAGCGATAAACAAACACATGATTCAAGTCATTATTTTTCATCTAAACAAAACAAGTATCACATTAGAATACCAATTCACACAAATTAGCAGCCATGTATTCATGAAAGAATAGAATTTTCCAATTTCCAAATCCTAACACGAAAACATTGAATTCCTTTGTTTTTCAAAACTTTTTGGTCATCATAGAAATATACAGAAATATTATTTCATGCAACATTTTTCATCAAAACAAATCAAAAATCAGTTTAGAATGCAAAAAAACACAAATCGCACCCCCCCCCCCCCCCCTTTATGATGTTTATGCAATAAAATTGTGGTTTTAAGTTATAGAATTCACCTTTGGAGAAATCTTGCGGAAAGAATCATGTTCTCAGTAGAAAATAAATTTTCTCTCCCAAAAATTCACTCAAACAGAATTGAATCTATAGAAATTAGTAATCAAACAGTTCAAAATAATTTTCCCATAATTTATTTCATAGAAAACAGTTTAGAAATCAAAAGAGAATAAAAACTTACGATTACGGTCACGAAATTGCGAAACGGTAAAGTGTTTTCGATATTTTGGTAGAGAGAATTATTTTGAGAGGTTTTTCTACTAGAATATAGAAAGAATGAAAGAATGGCTGCTGGAAACCCTTGCTGGCCGAAAATTTGAATATATATTAGGGTTGGAGTGGAATTTCCGCTATTACCCTTAATGAAATAGGTTAGGAGCATTTTTGTGTAGTGGGCTTTTGGGTATTGGGCCTTTTTCTTTAAAAATTTTGGCTGAAGTATTTAAAAATAAAAATAATATTTTTCTTTTTAATTCTGGAGTATTTCCCTCAAAATATTTATTTAAAAATATATTAAAAATACCCATAAAATTATTTTATGCTTAAAAATTATTTTATGCATGAAAATTCATTTTATTTAAAATAAATTCTTTTATGCAAATGCACTTCATGTAAATCATTTATTTTACAATAGCAACACATATTATGCATATTAAAATTATTTTAATATGCCACATACTCATCAATCACTTAGATCACAAACATTCACACAAGCACACACTTAACCTTGTAGATTCTAATTCAAGCAATTTATCACGAAAATTTCTAGGGTGGGTGTGGGTTGTTACACCTTCTTTTTCTCTCAATGCCTTAGCATTGATCATGCATTGGAAATCTATAACAGAATTTTTAATTGGTTTTTGGAGAATAGCTTTGTTGGGTGGAGTAAGAGCCCCAACATGCTAGGCTATTGTGGTGATATGAGAAGAGAAAAGAATTGCACCTTTTTTGGTGAAGAAGAGATAGAGGAAATGATCAACAAGGAATCGAGTGGTTTGAATACTCTTTTCTTTCACAAGACCATAAAGGAAGAAAATTCTCTTTGGGAGACTTTCTCATTACCATCTCCTTTAGCATTTATGCTGAGGATGACAATCCTATAAAGAATCCAAATGGAAAGTATTTTGATATGTTTGGCAAGAGAGGATTTTGGATTGAATTTTGGTTCAACAAAAATTTCAGTCCAAAAAGAGTTGAGTTCAAGGAAGAAATCATTGATGGTGTAGGCTCCTCCGGTTTAAAGCCCAAAAATATTAGCAAGATGTTAGAGTGAAAGCTTATAGAGTTTGCTAAAGAATCAAAAGTCAATGGCATAATGGCCACAAATAGGATGAAGCTTTTTGTGTACAACTAGGGTGGCAAGAAATTCCCTAGTTAATTCATCATACCCCTCATCAACAATCAAAATAAATTTCCCCCACTCTAGATTTTTTAGATAGTCAATAATGCTATCCACAACACCTAAGGTTTTAAGACAAACAAGACTTGGTATTTTGGTGGGTAGAATGGTTTTGTCTTAAATTCTAAGGAAATTTTATTTTTCTTCTTATGTAATTCCCCTTATAAGTTCAAGAGGAGAGGGTTGTTGAGAGGTTTGGACTTCTTTCCCTTTTCTAGATGGTCTTCTTGAAGCCATTGATGGAGAAGTGTTTGAAAAGAAAAAAGGAAGAAAAGCTTTAAAATGAGAGGAGAGTTGGAGAGTAGTAGAATTTTAGTTAGAAAATAGTTTGGAGTGTTAAAGAATATGTAAAACTAAAATAGTGGGGTTTTTATAGGCAAAAATAGGATAAAAATGGTCATAAAACAGCTAAATTTACATTAAATTCAATTTTGCCCATTGAAAAATGGCTATATTTTTAAAAGTTGTCAAACTCTGAATTGCGACCGTAACTTCATAGTCACTACTGCGAATTTTGAAAATTTCAAAAGTCGCGTTCACAATTTACAAATCGCGAGCAGGACTAAGGGTGCTAAAAGGTAACAGCTATAATTTTAAATTTTGTGGCTGCAAATCACTTGTAGCGACCGCGAATTTTGAAAAATTAGAAATTTTTTAAAACATTTGAGGAAAGATGTATGCAATGCAATTGGCATTACAACTCAAGATCAAAATAAATGCAATAAAGCAAGTATATTTTATAAACTAAGATATCAATTGATCATAAGAAAGAAATTCAAGCAAATTTAATTAAATATACCAAAAATCAACCACAAAGCAACCAATATGAAACCAAAAATTCAAGAACATTGCACAAAGGTAAAAGCTTGATTTTAATTGAATTAAAAGTCACCTCAATTCAAGATTAAATATGAAAATAAAATATGAATAAGAATGTCATAAAAGGCATAAAATTTTGATGTATATATATATATATATATATATAAACTCTATGTAATTTTGAAAATCTAAGGAATGAGCTCCCATTAGGCATACCAATTTCCTTTTTATGAAATTTAATCTTTCTTCATTCAAAGATTTTGTGAAAATATCAGCAAGTTGGTTAGTTGTATCAATAAATTCTAATACAACATCACTGTTTTGCATATGATCTCTCAAAAAATGATGCCTAATGTCTATATGCTTACTCCTAGAATGTTGGATGGAATTTTTGGAAAGATTTATAGCACTTATGTTATCACATTTGATGGGAATGTGATCAATTATTTGACCATAGTCCTTAAGTTGTTGTTTCATCCAAAGAACTTCAGTGCAACAACAACCTGCTACCACATATTTTGCTTTGAAAGTGGACAGGGCAACCAAAACTTTTTTCTTGCTAAACCATTAAACTAAACATTCACCAAGAAAATGGCAAGTTCCAAAAGTGCTTTTTCTATTAAGCAAACTACTGGCATAATCCACATCTAAAAAACCAATTATTGTAAAAGATGAGTTTTTAGGATACCATAGCCCTAAATGCAATGTGCCTTGTAAATATTTTAAAATTCTTTTAATGGCATGCAAATGAGATTCTTTAAGATAGGATTGAAAACGTGCACATAGATAAACACTATACATTATATCTGGTCTAGATGCCATAAGGTAGAGAAGAGAACCAATCATACCTCTATATTTCTTCTCATCTATTAGCTTACTCATTTCATCTTTGTCAAGCTTAGGTGATTTGCTCATTAGAGTTTTGCTACTTTTGCAACCATCCATGCCAAACTTCTTAAGAAGTTCCTTTGTATACTTGGATTGGTTGATGAAGATACCATCTTTGCATTATTTGATTTATAATCCTAGGAAGAACTTCAGCTCACTCATCTCAAATTCCCTAGTCATACACTTAGCAAATTCTTCACAAAGATGTTCATTAGTAGCACCAAATATAATATCATCAACATAAATTTGAACAATTAAAGTGTCATTTTGTGCCATTTTACAAAAAGTGTTGTATCAACCTTGCCCTTAAAAAAATCTTTTTTCAAAAGAAATGTATTTAGCCATTCATACCAAGCTCTAGGAGCTTGTTTCAAACCATACAAAGCCTTGGTTAACTTAAAAACATGATTAGGAAGTTCATGATGTTCAAAACTAAGAGGTTGCTTAACATAAACTTCTTCCTCAATAAATCCATTTAAGAAAGCACTTTTAGCATCCATTTGAAAAAGTTTAAATCCTATATGACATACATATGCAAGCAAAATTTTAATAGCCTATAATCTTGCTACTAGAGCAAAGGTTTCATCATAATTAATGCCTTCCTCTTAGTTGTATCCTTTGGCAACCAATCCAGCCTTATTTCTAGTAATGAAACCTTGTTCATTTAACTTGTTTCAATAAACCTACTTACATCCAATAATGGGATGATTTTTGGGTTTAGGCACAAGTTCCCAAACTTTGTTTCTCTCAAATTGGTTGAGTTTCTCTTGCATAGCAATACCCAACTCTCATCATTAAGAGCTTCATCAATAGTCCTTGGCTTAATTTGAGAAACAAATGCAAGATTATTATCTAAGGCTTTAAATTAAGATCTAGTACCTACACCTTTAGATGGATCACCTATTATTTGCTCCTTGGGGTATTTCCACTCCTTAGGTAGTTCTTGAACATCTTCTTCTTGTGGATTTGACTGATCCTCATGATCTTGTTGGTTTTCCATTTGGTCTTCAACTTCCTTTGGAGTCTCATCTTTATCTAATCCAAGCTTTTCAAATTCACCTATAAGATCATCAAGAACAGTACCTTTCCTAAGATAAAGTTTACTAAATTCATCAAATACAACATTCGTAGACTATTTAATTACCATAGTCTTTTTGTTAAAGACTCTATAAGCTTGGAATATCCTAGGAAAATGCCTTCATCGGTTTTAGAAGCAAATTTTCCATGATTATCCTTAGTATTTAATAAATAGCACTTGCAACCAAATACTCTTAGATATGAAATCTTGGGGGCTTTCTTCCAGTCCATAACTCATGAGAAGTTTTATTCAATATGGGTCTTTTAAAAATTCTATTTGAAATGTAACATAAAGTATTAATGGTTTCTACCCAAAAATAACTTGGTAAACCATATTCATTAAGCATGGTTCTAGCCATTTCAATCAAGGTTCTATTTTTTCTTTCTACAACACCATTTTTGTAACAACCCACACCCACCCTAGGAATTTTCATGATAAATTGCTTGATTTAGAACTAATAAGGTTAAGTGTGTGCTTGTGTAAAAATTTATTATCTAAGTGATTGATGAGTATGTGGCATCTTAAATTAATTTTAATATGCATAATATGAGTTGCTATTGTGGAATAAGTGATTTACATGAAGTTCATTTGCGTAAAAGAATTTATTTTAAATAAAATAAATTTTCATGCATAAGACAATTTTTAAGCATAAAATAATTTTATGAGTATTTTTAAAATATTTTTAAATAAATATTTTTGGGGGAAATGTTATAGAAATAATAAGAAAAATATTCTTTTTATTTTTAATTTTTATTCAGCCAAAAATTTAAATAAAAGCCCATTACACAAAAATTCTCCTAACCTAGTTCATTAAGGGTATTAATGGAAATTTCACCCAAACCCTAACATATAATCTAAATTTCAGCCAACCAATTCTAGTAGCCATTCTCTTATTCTTTCTATATCTTGGCAGAAAATTCTCTCAAAATATTTCTTTCTACTGAAATTAAGAAAACACCTTTCTGTTTCGCGATTCCTTTACTATAATCGTAAGTTTTTCTTCTCTTTCGATTTCTAAACTGATTTCTATGAAATAAATAATGGGAAAATTATTTTGAACTGGTTGAATACTGATTGTTACAGATTTAATTATGTTTGGGTGAGTTTTTAGGAGAAAAAATCTATTTTCTACCGAAAACACTATTCTTTCTGCGAGATTTATTCAAAGGTGAATTCTATAACTTATTTTTATGCATAAACATCATGGGGGGGGGTGCGATTTGTGCATGGTTGTGTTCTAAACTAATTTTTTATTTTTTTTTGATGGAAAATATTGGATTAAATAATATTTCTGCATATTTCTGTGATGACTGGAAAGTTTCAAAAAACAAAGGAGTTCAAGATTTTCGTGTTAGAACTTGGAAGTTGGAAAATTTTATTCTTAAATGGACATATGGCTGCCGATTTGTATGAATAAGTGCTCTAATATGATATTTGTTTTGTTTAGATGAAAAATAATGATCTGAACCTTGTGTCTATTTATCGCTGAAATGAACGAAATGCGCAGAAAGCGCGAAAACACACGATTTTTCACCTAAGCCTTTAAACTTGGAAATTTTTTGTATAAACCCTATCTATGGCTGCTGAATCATGTAGGGATGTGTTCTAAACTGATATTTTCTATGATTGAATGAAAAATAATAGTTTAAACAACCTATTTACATATTTCTAAAATGACCGAAAAATACCAAAAATAAGAAAACTCATGGTTTTGTGCTCTATGATTCAAAAGTTGAATTTTTATGTATAAACAATACTATGTGTGACTGATTCTTATGAATTTAAATTCTAAAATGATTTTCATTGCATTTATATGAAAAATCTTGGTTCAAACCATGTTTTTACATATTTCTGAAATAGACGGAAAGTGCGAAGAGAAGAAAAATTTAGTTGTTACCTTGGTGATGCATTCGGCCTATATAAATCTTTTTGTCCCAATGGTTATAAATTTTATATGATGTGTTTTGATGATTTTTGACATGTATGTATATATAATAAATGATAAAATTGCATGTTAGTTGAAGGTATGATCCTAGATAAGCTTAAATGCATTATGGTATACTTAAGGTATCTTAACATTATATTGTGTTTAGAATGCAAATGTGGTTAAGAAATATGGAACTAGATGTTATGATGACTTGATGATGAACTTATGGTTATGAGTTGATGAAGTGAAAGAGATCATAAGAGTTAAGCATGACACTTGAAAGGTTAATGGCTAAGTTGACATGTATAGGAGTGTAAAGTGAATTAAGATAATTATTAAAGTTAATTGATATTGAGGTAATAATATTGTAATGACCTTAAAAAGGTAATAATGTGATTGTAATGTGACATCAAGAGAGCCTATAAGGCCTAAGTATGCAAGACTTTTAAAGTCCACGTGCTATGTGCAAGTAATGAGTACACCTATATGTGAACTCTAATGTGTATGCTATATGTGCATGGGTAGTTATGGGATAGGAGCATCATCAGTAAATAATTACTAAGTATTAAATCAAATATTATGTTAGAGTTTGAGGAGCTTTAGAAGTGCAAAGGGACTACGTATACTAAGAGCAAAGGAACCCCAAGGTGAGTAAACGTCGTATTCATTCTACAAGTGTGAATAAACACTATGTTCATGTTACAAGTGCAAGTAACATTTTGTTATGTTACAAATGTATGAAAACATGTTATGTGAGCCTTTGTGATCTTTGAAACCTAAGTTCTTTGTATTCTAAATATTATTGCATGAATTCTTTGACAAGCTTGGGTCGCCAATGGACACTTGGTCCAAAACTATTTTGTTTATCCAATGAGAATTTCTTGTGATTAACACCCTAACTTATATTCTTTCTGGAACTACACTATTAATTATTTACTATTATTGCATAAAAGCTAAACCACTATTGTTATTGGAATACATGTTATTGTTGCCTTATGTGATATTATTAATTGTGATTACCATTAGCTCTAGCTATGGTACCTTTTACCCTTTATGCAGAATCCTCATGTCGATGCGGGTAATCATTAGAACCTGTGCACATGGTCTTAACCCGATGGATAGGGGTAGTGTATCCACCTCAGCTAGAAGGGGCAGTTCTAGCCATGGGGCCTAATCAGCTTCATGCCTTATAAGTGATAGGAGTTGGAATTTGGTATAAGGCCACCTCTCCTTAAAGTGTTCGAGTGATAGAGTAATAGCTTTCACTCTTTATAAGTGATATGTGTGATTTCTGCAAAATTGCCAAATTGAACCCTTGCTAAATTACAACCTGATTCATGAATTATAAGTCATGAACCAAGTGTATAAGCTATGTGTTTCTTTTTCAAAGGAATATGTGATAATGTATGTGCCTTTTCATTTACTCATTGTGATCATCTATCTCACCCCTTTTTCCTTGTGGTTCCAGGTGAGCAAATGTGAGGAGGCAAGGTGATGGCTTAAGCATTCTACTTCGCTTGGGGAATTCCTTGTCCAAGTTATCAGTAATACTATTTTTATGAAGTCTTGTCATTATATGCTCCAGGAATGTTGATTGATACTTACTAATATGTATTATTTTCCTCATGGATTTTATATGTAATGATTTATTTTAGACTTTCACAATTTAAGGTATTTATCTAAATGTTTTAAACAAGTTATTGTAAGAGGTTT
The DNA here is from genome assembly GCA_947687605.1 of Reutealis trisperma. Lineage (NCBI taxonomy): Eukaryota > Viridiplantae > Streptophyta > Magnoliopsida > Malpighiales > Euphorbiaceae > Reutealis > Reutealis trisperma. Next base: position 77,694 of record CANTUT010000213.1, on the reverse strand, counting down.
GGTAAGATCCTAGGCATGATTGTTTATATGTAAGTGGGTTCTATGGGCATGGGTGACCTTATGTCTCCCCATGTTCTAGGACCGTCATATCTCTAAGGTTGGGATGTGACAATTTTGTTGAGGTGTTCTAAGAGAGGAAAAATTATGTGAAATTCCATATTCAATGCAAAAATTTTCAAAAAGTTCATTTTCAAATTCTTTTCCATTATTACTTTTAATTTTGGAAATGAAATAGCCTTTCTCATTTTGAACTCTTTTTGCAAAACTTTTAAATGCATCAAAAGCACCACTCTTATGAGTCAAGAAACTAACCTAAGTAAATCTAGAGTAGTCATCAATAAGCACATAGGCATACATTTTTCCACCTAAACTAGCAACTCTACTAGGTCCAAACAAATCTATATGAATAAGTTGAAGGGGTCTAGAAGTACTTAAAATATTTTTTGATTTGTCAAATGACTTGTGTTGCTTTCCCATTTGACAAGGTCCACATGTCTTATCCTTTAAGAATTTGATCTTCGGAAGTCCTTCAACAAGCTCATCCTAGCAACGACTATGAAGAAGCTTCATGCTTGCATGTCCAAGCCTTCTATGCCAAAGCCAAGATTCACTGCTAATAGACATGAAACACTTCACATCTTGGTTAGCCAAATCATCAAAGTTAATCATGTAGGTATTGCCTTCCCTTTCACCCTTAAACACTACATTGTCATTAGCCAAAGTGGTGACAATGCATACTTTAGAGTCAAAGATGACCTTATTACCTTTGTCACATAATTGGCTTACACTTAGCAAGTTGAATTTTAAAACATCAACTAAAAGAACATTTTCAATAAGAGAATGATTGTCCTTACTAATGGTACCAATGCCAACTATCTTACCTTTGGCATTATTACCAAATGTGATATTCCACCTCTCTTATCTTTCAAATTTATGATGAGGTTTGAATTTCTAGTCATGTGTCTTGAACATCCATTATCTATATGCCATTTGTTTTCCTTAATAGTGGATTTGAGACACACCTACAAAAAAAGATTAATCATCTTATTTTAGGTACCCAAATATATTTGGGTCCTTGGGGGTTAGCCTTGGGAGAATCCTTAAGCTTGAGTTAAGCCTTCCTTATATAAAAAAAATAAATTTATATGACCATCTTTCATATAATAATGAAACTTAAGTTTAGACTTGAAAGTTCTTTTGGATTTTCCCATATTGTTATGAAATTTTGGTCTTTTCACAACATTATGACATGAATGCATATATGAACAAGTGTTATGTTGTGATTGTGAGTGCCTTTGAGCATGCCTTTTTTGATACATAAATGCATGGTTAACTCTTTGAGGCTTAGCTCTTGAGTCTAGTGTAACCTTTTGAGTCTTTTTGGGACTTAGAGGTTGAGTGTGTGTTTTCACTCCCTTGTTAATTACCTCAATGCTAGAGGTTTAAGGAGTTGTAGCCTTTATAAACATAGTGGGAGAGGATGTGGATGAAAATAAGCTATCAAAGCCAGACCATGTCTCACAAAGGGTGGACTTTGTGATACAATAAGAGTATCCAAGGCTTTTTTTCCTTTATGAAATTTTGAGATTAAGTTTCTTAATTCTTCAACCTCAATTTTCAAAGCATTGTTTTCTTTATATAAAGAATTAAAAGAGGAGGTTTTAGAAGTGATTTCCTCTAAGGAGCTTTTTAAACTAATATTGGAGGTTTTCAAGCTTAAAATAAGTTTTTCTAATTCTTTAAAATTCTCCTCCAACTTAGAATGCTTTTCTTTAAAAAATTTCATTTTTGATTTATACTTTTTGCATTTTAAATTCATACATCCTTATCATGCATATCATCATCAATATCATCACTAGATTGAGAGTTAGAGCTTATCATATTTGATGAGTCCTTTAAGGCCATGAAACATAAGTTTGCAACACCCTCTTCCTCTTCATTACTTGAGGAGTCATCATCCCATGTTGCTTTGAAACCCTTCTTCTTCTTCTCTTTATCCCATTTCTTTTTCTTCTTAATGTTGGGACATTATGTTTTTATATGACCTTGCTTGCCACATTCATAGTAAGTAATGTCATTCTTCTTTTCTTTGCTTAAGTTGGAGTTGTAATTTGATGATGATCTCCTAAAAGGTTTCTTTTCTTTCTCTCTTCTCTTGATGATGTCTTTGACCCTTTTTTAGAGCATAGCAAGTTCTTCATCATCATCATCTTCACTTTCCTCAGATTCACTTGAGCTCTCACGTTTTTTTTTTACTTTTAAGGGAGGATTTGAGAGCTAAGGATTTCTTTTTCTCCTTCTCTTGATTCTCTTCTTTCTTTAACAATAGAGACATTTCTTTGGTAAGGAGTTTTCCAATGAGGATATCGGTAAGAACCTTTCCAAGATCCTCATTAGCTTATTCTATGCTAGCAATTCTAGCTTTATAGTCTTTCCTTGGAAGAGTTTTGAGAATCTTGTAGTTTATATCGTTCAAGGTGTATATTTAGCCTAATTTCTTCATATTAGTGATAAGGGCTAGAAGCCTATTTGTTATGTCAATGATGCTTTCATTGGGTTTCATCTTGACAAGCTCATATTTAGTTGGGTACAACTGAATCTTTTTAGCCTTAACTTAATAAGCTCCTTCATGGTAGTTTTATAAGGATTTACAAATGCTAAACGCACTTGAACAATGTTAAACTCTACCATATTCCTATCTTAAGAGTGCACTAAGAAGAATTGCCATGCTCTTTTATTTTTACCATTGGCTTTTCTTTGTGTCTCCACCCATTCCTCTTTAGGAATCAATTCTTCAACATCATCAAATATTTTTTATGGAGGTTTTCATTCTTTGATTATGCAATCCCATCAAGATATACCTCCATTCTATACTTCTAATGCATATAATCGGTATCATCGAAGTGTGGCTTGAGGTTATGCATCCCTTCATTGGCCATTTTGATATTTTCTCACACAATTAAGTTTTCTCACACAATTAAGTTTGAAGAATGAGACCAAAGCTCTGATACCACTTGTTTGCCCTTATACACCAAGAAGGGGGGGTTGAATTGGTAGGAAATTAAAAATTTAGATAGATTATTCACTAAGGAGATAGGAAAAAGAGAATGAATGGAATTGATTTTATAGTGGTTCGGGTACGAACAAACCCTACGTCCACTCCCCAATCTCAATTGGGTATTCTACTACTAATTGATACTTACAAAGAGTTTTAAGCTCACTCCAAACTTATAATGTGTTTCAATGGCTCACATACAACCCTTTCAAGTGTTTCCCTTAGGCTCATACTCAAACCTATACAAGAGTTTTCTAATGGCTCACTCTCAACCCAATACTTGTGTTTTTAAGGCTAACACTCAACCCAACTTGAGCAATCAATGCTCTTACAACAATCAAATAATAACAATAAAGGATCAAGATATGAGATTTGAAATTGCAAAGATTTAGCTCTTAATAGATGGTTTTTTTTTTTTTTTTGTTAGGATGTTTGAAGAAGGTATTTATCTGATTTTCTTCTTCAAATTCCCATTAGAAATAGTATAAAGTTAATGATTTCATGACAGCTTTAAGATCTTACTTTAAGTTTGCATTTTCACCAAAGTCGCGGTAGCTACCAGTATTTTACAGTTGCAATTGTATTTTTGCGATGGCAATCTCTGAATTCCATAATAGCTAGTGACACGTGGCTTTTATTAGCTGGCTCTTTTATATGTCCATTGCAACATTTGAATTCAATATGAAAGTCACAGTCGCGACTACTATTTTATGGTAGTGAATCAAATATCGCAGTCGCGACTACTATTTTATGGTTGTGAATTAAATATCGCACCCAGAGTCATGATCATGATTTGGTCTGTATGAATTTTGAATTAATTGCCTTCTAAAGATCTTGGTCGCGATCACGATTTAGTGGTCACAGTTGCGACTCTTGCATAATGGTCATGACTCAGAAGCAAACTTATAAACTTTGGGAGATTTTGAGTTTCTTTGAAATCCAATCTATCAAACATGTTCTAATATGCAAAATAGACACTTAAACACACATTACATAGCTTTCAATTTGGTTGACAAGATCAAAATAGAGATTGACTAAGTTTTGAAATGACTTAGTTCAATAAGAAATATCATTCATATCATATAAAGCATTATGTCATTACATCGATCATTACCAACTATTCGTCCTAGCTCTCATGTGTCCTCCACCAAGGCAATCAAGAGCAACATGACCACTGCTACCACATCGGTAATAAAGAGGATCTCTATCTTGACGGTGACTAGTTGAAGACAAAGACCTCGCTAGCGAATAATCTCCCCTATGCTTAACAATTCCTATCTTAAGCTACTCCACATCCTCTCTCAAGGTCAAAACCAAAAGCCTAATACGTCAATTCTCCTTCTTCAAATATGAATAATCATTTTTCAATTTTTGGATCTTATAATAAACCCAATCCTGATCTAGGCATTCTTCAGGGTCCTCCTCTTCATCAAAGGTCTCCTCCCTTATGGGGCGAATCACATATATGACTTTCTCAAACATCTCCAGCTAAGTCCTCTTGCAGGTCATGCAGGGTGCTCTGGGTTATGGTCTTCGAGCAAGGGTAATCTTCTTAGTCATCTATGAAAAGAATCATAAGGCAAGCAAAGAATAACAAAGATTACTAAAACCTACTAGGATTTTGCAGAATTGTGCTAGTGATAGACTACAAATGACATGATAGGAAAATTCCTATGCTCCAGGATCATACTTATTTAACCTGATACATAGATAAGTCTAAACTAGACTTTTAAAACTATTCCTCTAATACCAACTTTGTCACATCCCAACTTTAGAGATATAATGGTCCTAAAACACGGGGAGACATAAGGTCACCCATGCCTATAAAACCCACTTGCACATATATAAGTCATACCTAGGATCATACCAAACCTTTTACAATAACTCATTTTAAACATTATATGAAAACCTTTAGTTACGAAAGACAGTAATTAGACACTTCACATATAATCCATAAGGAAATAATTTTCATAATTAGACACTTCACATATAATCCTTAAGGAAATAATATTCATAAACCATTTGAAACCTTAATAAATAACATCTCAAAATAAACATCAAAAATAAATATTCCTAGAGCATCTAATGACAACCCTTCATGGCATGGTATTATTAAAGACTTGGACAAGGAGTTCCCAAGCAAAGTAGAATGCTTGAGCCATCACCTTGCCTCCTCACATTGCTCACCTAGAACCACACAAGGAAAGAAAAAGGGGTGAGATAGATGATCTCAATGAGTAAACAATATAGCACATACTTTAACATATATTCCTTTAAAAAGGAAACTCATAGCTTATACATATAGTTTATGATTTACAATTCATGAATCAAGTTGCAATTTAGTAAGGGTTCAACTTAATAAGTTTGCAGAAATCACACTTATAACACATATAGAGTAAAGGTTGTTGCTCTATCACTCGAACACATAGAGGAGAGGCGGTATTAAACCAAATTCCAACTCCTAACACATATAAGGCATGAAGCTGATCATGTCCCATGGCTAGAACTACCCCTTCTAGCTGAGGTGGATGCACTTCCCCTATCCATCGAGTTAAGACCATGTGCATAGGTTTCGATGATTACCCATATTGACATGAGGACTTCTGCATAAAAGGTTAAAGGTACCATAGCTAGAGCTAATGGTAATCACATATGCTAATAACATTTAAGGTACAAAACATGTATCATAATAGAAATAGTAGTTTAACTTTTTGAATAGAAGATATAAGAATTGTCTAATTCTAGAAAGAATATAAGTTAGGGCAATAATCACAAGGAATTATCATTGGATAAACAAAAAATGGTTTTGGACCAATTATCCATTGGCAACCCAAGTTTTACAAAGAAATCATTTAATCATATTTTAAGATAGGAAGAACTTGGGTTTCAAAGATCTCAAAGGCTCACATAACATGATATCACATAGTTGTAACATAACATAATGTTTACTTACACTTGTAGCATGAATACAGTGTTTACTCACCTTGTGGTTCCTTTGCTCCTAATTCACGTAGCCCTTGGTCTTCTGAGATTCCTCAAGCTCTATCATAATATTTAATTCAATACTTAGTATTTATTTAATCATGATGCTATCCTATCCCATAACTACCCATGCATATGTAACATTCACATACACTTAGAGTTGCACATATAAGTATACTCATCACTTGCATATAACATGTTGACTTAAAAGTCTTGCACACTTAGCCTTTATAGGCCTATATGAAAACACATCATAATTCATGTTCATACCTTTTTAAGGTCAACATAATATCACTATCTTAACATCAATTCACTTTAACAATCATCTTAGTGCACTTAACACTTCTATATATGTCAACTTAACAAATGACCTTTCAAATGTCATGCTTAACTCTTATGACCCATTCATTCAATCAATTCATTATCAAGTGATCATAAAATCTATTTTCATATTTCCCAATCATATTCACATTCTAATCACAACATAAGGTTAATATACTTTAGGTATACCTTAAGCATACCAAAGTGCCTCTAGGCTAGTCTATAGTCATTCCTTCAACCAATACGCAATTTAACCATTTATCATGCATATATACATGTCAATAATTGTTAAAATACATCACATAAAAATTATAGATATTGGGATAAAAATCTCATGGTAGGCCGAATACCCTATTAAGAGAAAAACTAAATTTTTTCTTACTTTTCTTACTTTTCATCTATTATAGTAATATGTAGAAACATGGTTTGAACTAAGATTTTTCATGTAATCAAACAAAAATTATTTTAAAATATTAATCCATAGGAATTAGCACATATATAAATCCATATGCATGAAAATTTTCCAACTTTAAATGTTAGGGTGAAAACCATAAACCTTTTTTCTTTTTGGTATTTTTCGGTCATTACAGTAATATGTAAACTGGTGTTTTTAAACAATTATTTTTCATTCAATCATAGAAAATATTAGTTTAGAACATTCACATATATAAATTAGCAACCATAGATCATAATTATGCATGAAAATTCCAAGTTTTAAGGTTTAGGGTGAAAATCAGGAGTTTTCGCGCTTTCCACGCTTTTCATTCATTACATTAATATACAAACACATAATTTAAATCATTTTTTTCATTCAAACAAAACAAATATCAGTTTAGAATATCAATCACCATAATTTGGTAGCCATAGAATTATCAAATCATAGAATTTTCCAACTTCCAAGTTCTAGGGCGAAAACCATGAATTTCCTTATTTTCTGAAACTTTTCAGTTATTACAGTAATATGTAAGAATATGATTTGATCCAATATTTTTTATCAAAACACATCAAAAAATAGTTTAGAATTCAATGATGTAGAAGTTACCCCCCTTGGTGATGTTTATGTATAAAAATTTCAATTTTGAGTTACAAGATTCACCTTTGGAGAAATCGCGTAGAAAGATTTGTGTTTTCGGTAGAGAATTAGATTTCTCTTTCAAAAACTCATCCAAACTGAATTAAATCTATAAAAATCAATAAATACCCAGTTCAAATTAATTTTCTCAAAATTTATTTTATAGAAATTAGATAAGAAATTGAAAGACAAGAAAAACTTACGATTACAGTCAAGAAATCACAAAATTGAAGGTGTTTTGAGAATTTTATTTTGAGAAAATTTTTCTATCAAAATAATGAAATAATAGAGGGTGGCTACTAAAACAGAAGGGCTGGCCAAATTTTGCATTAATGAGCTAAGTTAAAAGGATTTTTAGGTAGTAGGCTTTTAGATATTTAGGCTTTTTATTTAATTTAGGGGCTTATTATAAATAATTAAAAATAAAATATTTTTCTTATTATTTTTTGCAATATTTCCCCCAAAACATTTATTGAAAAATTATTTTAAAATACTCATAAAATTATTTTATGCTTAAAAATTGCCTTTATGCATGAAAATTCATTTTATTTAAAATAAATTATTTTATGCTAATGCACTTCATGTAAATCATTTATTTCACAATAATAACTCATATTATGCATATTAAAATTAATTTAACATGCCACATACTCATCGATCACATAGCACATAAAATTTTCATAAAGCACACACTTCGCCTTACTAGTTCTAAATCAAGTAAACTGTCACAAAAATTTCTAGGGTAGGTATGCATTGTTACACTTAAAGTGACATTGAATATGTTTTTGCCCATTGTGGAAACTTTAAAATTTCATATCCTTCTTATATTTGACCATTATAAGCCTCCTAAATTAGATTTATATTGTGCTTGATGATAAGAATGATTAATATGCTAAACTATTTTCTATTGAATTCCTAATATGGACGTTGTATGAGTCTTTTGTTGATACCCATGATTAAGCAGAAATCCTCTCTAGTGTGAGGAAATACGTTAGATCTTATGCACTTGGTATAAGTATGTGGGTAGAATGAGAGTACCCAACCTCTATTAGGGAGGAACGCCTAACCATAAGGCTCGATCAGTCTTGCGTAGTGTGATGCATGTGAGTAAGCAAGGCTTAGACTGCCACTCTTTAATATTCATGTATCGGAAGCTTTCCACTTCTAAGACACTATTATTTCTGCTAAAATGTATTCTAACATTAAAATGTCAAATTTTGATTAACATCACTCCATTGCCATCTTGAACCTATCCAAATGATAACATCTTATATTGCTTTCATATTATGTTTATGTACTTACTGAGCTTGTCTCATTCCGTAGGTGTTTAAAATTTGTCATGTTAAGGTGACTAATTAGCAAGGTAAATTCTAAGCTGTGTTTCTTCACTTGGGAATTGCTCTATTAAATTGCCACATTTTGAGCTTTATATATGTTACTTTGAGGATCATCAATTTAGAACTCCATGGTGCTTATAGGTTTAGTGCTAAAATGCAATGAATTGAAAAGTATTGTAAATGAATAGTAGTAATTATTATATCCATATTTATGATAGTAAATAAGAAATGTTTGGATAGTATTTATTAATATTTGGGAATGATACTTCAATCTATGGTTATGAAATGGCATTAAAGTGTATTAGCTATAAGTGAATGGATAAAGTAATAATGGAAATGGTAAAAAGTAATTGGATTCGATCTTGGGATAAGATATAATATGGAATATCCTAAATAATAATAAGATTAATAGGGTTCTATGGGATTAGGTGATGAAATATAAATAGAATCCTCTAGCCATTTTTTAGATGGACCATATGAAGGAATGATGGCGCCAATCACAAGAAACAAGGTGGTGGTGAAATTTCAAACAATTTAAAATTTCACTTCACCCAATTAGATCTAAACATTCATTCAAACAATCAATTAATTTGTGTGTAAAACACATGTGCAAATAACAAAAAAAGAAGAGTAATGATATTACCTCTTAAAGGTTCCTTCTTTCTTTAACAAAGAGCTTCCTAAGTGTGAAGACTCTAAATCATCCACACCTAGCTCACCTTCAAGTTTCCTTTTATTTTTCTTAGTGTTCTTGAACCCTCTCTTGGTTGCCCTAAATTTGATTCAAGATCCTCCATCAAAAACCCTTAGGAGGATAAGGTTTCCTTTTGATTTGTTTTAGAGTAAATCCATTTTCAACTTGCACGCAACTATTCTTTCATAAAAAATAAAGAAAAGAATTGAAGATCAAAAGAAAAAATAAAGATACTCTTTCTTCATTTTTCCTTTCTCTCTCTCAATTTCTCTTTATAAAAGCTTTAAAAAGAAAAATGAACAAACCTTATGAAGAAAAGATGAACATAACACTTATATACATCTTTTCTTGAAAAGTTAACCCTTAAGTCTCTGCCAAAAGACTCTTATACCCTTTAACACTTTATGCTTTATGTAATATGTCCATTTTACCCTTTAGAGTGAACATTTCCATAAAGCCATTAAAATGGAAATGACCATTTTAACCTTAGCAGAAAATTTTCTAACCCCTAAACTCATCATATGGGCTTATAAATAGTGAATTTTCTCTAACCCCTAAATTGCCTTTTTTCCATATCATATATGGGCTTAGGCCACATCTCATATGTTTAGGGTTTTCACTAAGCTTAAAATTAATTTTTTGATTTAGTCCAAATCATTTTTAATTTATTCTTCCTCATTTGCATCATATACAAATTACAATTTAATTGAATTGAAACCTTTTTAGATTAAAAATCAAGACATGCTAGGATCTTTATAAATTTTACCACTAATTAATTAATTAAACACTTTAATTAATTATTACAGTAAACCTTTTACAATTGAAAGGTGATCACTATTAGGTGTGTGATTATCACATCCCAATTTTAGAGATATGATGATCTTAGAACATGGGGAGATATATGGTCACCCCCACCCATAGAACCCACTCACACATACAATAGCACTACCTAGGATCATACCAAACCTCATATATTAACTTGCATAACCAATAATAAAGGAAAATCTTAGTTTGCAGAAGATCAATTTAAAAAAAAATACTTTATAAACAATCTAGAAGCAAGGAACATTTTAAGACTCCAAATAAATCATCAAACAAAATATTCCAAAATAAAATTCTCCAATACGGACTCCTGGAGCATCTAAAAAAGACTCTTTATATCCTAGCATGATAATAAACTTGGACAAGGAAATCCCCCAAGTGGAGTAGATGGCTTGAGCTATCACCTTGCATCCTCATAATGCTCACTTGAACCACACGAAGAAAAAGTGGGTGAGATAAATGATCTCAGTGAGTAAACAATATAGCTTATACAATAACACATATCCCTTAGAAAGGGGCTATAGCTCATAACCCATAGGTCATGATTCATAATTCATGATTCATAGTTTCTAGTTCATAGTTTGTAATGTAGCAAGGTTCGTAGAAATCACACTTATCACTAGTGAGTGAAGACTTTTACTCAATTCACTTGAATACACTAAGAAGAGTTGGCTTCAAGCCAAATTCCAACTCTTATCACTAAATAAGCATGAAGCTAATCAGGCTAAAACTGCCCCTTCTAGGTAAGGTGGATACTATGCCCCTGTCCATCGGGTTAAGTCCATGTGCACAGGTTCTGATGATTTCTCGCATCGGCATAAGGATTTCTGCATAAAAGAGTTTATAGGTACCATAGCTAGAGCTAATGGCAATCACTTGTAACAATAGCATTGAAGAATGCAATCACATGTGCCATAACAACAATAGAAGTTTAGCTTATTAAACAAAAGATAAATTACAGTGTGGTTCCAGAAAGAAAGTAAGGTAAGGCAACAATCACAAAGGTTCTTTCTTATCATTGAATAAATAATAATGGTTTTAGACAAATTCTCCTTTGGCAACCCAAGCTTAATAGAGAAATCATATAGTTATAATTGAAAATTGAAAGGTACTTGGGTTTTAAGAATCTCAAAAGTTTGCATATCATGATAACTTGTACTTATAACAAGAGCATAATGTTTACTCACCTTGTGGTTCCTTAGCTCCTCATTGTTATGGCCCTTGAACTTCTAATAATCCTCATTACAATTAAACACTTAGCATTTGCTTAACATCATGCTATCCTATCCTATAATTACCCTATGCACATATAACATTCACATATACTTAGAGTTGCACTTAGAAATGCACTCATCGTTTGCACATATCATGTTGACTTTTTAATCTTGCACACTTAGCCTTCTTAGGCTCATATGAAAACACATAATAACTCATACCAAGACTTTTGTAAAGTTAAACACAATATATCATGATCTTAATATCAATTCAATCTAACATCCAACTTGGTATACCTAACACTTTCCATAAATATATCAATTTAATAAGTAACCTTAAAAGTGTCTTGCTTGTCTCCTTTGACCAAATCATACAATCAATCTCATAGTCAATTTAAGGTCATCAATTCACAATTAAAACATCATAAGGGCTAATTCACATGTCACTTAATCATGTACACATATTAATCAAACATGGTAGTTAGGGTTTGGAAACCCTAGTGCAAGCTGAATATCTCTAGGCTTTGTCTAGACTTACTCCTTCAACCAACAGGCAATTAAATCATGTATCATTCACATACACATGTCAACAATCATTAAAATATTTCATACAAAAATTATAGGAATTGGGATCAAAATCCCAAGGTAGGCGAATGCACACAATCATGGAAAAACATGGATTTTCTTGCTTTTTGTACTTTCTAATCATTACAGTAATATGCAAAAACATGATTTAAACCAATATTTTTCATCTAAACATAACAAAATTAATTTTAGAATACATCAACATACAAATCCCTCTTTATAGAATATATGGCTGAAAATTCCAACTTTAGGTTTTAGGGTTCACCTTTGGTGGATTTGTGAAGAAAGAGTTGTGTTTACGGCTGAAAATCAGTTTCTTCTTAAAATAAAACACCTAAGCCAAGTTAAACATTAAGAAAAATAGTAAATATAAAACCCCATATGAATTTATCATGGTTAGATTCATAAAAATCAACTAGTAGCTTGAAAGAAGAGAAAAACTTATGAAGAAGATCACAATATTACAAGGTTTGAAGGCACCTTGTGAATTTGAGTTAAGAGGGGAGTTTTGAGAGAATTTTTCTACAAAATTATGATGAATAACATAATGGAAGCTGCCACTATAGCAAGGGGCCAAATTTTAGGTTTATTTTAAGGTTATGATGCAAAATTACAAGTTTGTCATTAATGAGCTAGGTTATTAGTGTTTTGGTGTGTTAGGCTTCGATAAGTTGGGCTTTTAATATAAATTATATGTTAATTATAACTAATTAAAATAAAATATTTTTCTTATTATTTTCATTAAAATTCTTCAAAAATATTTCTTTAAAAATATTTTTAAAATGCTTTTAAAAATTATTTTATGCTTAAAAATCGCTTTACGCAATGAAAATTCACTTTGCATGTAATAAATCATTTTATGATTATACTTTTCACATAAATCACACATTATTAATTCATATTATGCATGTTAAAACTAATGTAACATGCCACATACTCATTAATCACATAGCACATGAATTTTCATAAACACTTTGTCATAATAGCTCTAAGTTCAAGCAAGTTATCATGAAACTCCTAGGGTGGGTTGTTACAGTGACTTTCGATGTTCATGTCTAATTAGCAATGGGAATGAAAAAACTTTTCTCTCTCTAATGTGAAATCCCCACTTCACACTTAGTCTCATAAGTCATGAGTGATAGTTAGCATTTCATATCACGACTACCCAATTAGAAACGAATTTTTATAGTTAATTACTTTAAACATCAAATGGACCATTGATCATAAATTAACATGCACTAAAATCCTTTCATTAAAGATCCCACTCTTAGCTAAGGTAATGGTTTATGTCAAATCCTGATGTACCTTGATTCTTTGTCCTTATCTCGATTCTAATTCTTAATGTGAGTGTACTCCAATTAGAAACTCTTTTTAGTGAATCTTTTTGTCTTGGCCAAGAACTTAAATATCATGAATAATAAGATAGAATAGGATTTTAACCTCATTTACTCAAGGTAATGAATTCTTTCTTAGTGATTACCTCTATATATAACAAATTAGAACTATCACATGCTTTATATTCGTACATGAATAGCACGTCTATGTAAGTAGTGATAAATTCTAACCACCAATATATGAGATATAGTATCCCTTAAGTCAAAGGACTATAGGCATTATTATGACCTAGATGATAAATGATTGACAAGTAGTGAAATCCCATATTATTATCATCTAATGTCATAGTTCGACTAGTTATCCTACATGTTTGTATTGACATCACATGTCAAGCAGCATGAGACTCATTGCCTTTATAATCATCCATATCAAATATTGATTATAGAAACCAAAAAGAAGTGATAGCCTTCTAGAATAAATGATGCTTAAATTCATCACTATATATGATTTCTAAAATTTCTTTGGCTCTTTTACTTTTTCTTGTAACAAGTAAACTAGCCATTCTACCTTAGATACAAGATTCACAACTTGTAATAGGTTCACCACTCATCAAGTCTAGGATTCCCATTTTCTCCAACTTTAAAATTTTATCTTCGGCTACATTACCAAGTCTAAGATGATAAATTAATTTTGAATAAGAGTTCAATTTTATCATGGCATTAATATTATTTAAGCTTAGAATTATTTTTTCATTACCATTATCCAAATAATAAAGACCATCAAATATATAACCCATGCCAACAATTCTATTATGATATTATATTTCAAAAATATATTTTATAAACAATAGTTCATGACCCATAATAGTCATACAAGTTATAGAAATTATGTTCTTAAAAGCATTAGGTATATACAAAACATTTTTTAATAATAAACTATTATCAAAAGGATCAATGAAGTAGATCCAATAATCTTTGCTGCAACACTTGCTCCATTTCCTAGCTTTAGGTCTATTTCTCCCTTCTCCAAGCTTTTATTGTTTGTCATCACGTGTATAGAAGCACAAATTTGAGAACTTGTACCACTATCAAGTATCTAAGCCATTGATGAACTATTAGACACATCAGAAAAGGAACAATTGAAAGACATCCCTTCAAAAGGCTTATCCTTCTCCTTACCCTTCCAAATACTTCAGGCAAATTCTTCTTTAATGTCCAACCTGATCACAATGGAAACATTTTACTATAATAACTAAGGCTTCTCTAACTTATTATAGTCAGTAATGGTGACACATTATAATTTTTATCTACCATACCATTCAAGGCCTTTCTAGAATATTAAGAATCATAAACATACTATAAGAATTAATTTTAATGAATAATATGACAATGAGTAAAGAATGTAATCAATTTCGATAAGCACTTTTATGATAAAATGAAAGTCTAATTGAGTTTGACTTAAAGTGGCTACATTAATTATTTATTTGAAATGTGAATCTAAAGTGCTAGTGAATGGGCATTAGCATCTCTAAGTTATTAGGAGATAATAGTAGAGACATAAGAAGTTGATTTCAATCAAAGTTAAAATGGTACAATAGAAGTCAAACTTAGTTTGACGTAGTGAGTCTACATGATTTACATACTTGAACAGTGCTATTAAAGGGCTAGAAAATATGTACTATAGAGTGAATAAGATTTATCTAGCAATGTCTAGTGATATTAGAAGACAGAAATATATATAATAAAATGAAAGAAAAGAAATGAAAAATATATTAAGTTACTAATTTTGAATTGTGAATATATGGGCTTGTTAATGGGCTTTTAAATACTAAAGACTCAAGCCCACTTGGATGACCAGCCCATTGGGCCTATGGTTGGATGAACATAAATTCTCTAATATTATAATTGGTTAAATAAGAGACAATTTAATGTTGGAAGAACTACCAACAAAATTTGACTAAGAAGCCACCAAAATTGACTAATTCAAATCCTTAAGCAACTTGAATTCCCATCCTTCCTACATAAAAGTCTAGATACATTAATAGCATCTCAACGCTATATGATGACTATCACTAAATTAGATGAAATCTTAGCCATCCAATTGAATTAGATCATAACCATCCATTGTGATTAAATCCTAACTATTGGAGTAAGCTTGATCAAATCCTGACTATTCAACCTATCATATATATATATATATATGTGTGTGTGTGTGTGTGTGTGTGTGTTATAAACATCGTTTGCCAATCTCTACATCAAAAATTCACACCAACCAAAAGACAATCCTCTCTATACCAACATCAATAAAGAACCTTAACAAATAAAAGTTACCAAAGGTAAGAAAATATAATCATCTTCTTTATTCATTGTACTAAGCATGATTTAGGTATTATAGTTGTAAAAAATCGTTCTTTTCTTTTATATATAGAAGTCGGCCAATATAAGAAAGTGATAAGAAAGTGTTGTAAATTTCATTTGAAGGTAGCCAATGCTTTTTAGGTGGAGGAAAATGATTTGGAAGTGTCAAAGAACTATAGGAACTTAATTTAAGACTTGAAAATCTTAATGACATTAACTTTGTTAAAAGGAGGAACTAATGTTCTAAATACTTGACTTTAATATTTGATTGATCATATAGGATCATTATCATACCAATTTCATATATCTACAATGAATTTGAAGATTTGATAATGAAATATAAGTTTTCCCCAAACTTTTTCTAAGTAGGACAAACTAGGATTTATGAATTAAAGTGATTCCATTTCAATCAATTGATAGGAATTGATTGTCTAAGTATTAATTTGACTAATCCATGATCAATTTAAAGTTTGAATAAGAAATTGATGGTTTTTCCAAAATTCTAGGGTTTATGGACAAATTAGGGATTTTGATAACTAAACTTGAATTTGTGGAATTGAAGGGGGAATTAAGCTTAAGAATGGTGCAACATGATTTGTATAATATTAATTTCAAAATTCAATTGATAGAAATGATTTTTCCCAAATTTAATAAATAGGGTTCATTTATAGAATTGGAAGGTGAAAGTGGGATTAGTTCCATTGAATATTGGAAATTGTTTCAATTGATTCTAATTAAGTAATATGAAATTGAAATGTGAAATTAGGAGGAAATAAATTATTTTTCCTTAAGTGAATACATTTGGCTATTTGGAAAACAATTAAGGAAAATATTAGAATTAATGACAAGTATATGTATAGTGTTTCTTGACTTTAAAAGAAATAAGTTAGCACTATAATGAAAAATATAAAAGTGTTAACAAGTTAAGCTATATTTAAACTAGTGATATAACAAAGAAGTAACATAACAAAGAAGTGATTAATGTGCAATTGAAATGCAAATGTGTAGAATCTAAAGATAAGGATAAGGACAAGGACATTGTCTAAGAGTACGAGGAGCACTACTAGCATCAAAGTTAAATGTAAATTGGAGCAAAGGAGTCTAAGGTGAGTACTTAATAATATGATATGATATGTGCCATATTTTTTATCCATTATTGATCAAACCATCCTTATTAGAATATCCCAATTTCTTATTGAATATGAATTGCTTATTGAATGTTGTATTTGGATATGATAATTCTTTATGAGATTGGCCATTATGAGCCTTTCCATATTAATTTCATAATATGACATTGGATGAGAGTTATTATTGTATTTGTGTATCCTTCATTGAATTCCCTATTGTGAATTTTATATGATCCTTTTTATTGATGCCTATTGATAAGCAAAAATACTCTTATCATGCGAGGAATACATTAGACCTTGTGCACTTAGTATAAGCCTGCAGGTAGGGTGAGAGTACCCAACCTCTATTAAGGGAAATGCCTAACTATAAGACCTAATGAGTCTCGCGTAATGTGATGCATTTGAGTGAGCATAGCTTAGGCTGCCACTCTTTAATTTATATGTGTGGGAAACATTCTACTTCAAAGAAATTACTAGTTTTACTATAGATATTGTTTCTATCTTAAATGAGAATTTGATTCATAATTGCAATTTTGATTAAATCGCTCCATTTTCATAATAAACACATACTAGAAAGGACCCACATACTCACCCTATATTATATTATTATATACTCACTGAGCTTTGTCTCATTCCTTAGTTTTTTAATTTTTTAGGTAAGGTTGGCAAGTCAACAAGGTCAATTCCAAGCCCTATTCTTTCGCTTGGAAGTTGCTCTACTAATTTCAAGTATTGTGAATCTTGGTTATATGACTATGAAGACCATTGGTTTAGAGCCCCACGGTTATTGAAGGTTTAATGCTAAAATGTCATTGGTTTATATATATTGTAAATTGTATTGTAATTACTATTATAATAGTATATTAAGTTATAAACATTTAGATAATGACATGAAATACAAATCTGGCAATTTTATGAGTTGACTACATAAATGTTATTAGTAAGTAAGTATTTAATAATATGTAAAATGATAAACTAGCAATAGGTAATAAGGAAAGGTAATCAAGTTTTGATCTTAGGATAAGGCTCAACATAGTAAATGATAAAGGATTATAAGTTAAATAGGGTTCTACAGGTTTAGGTAACTTTATCTCTCCCTATGCCCTAGGATAGTCATGACTTAATAAGTGGGTCGTAACATTTACTCTATCTTTAAAAGATGCCTTTATGGACTTTTCGTTTCCCTTACTTAGCCTACTAGGAGGCTTAAGTTGGAAAATCTTCTTTTTGCCTTTCTTCTTCTTAGTCTTACTAGAAGAAGAGGCAACTAGGGCTACTTCTTTTCCCTTACTTTTCATATTATTTTTTGTAGTAATGAGATTATATGCAATTTAAGAAGAGAACACTCAATCTTGTTCTTGTTAAAATTCATAATAAAGTTAGAGAAAGAGTCTGGTAGGGATTGAAGGATCAAATCTGTTTAAAGGTTGGAATCCATAAAGAAATCTAAATTCTACAATTGCTTAATGAGCCTAATCATCTTATGAACATGTGGTTTGTCTCTCATGCATTTTGGCTTGGAACAATTCCTTAGATATCTCGTACCTAACAACTCCACTCTTTTCACTATATAACTCTTTAAGGTGGAGTAGAATGTTTGAAACCTCAAGCATATTTTCATGTTGCTTATACAAATCTTTACTCATAGAAGTAAGCACAAACTTTGGTAAAGTAACATGTTCCTCTGGAGTAGCCCCTTCAGGTAAAGGTCTAGGACATTTAGAATCCATCACATATGCAATTTTAAGTAAGGACAAGTTTCAAGTTTCTTAACCAATCCACATAATTAGGTCCTATTAGCTTATTTTCATTAAGAATACTCACTATTGGGTAGTATTTACTCATTTTTTGAATTGCAAAAAATAACAAGATTAATTCTATTTAATTCACTGAAGCATAAATAGTAATGATGATTCATAACTAAGATAAACATCACAAATGACATCACAAGGTTTCTACCTAATTCCATTTCACTTCTATACTATTTTAACATTGAAAAATCATATTCTATGGCATCACTAGTGACTATATGTGAACCTTTAATTCTGCACCTCTCAGAATTATAGACCATTCAATCAGGAAAAGAATCAATCAAGCCTCATTAATCATCATCAAATCATCTGAGACTCAGTAACAAGTATAATGCAAATGAAATCATAGAAAACGGACAAGAAATGAGCAAGAGAAAGCAAAAATGGGCAGAACAGGTGAAGGACAACCTGTTGCTACACAGCTCTGTGGCATTGCCGCAAAGCCTCTTACGGTGCCGCAAAGCCCTTTGTGGCACTACTGCAGAGGCTTGTACGACACCGACGGTGTGTCTCTGCTCCCATATTGGAAAATTGAGTCTTTATGCTTCATTCTTCCCCCTATATATAGAGGTGGCCTCTCTACTCTCAAAACACACAGACTTGGAGGCTTAAAAAGCTATAACTTCAAGTAAATTGCTTTGCTTCTGCTCCTTGCTTTGCAAAGCCCATTGAGTGGTTTCTCCTTGATTCTTACTCCACTAGTTTAGGGCTTTTTTCCAAGCTTGTTCGAGGCAAGTCTCTTGCCTAAGGCTTGTGTCCGTCATGTGGAAAAGGCGAAGTTACATTCTGGTGGTTCGAGGCTCGTGTCTCTTGCGTGGAGAAGTTGGAATTGCGATCTAGTCATCTACTCCATTCGCCCTACGTCCCCAAGCCGCGAAAGTGTAAGGTAGTCTTCTTTTCCTTTCTATTTGATTATTGTATATTTTAGTTAGTTAATTAAATTGATGCATCTAGGTTGCTAGTTAATCAACTTGGTAATCGATTAAGTTAATTAATTAATTCAACCCTCTTTTAATCAATCAATCGAAACATGATAAAGTGGCTAGGCTAAACTAACCTCTTCGTAAGAAGAGAGAACTACATGGTTTCTTATTCCTATTCAAAGGGATATGTAGGCATGCTTGGTTCAGGCATCGAATCCAATTAAAATTAATCAACTATCCTCCTATCACCTTCTTTACTTATTTTTTGTGTTTATTCATTTGCTTTATTATTAGGATTAGTTTGGGGAATGTGTGACTTTTCTAGTACCCATAAGGGCTATATGAGGTATCCCCTATGTTTTGGGATTTTATTTGTAATGATTAATCTTACCTTGGATTATTACTTGTATTTATTATTGAAATCAATGATCATACATGTTATAAATTGTTCATGAAATATATTTTAAGTTACTTTTATATTACTTAGCCAAACATGTTTTGTTAAACTGAAAACCTAGTCCCCGAATCCTCTTTGGTTTCGAGGTTAGTGATCTTTTTTTCCTTTGGGTAATGAAAGGAGTCAAATGGGTTTTTTCCTTATATTTTCCCAAAATAAAAATAAATTAAGGTGGTGACTCTAAGATGATTTTCAAAATAAGCTTGAGGGCTTCTTCATGAGTTCTTTCCCAAATAAGCATTTTGATTCCCTTTAACGGATCGGACTGGTGCTTGGGCGAGGCCTCACAGTTGGTGACTCCACTGGGGACAAATTTTCTTAAAAGGAAAAAACAAGCGGACTACTAATTGGTTTAAAAAAGTTTTACCTTTTAATATAATTGTAGCTTTGCATGCATCACTTGTATAAGCTCCTTGCCATTCAACCTAGTTCTAGGAAAACAATGGATAGTGAGTAACATCGAATGGGTAACCCTCCTTAGGTTTATTTGCCGATAGTGAAATCATCCACCCCATGATAAATTCTTTGATCATTTCAAAGGTGTAATGAGCATGCACATACTATTGGACCCACACGAGGCTCTTTGACTCATATATGGTTAGGTATATCGCTGCTCTACTGTGACGGGTACTCCAAACCAAACTACCTTGTCCCTTTCATGTAATAAACTTAGAACTTGGACCTTAGGTTGTATGTACCATAAAAGAAGCCTTATTGTATTCATGAAATGACTTTTCATTCATGCACATATACATTCATGCATACATTCATCATCCCTGAACCTTAAAACAAGTGGAAAGCTCACCAAGCCTATGGTTCACTAAAATACCCATCCCTAAAATTATCAATGCTAGCCCAAAGGTCTGTCATCTTGTTGTATTACCTTAGTCTTATACTCATTTTGTCTACCTTTTTCCTTATCATAAGGTACCTAAGATGGCCGAAGGAACAAGTGGATTGAAAGATAGTGGTTTGAATGCTAGTAATACGGAGGAAGAGGCCCAGTTGAACTCATTCTTAATAAATCTTCTCTTAAAGCAAGAAAGGGATTTTCAAGTTGTTTTAGAGGCCCAACGAGCCCAGTTCCAAGAGCAGAGATAGTCCATTTTGGAGGAGTTCAAGCTCTGATGAGTCGAGCGGGCCTTGGTTCAAATAATACACTAAACCAAACCATTCCAAGCATGACCTAAGCTGTTGCAAATACCTCCTTTTCCCTCCAATGTCCCTATTGACTTGACTCATAAAGGAAAAGCCACAATTGATGCACATCCAAATATCATCTCAACCTCTATCCCAATTCCATATGTTACCCCATCACTTGTCACTTCCCAAATACCAAATGCCACTTATTCTACCACTCCTTCTCCTTTGAATATTTTTCAAGGAGAGGAATCCTCTTCCCATATGAATGCTAAAACTTTGATGGAAAAATTTGAAGTCATGGAAAAGACCCTCAAGAACATTAAGAAAAATGATGACATGATTGATGCTAGTTCCTTAGCGCTCTTTCCTAATGCCAGAACTCCACCAAAATTCAAAATGCCAATGTTGGATAGATTCAATGGAACAACATTCCCTAAGACACACTTGAAAATGTATATGGGGGCAATGGCTCCTTTGGGGGTTGATAATGAGCTCCTTGCCCAATTGTTTCAACAATCTCTCACTAGAACTGCCATAAAATGGCTTTTAGACCTGGACATAAGTAAAAAGAGGACTTGGGATGATATCTGCAATACATTTGTGAAGCAGTATGAGTATAACATTGAAGTGGATATCACAAGGAGAGATTTGGAGACTACTAAGCATAATCTGAAGGAATCATTCTCCTTGTTCCTTACGAGGTGGAGAGAAAAACCAGCCTAAATGGTGAATCGACCAACTGAAAAAGAATAGGTTGACACAATTGTGAAGAACCTTCTGCCAGTATACCAAAATCATCTCCTCACATAATACCTCCCAAGCTTTAAAGCCCTTATTGCCACTGCCTCTAAAATAGAAGATTTGATCCAAAGTGGCCACATCAAAGATGAGACCACCTATAATATATACAAGAAGAGTATTCCCTACCAAGCTAATGTCACTGCCTCAAATAATAAGAGGGAAGGGGAGATAACAGCCATTTCTCGTCATCAACCATTAAGATTGGAAAGAAGGTCCTTTACTGAGTTGGGGGTTCCTCTGGTTGTGGTATACAAGAAAGCTTTAGAAGCCAAGTTGCTTAAGCCCTTTCAACTAAGAGCTCTTCCTAATCCACTTCCTGCAAATCACAACCCTAATGAGTACTGTAAGTATCACTAAAAGGCTGGCCACAAAACAGAAATGTGTCAGAATTTAAAGCATAAAATATAAGATCTTATAGACAGTGGGGACATCATACCTCTCAAACTAAGACCCAACATCTCCACCAATGCCCTTCCTAACCACCAAATTAACCTCATCACCACTACTAATCTCGAAGTTGATCTTATCTCTTTGATTCGATAAGCTTCTGAATATTGTTGTGTTTTGGATTTGAGTAATCTTGTGGAAGAAATTGATGTTATAACCAGAGTGGTAGGATCTACCAAACACCTACCTAATAAGATAACCAGCCACCCATTCAACCTATCCCATCCCCTGCTAAAAAGATAAAAGGAAGCACTGAACCTGATGAAGATCCTATCCTTAAGTAGCTGAAAAAGACCCAAGCCAACATATCTATCTGGAGCCTTATCCAATCATCTTATACCCATCGCTAAGCTCTTTGCAAAGCATTGAACCAATGCCAAGCTCCTATAGATATCACTCCTGAGACTTTAGTGGCTTTCCTTACCAACACCACAAAAGCTACCTCTATCTCTTTCAATGACCATGACTTACCTAAGGGGGAGCTAAATCACAACCATGCCTTATACATAACAATCCTTACTCATGGGAAAACAATTCCTATGGTATTGATAGACAATGGGTCTACTTTGAATGTCTGTCCATTAAAAGTGGCAAGTTGCTTGGGATTAGATGCTTCGGACTTCATGCCTTCTGACTAGATTGTAAGGGCGTATGACAACACAAAGAGGGAGGTCTTAGGTGTGGCTACCTTAGATGTCGTCATTCGACCTGTCACTTATCTTATTCCATTTTAAGTTATTGATGTACCAGCATGCTTTAATCTCCTCCTTAGACAACCCTGGATACATCAAGCCAAGGCTATCCCCTCTTCCCTCCATCAAAAGCTAAAATTTCCTTATGGATCTTCTATTGTCACTGTAAAGGGGGATATGCATAGGAAAAGTGAGGTCCTATGTTTTATGCCAATTTTGGAGATACAACATGAGCTACCAACTCTGCCATTATCAGGTTTTGCTTTTGAGACAGTACAATTCATAGAAAAAGAGGGAGGTAAAGAGCTTGAGCTTATGCCTTTTGATTTTGATCCTTATAGAAATATTGTTGTGGCTAATATGTTGAGAAAAATGAATTATTTTCCTGGATTAGGACTGGGCAAGAGGCAACAAGGAGTGAGCCAGTTCAAAGAATACCTTGTGGCTAACCCACCATTTGGTCTGGATTATAAACCTACCAAAGAAGACCTGGCTGAGGCAGAGAAAAGGGCTAAAGAGAAAATGGCATCCCTCAAGAAAGGTGAGTCATATGATTGACCCATGCGCCCTTATTACAAAACACTTAATGGATACTTTGTAAAGAAGGGTGAGAATTTTCCATACTGGTTTTCCAAAACCTTGGGTCTGTCCCATTACTAAGAAGCTAATCCTTAGTTTTGAACTCTTCTTTGATGTCAAGCTTTCCTTAGAAGACTATGAACCAGTTTTCATATTGGAACAAGATTGGGAGGATAATATGGAGGCTACTCTCTTTGAGCAAATTTGCATGATAGGAGATGAAGAAGTGGCTGACCTAACCAAATTTATCCAAACAACTCAAACCCAACCTGACAATTGGTATTATGAGAAGAAAGGAGATGGTGGCAAGTCCAAGTTAGAGTATGAGCTAGAGTCCAAGTCCAAGTCTGAATCAGAGTCTAAGTCGGAATTAGAATTCGAGTCTGAGTCAGAACCCGAGTCAAATCTTGTAGTTTTAATTTTTCATTTGAGTCGATGGTCAAACCTTTTGGTCTTTCTTTTACTTTTGACGTAATAATGGACAACTGCTCTTTTATTCATAATAAAAAGCTCAACTTTTCTTCTTATGATCCTGTGCTTCCTATTTCCTTTCCTTTCCCTTGTCTTGAATCCAATTTGAATGAAATATCAAATGAAATAAAAAATGGCAAAGAATCAATAAGTTTTAGCATGAATGAAAAATCAAAAACCACATTCATTGCATCATCATGTCATAATAGGGACAGCTTGAGTAAAATGATCCAAGACTTTTTAGATTGCTTTGCTTGGGAACCCAAGGATATGACTAGGCTGGATCCAACTATAGCTATTCATAAAATTCCTACTTATGAGCATATAAAGCCCATCAAATAGAAACTACGACGTTTAAAGCCAGAGTTATCTTTAAAGATCAAGGAAGAAGTCACCAAGCAATTAGGCAATGGGTTCATTAAGCCATCACATATCCTTCCTGGTTGGCAAACATTGTTCCAGTACCTAAGAAGGATGGAAAGGTCAGGATGTGTGTAGATTATCAGGATTTGAATAAAGCTTGCCCCAAGGATGATTTCCTATTACCTCACATTGACTTGTTAGTTCATCACATGGCCGGATATGAAGTAGTCTCCTTGACTGATTTATATGCAGGGTATAACTAAATTCAAGTCCATCCTCCTAACAAAGAAAAGATTGCTTTTGTGACTAAATGTGGTACGTACTGCTACCGGGTTATGCCTTTTAGATTAAAGAATGCAGGGGTGACTTACCAAAGGATGGCTACCACAATCTTTTATGACATGATATATAAGGATGTTGAGGTATATGTTGATGACATGGTAATCAAGTCTTAAACAGTAAAGGATCACCTATATGCCTTAGGATGATTTTTCTCCAGACTTCGCCAATATAATCTCAAGTTGAATCCCACCAAGTGCATATTTGGGGCATCATTCGGAGTGTTTTTAGGGTATATGGTTAGTAAGAGAGGAATAGAGGTAGATCCGGCAAAATTGAAAGCTATTTTGGAGATGCTGGCACCTAAAAAAGAAATTAGAGGCTTCCTTGGACAACTACAATAGATTAGCCGGTTCATAGCTCAACTAGCAGATGTCTGTGGTCCAATATTCAAGTTGTTAAAAAAGGGAGCTTCTAAGTAATGGAATGGCGATTGCCATAAAGCTTTCAAGAAAATCAAAGAGTACTTGCTAAGTCCTCCTATATTACAACCCCCAAGACCTAGAAAGCCTTTACTATTGTACCTCTCCATCACAGAAAAAGCCATAGGGACAATGCTCGCCCAAAATACTATTGAATAACATAAAAAAAATGCCATTTATTACTTAAGCAAGCACATGCTCGCTCATGAGCTCAAGAACAATCAGATTGAGAAGTTATGCCTTACTTTGTTATGGGTATGTCATAAGCTTCAACATTATCTAAGTTCATATGCGACCCATGTCCTAGCTGACAAGAGTCCCTTAAAGTTTCTCATGGAAAGACCAGTTCTTGATAGTAAGATGGCAAGATGGATGACGATTCTCGTAGCTTTTGATTTGAAGTATGTCCTGAGGAAAGCCATAAAAGGGAGTGTGATAACGGATCAATTAGCCGCAGCCCCAATAGACAGTAATTAGTCAGAATTAGAATTCCCCGATGAAGAAATTATGCAAATTGAGCTTGAAGTCTAGAAATTGTTCTTCGATGGTGCAGCTAATAGCAAAGGGTATGGTGCTAGAATTGTTATAGTCACCCCTGAGGGAGAAAATCTGCCTATGGCTATCAAGCTAGCTTTTGAAGTGATGAATAATGAGGCGGAATATAAAGCTTGCATACCTGGCTTAGAGGTTGCTGTCAATTTGAGAATTGATTACCTGGAGGTTTATGGAGATTCTAACCTGATTGTGTCCCAAGCACTTGGAAAATGGAAGATAAGGGAAGAGCATTTGGTTTCTTACCATAAGCGCTTAGATGATCTTGCAGAAAATTTTCATGAATTATCTTTCCATTATTTGCCTCATGCTAAAAATCAATTTGTAGATGCTCTAGCAACACTTGCATCAACGCTAGACATGAGAGATGGGGAAATAATCAAACCTGTGGTGATTAAAGTGAAGCGAGTACCAGGGTATTATACTTTGTGCATGAATATTCAACTGGCTGATCAGAAACCTTGGTTTTGGGACATCTTCAACTACCTCAAGACTGGAAAGTATCCGGAAGGGGCTTCTAAATTAGAACGTCGAAGTCTAAGACAGTTAGCCAGCAATTTCCTACCAAACGGAGATGTTTTGTATAAAAAGGCATGGGATAACATACACTTGAGATGTGTGACTGAAGAGGAAGCTCAGCAGATCATGGAATGGGTCTATGGAGAGGAGGAAAGACCACACATGAATGTGATTGCATTGGCTTGGAAAATTACAAATCTAGGATATTTTTGGCTTACCATGAATGAAGACTGTGCGAAGTTTGTATGAAAATATCATAAATGTCACATTTATGCCAAACTACAAAAGCAGCCTCCTATACCATTATAGCTAATAACTACTCTTTGGCCTTTTGCAACTTAGGGCATTGATGTTATAGGGAGAATAAACCTTAAATCATATACTGGTCATGAATACATCCTTATAACAGTGGATTACTTCAAAAAATGGATAGAAGTGGCACCTTATCGGGTATTGGATTCAGAAAGAGTGGCTCATTTCATCCAAACTAACATCCTTTATAGGTTTGGAGTACCTTTTGAGATTATTATAGATAATGGGTCTCATTTTTAGAAAGAAGTAGTCCATCTCTTGAACAAAGAAAGGATCCAGCATCACAAATCATCTCTTTACCGACCACAAACTAATGGGACAGTTGAAGCAACAAACAAAACCATCAAATCCCTTCTGCAAAAGATGACTGATAATCACAAGCATTGGCATCAACAATTACCATTTGCTCTGTGGGGATATAGGACTTCCATCTGCACACCAACTGGGGCAACTCCTTACTTATTAGTATATGGAATGGAAGTTGTGCTGCCAATTGAGGTGGAAATCATATTAGCTAGGATCATGAGAGAAAGTAAGGTTGATGAGATGGAATGGATTAAAAGTTATCATGATCAGTTGAATGCTATCGCAGAAAAAAGAATGGATGCATTGTACCGACTATCGGGTTATCAACAAAAGTTATCCCGACATTTCAATAAGAAAGTAAGGGATAGGGGATTACAAGAAGGAAACTTGGTCTTAAAAGAAATCCGAGCCCCAGTACATGACCCTAGAGGCAAATTCAAACCAAACTGGACTAGACCTTATGTGCTTAAATGCATCTTGTCAGGTGGAGGTGCCATTCTCATAGATTTAGACAGAATTGAATTCTCCAACCCTTGCAATCTGGATCAATTAAAGCGATACTTCATGTAATGATGCATTGTAACTAGAAATACGTGGACCTAATTCTCCAAAATAATAGAGAAAAGTATGTAATAGAAATAAATTGTATAAGGAGATACATAGGTAGCCCTCATTGGGTGCGGTCCAAATCATTAATAAATTTCCTTTTGTGCCAAATTTTGTTGTTTCAATGCAAAATAATAATAATAATAATAATAATAATAATAATAATAAAAAGGAAAATAATGATGTTTTATTCAAAATTGGATTTAAGACAGAACTAAGAGTCCTATTCATAAAACAAAAAATAAAAAAAATTTTGCCTAAAGCCCTAAATAATAGATCTCCTAATTGTTAGTAGTCCCCTCCACAGAAGTGTCATTTTCTATCTCTTTAAGTAAAGTCACCCTCTTTATCTTCTATGATGGCCAAGATGTAGCAATCCACTATAAAGTGTAAGCCTCTGTCTTATCAAAATAATGAGATGGAAGAACAACATGAAAAACACAGGCCCATCAATTGGTAACAGCCCTAGCCATAGTGGGAGAGATGAAGGTAGATTCAAAGATAGCTCCATCTAGGGGCACTCCTTGCGCATGACCCATCTAGCGCATCACTCTTATTCCTTGGTAAAATGTCACCATATGCAAACCCAGCAAATAAACCATCCTATAGCCATAACTCATAGTCATAAACTTCTTGATCTTATACCAAAGACAAAGCCACAGCAATTCCTGGGGGTCGAGTTCAAATAGCCATTCAGTCCATGCCTTTTCTAATTTAAACTTCCTCACTGTGGTGCGAGACCGATACCATAAAGCCGAGTACTCCTTTTTAGTTAGAGGGGCAACCACCTTCAGATGATTCCTTAGCTAGATCTGTGTAAGAACATAGCCAAGTAAGAAAAGAAAAGGGATAAAGAAAAGAAAAGGAGGAGGAAAAGCATACCTGCAGAATAATTGAACTCACAGACCAAGGTCCATCAACTTTATAAGCTCGATCCAAACTAAGGATTGTCTCTGCTAAGATGATCCCAGCTATAGAGCGACCTTCGACGATCTAAAAAATCAGTTCAGTTACCTTAATGTCTCCCCAACCAGTTGAACCTATAAAGAGATAACTGGCAGTTAGACAAAAAGCCAAAGCATTCATTCAATGATCCTGCCACTCCTTATCCTCAAAATCTCGAGGATCACATAACTCAATAATTACAGCAGTCAGGTCCACCCAATCATTCATGACCATAGGGCTAGCAGTTGTAGTATCCAATCCCAAGAGCCTCAGAAATGAATTGAAGTACCCCACTCTCAATATGGGGGTAGCCAAGTCAGCATTAGGATTAGACCATAGTAACAATTGAATTCTTCAAAGGTAGGGCACATCTCATCCATGCCAGCCCCAAATCTAAAAACATGCTCTTCAGGATCCCAAAATCTCAGACAAGCTCTCAAAAAGTCCCAATCTAATCGAACCCCCCTTAAGGTTGGTATGGCACTAATACTAAAAGTCCCTTAGTTAATGTGTTCCACTTACTCAAGGTTTTTGGTCCATAAATGCATTAAATGGCTAAAATAGGGCTCTATAGGTGAGAGGAAAAGGGAAACTAGAGGAGAAGATGAGAGAAAAGTAAAGAGGAGAAAGCAAGAAAAGTGCTATAAAAGCTGAGCTACAGTTGTGAGGATTTCTAAACCATAAGAGGGGTATATATAGGGAAAATTAAAGATTTTCGCTAGGATTGTTGCAAAAGGACATGGGCTTCCTTAGACATTTTTGTGGCACTACCACAAACACATATACGGCACTGCAAGCCTCTCGGCAATAGCTGTACAAGGCTTTATGGCACCACACAGGATGGCTGGTTGCCGCACCCCTGCTGCACATCACCACAAGCTACCGCGACCCTTCCTTTGCACAGATCATGAAGTATTTAAGGGGAATTTGATGAAAAATGAGGGAGAGAGTAAAAGGGAAAGATGGTGGAGCTCTATCATGCATTCATTCATAGAAGAGATGCATTCATAACATACATAAGTCAAACCCTTGCATAATCAAGTCATAACATCCATGCATCATAGTAATAAAATAGAATACGAGTCAAGTTTTGTGTCAACATGCATACATAATCATATATAGAGTCAGCATGACATCTGCAATAATAGGAGGAAAGTTAACGCCAGCCTCGCCTATGCCTCCTCCTCCAATTTGCATCATCTCCCTTAACACAACCACTCAAAGTGAGAGTCACAAACAAGGCTGTCCTCAAATAATGAACCATCTCATAGTTATGGTGAGCCCAATCCTCAAGGATCTGCATAAGGAAAAGAATGAGTGAGAAACTACAGTAAGTGACAAAAAGCAAGCTCAGAGAGGGGGGGCAGAACCACATACCTCACCTACATGATCTGGAAATGAGATAAAATCAACAGGGAGGTCATGAGGGATCTCATATTGAGCCAAGCCATGATCAGCAGAAACATAATTCAAGTCCTCTCTCACCCATAAGTAAGTGAGAAAACTCGCCTGCTCACTCAGTCCAGCCCTATCAGAAAGGGCACCTGCAGCAGACCTCAGACCACCACTCCTAGCAGTAGAAGTATGAATTGATCCTGTGGTAGAAGATCTATAACTAGAATGGGTCAGTCCTGGAAGAAATGGAACACAAGGTAATAAGCGATGCATGCAAAAGCTCCTATAGTCACCATCAAGATCCAAGAAAGGCTCGACTGAAAGGCCTACTGCTAATGAATCTTGATCAGGGATGCACGATCCATATCGTATCTCAGTGGGAGGATTAGCTAGGATAATCCTCTCTCCTATAATCTGGCCGTGAACTCTCTTACCAAGGTAAAACATGGAATCAATGCAAAAGTGCAAAAGGAGGCGTCAGAAAGATAAAGCCACACTAGGTTCATGATATGGAGTGATGAGGTGAAGCCTATCAGCGAAAGGTAACCACTGGACCTGTAAAAAAAAAGCAAAGAAAAATAAAATGTCAGAATAAGTGATGAAGATGATGAGCCAAGCATGTGTGCATGCCTGTGATGATACTAAGTGAGAGAAGAAATCTTGAATATGGTGAAAATCGTATCTCTCCTTATTACGACGATTCTGAGTCCGCCAAAGATAATCGCTCGGGATATGATTCGCTGTACAATCCCTCAAACTAGGAGCAAGAAAAGGGAAGTGCTCGTAGGCCCAATACTGCATAAAAGAAAATAATCATAATACATAAGGATAAGTGGGTACAAGACAAAAGTAGAAAGATAGAGGCATACCTCCCAGATGATATGAGTCCCTCCTAAAGCAGCAAACATGCCTCGAGACAGATCAGACATCTCTTAGTACATCACGCACAGAGCTGCACCTCCCCAGTCAAATTCCCTAATAATGGATAGATCCTCCAGTGAACGCAGAATGTTCAAATCAATGGTATCCCTCTAGGTGTGGTAGAATGAGCAGCCTAATATCATCAGAATAGCAAGCAGGCAGCCTGCTCATCCGAAATAACTCCCACATCATAAGTATAAATGTTAATCTATCCTCAAAGCCAATAACGGGGGACATGTGGATCGCCTCAGGGAGGCTCAATGCCTAATAAGTCAACCATAGCCTATGATGAGATAGAAGTCCAAGTAGGATAAAGCTCTAAGGCTCGCAGTCGAAATGGCAGACCAGCTAACATCATCAAGTCTAAAGGGGTCACAGTCATCTCCCCACATAGGAAATGAAACGTATTTGTGGTATCCCACCACCTCTCTGCTAATGCTCGTAACAAAGGAATATTACCGTCTCGGGTATAATCTAAGGACAGAAATCCTAGCAATCTAGATAGCTCAATCAACCCTCGGACTTGGGGATGAATCTCTAGGTAAGTAGAGGCAGCAGATAAATTTGATCTACCACATCTCAATCTAATGGTGGTAGTCTTTGTAAAAAAAAAACCTTTATTCTACATGCATATATTTTCTAACATTACAACAAGAAAGAAGGGTAAAACAATAAATACCTCTATGACACTAGTATAAGACACATTATGCTCTAGTTCCTGCAGCAAGTCCGCCAGGTTGGGATCATGCCTTGTTACTTGATAGCTCTTAGTATGGTGGCTACTAGAAGGGGAAGCCATTTTAGAGAGAAGTCAGAGAGATTTTTTTTAGAGAGAGAAGCAAAACTTGACAAATGAGAAAAGTTGCAAAAAGTGAAAGGTGGCATGCCTTTATATAGTACCTTTTACATAGTAACTTTTTCACGCAGGAATGCAATAGTGAACCCGTTTCAAGTCAAAATTCAAAACAACAAGTTTCTATATGATTGCAATAGTCTCCTCAAAGCATCTGACCACTGTCACTCAAGATTCAACATACAAAAAATTTCTATAATTACAGGTAGATATTTTGCACCTATCAGATAGGACTAATAAATTGACAATCCTACTAAAAAGGATGATCATACCTACCAGAAAGGACTAATACTTTGCTATTCATACCAGACAAGAATATTACTCTCAGATCCTACCAGACAGGATCATCATTATCTTTCCTATCAGACATGAATTGCTGCTCCAAATATACCATGGGCATCCACTTTACTTCCAAATATACTGGGGGCATCCATTTCACTTTCAAATATACTAGGGGCATCCTCTTCGCTTCCAAATATACCATGGGTATCCTATTCATTTCACAATTATCAAAATTTCCTACTACTTCTAAATATACCGGGGGCATCTTCTTCGCTTCCAAATATACTAGGGGCATCTACTTCATTCTAAAGTTCACACTCATCAAAACTGCCTACCAGACAGACCAATCCTGATGAGGGGGGCAATTGTGAATCCTTAATTTTATACCTCTCAGAATTATAGACCATTCAGTTAGGAAAAGAATCAATCAAGCCTTATTAATCATCATCAAATCATCCGAGACTCAGTAACGAGTATAACGCAACTGAAATCATGGAAAACGGACAAGAAACGAGCAAGAATGGGCGAAAACAGGCAGAACGGGTGAAGGACGGCCCGTTGCCGCACAGCTCTCCGGCATTGCCACAAAGCCTCTTGCGGGACCCATTTTTACTAAGAAACTAAAAGAAACCTCAAAAACGGAAGAAAGGGAGGAAGAAACAGATGTAGAAATAGAAACAATTTCTGAAACGAAGGGGACTAAGATATAACATTTAAGTTAAGATAAGACCATGATATATTTATACTATTTTATCTATTTCTTTTATTATAATTTATTATATTCTTTTATTATAATTTATTTTATTATAATAAATTCTAATTATTTATTATAATTTATTATAATTCTATATTATTTTATATATTATTTTATATTTTATTCTTTATAGATTAATATATTATATTTT
Organism: Reutealis trisperma; assembly: GCA_947687605.1. Lineage (NCBI taxonomy): Eukaryota > Viridiplantae > Streptophyta > Magnoliopsida > Malpighiales > Euphorbiaceae > Reutealis > Reutealis trisperma. The sequence continues at coordinate 44,749 of CANTUT010000213.1, read as the reverse complement.
TTTGTATTTTATTATTATTTATATTATTATAATGCAAAGCCCTCTGCAGCACTGCCGTAGAGGCTTTTGCGGTGCCGCAGAGGCTTCTGCAGCACCAACGGCATGTCTCTGCTCCTATATTGGAAATTTGAGTCTTTATGCTTCATTCTTCCCCCTATATATAGAGGTGGCCTCTCTACTCTCAAAACAAACAAACTTGGAGGCTTAAAAAGCTATAACTTCAAGTAGATTGCTTTACTTCTACTCCTTGCTTTGCAAAGCATATTGGGTGGTTTCTCCTTGATTCCTACTCGACTAGTTTAAGGCTTTTCGCTAAGCCTGTTCGAGGCAAGTCACTTGCCCAAGGCTTGTGTTGGTCATGTGGAAAAGGCGAAGTTGTGTTCCGGTGGTTCGAGGCTCATGTCTCTTGTGTGAAGAAGGTGGAATTGTGATCCAGTCATCTGCTCTATCCGCCCTATGTCCCTAAGCCGTGAAAGCGTAAGGTAGTCTTTTTTTCCTTTCTATTTGATTATTGTCTATTTTAGTTAGTTAATTAAATCAATGCATCTAGATTGCTAGTTAATCAACTTAGTAATCAATTAAGTTAATTAATTAATTCAACCCTCTTTTAATCAATCAATCAAAATATGATAAAGTGGCTAGGCTAAACTAACCTCTTCGCAAGAAGAGAGAACTGCGTGGTTTCTAATTCCTATTCAAAGGGATACGTAGGCATACTTGGTTTAGGCATCAAATCCAATTAAAATTAATCAACTATCCCCCTATCACCTTCTTCACTTATTTTTTGTGTTTATTCATTTGCTTTATTATTAGGATTAGTTTGGGGAATGTGTGACTTTCCTAGTACCCATAGGGGCTAGAAGAGGTATCCCCTATGTTTTGGAATTTTATTTGTAATGACTAATCTTACCTTGGATTATTACTTGTATTTATTATTGAAATCAATGATCATACATATTATAAATTGTTCATGCATTTTATTTATTCATGAAATATATTTTAAGTTACTTTTATATTATTTGGCCAAAGATGTTTTGTTAAATTGAAAACCCAGTCCCCGAATCCTCTTTGGTTTAGAGGCTCGTGATCTTTTTTTCCTTTGGGTAATGATAGGAGTCAAATGGGTTTTTTTCCTTATATTTTCCCAAAAAAATAAATTAAGATGGCAACTCTAAGATGATTTTCAAAATAAGCTCAAGGGCTTCTTCATGAGTTCTTTCCCAAATGGCATTTCGATTCCCTTTAGCGGATTGGACCGGTGCTCGGGCAAGGCCTCACACTATAATGAGCTATAGGATCCTTAGATATTACATTATAGTCCCTAAAAAAAATTCATATTTTGAGAGAACTTACCTATTATACATTGAACAGTTATGGATATTTTTAAAGCATGTCACTTTTGCTTTTCCACATACATTCCTCTATGTCATGGTTTGAACTTTGACTATCAGTATCCCCTTATTTCTAAGTTTCTTCACTTGTCAACACAATATGGAGATTAGAGTCTCTTCATAAGAAAGGCCTTTATCGATCTCGATTAATTGCAATTGTAGCATGTGAGAAGGATTTAGAATATACTTCTTTAACATTAATACATGGAAAATTGGGTGAACATGTTCCAGTGCAGGAGGTAATCCTAATCTATATGAAACTTCTCTAACTTTATCAAGATTCTTAAAAGGTCTAATAAATGGAGGGCATAATTTTCCCTTTTTTCCAAATCTCATCACCCTTTTCATAAGGGAGACTTTCAAAAAGGCATGATCACCTACTATGATGTGAACATCCTTCCTCTTTGGATTAGCATACCTTTTCTAGCAACTAACAATAGTTTTCAGTCTTTCTCGAATGATCTTCACCTTTTCAATGGCTTCTTTAATCATGTTTGAAGCTTTAAGATACTTTTCACCCACTTCAGTCCAACAAATTAGAGATCGGCATTTTCTATCATATAACACTTAATACAGTGCCATTCTTATAGAGGAATGGTAGCTATTGTTGTATACAAATTCAATAAGTAAGGGATGTTTATCCTAACTTCCTTTGAAATCCATGACATACATATGGAGCATATACTATAATGTTTGTATTATTCTCTTAGATTATTCATCCATTTATGGGTGAAAAGTCATGCTGATGTCGAGTTGTGTAGCAATTTTCATTGGAACCTTGATGTAAATTAGGTCCCTCTATCCGATATATTAAAAAGTGAAACTCCATGTAATCTTATAATTTCATTTACATAAATCTAGGAAAACTATGTTGCTAAATATGTAGTATTTACCTTAATAAAGTGTGTTGATTTCATTAGTCAATCTACTATAATGCATATTGAGTCATACCCTTTCCTAGTCTTAGATAGACTTACCACAAAGTCTATAGTGATGCATTCCCATTTCCATTTTGCTAGTCTTATCTTTTAAAGTAATTTAAAGGGTCTTTGGTGTACAAATTTCACTTGTTGACAAATGAGGCACAGAGCTATGAATTTCACATCTTTCTTTATTCCGAACCACCAATAAATGCTCTTCACATCATGATACATTTTGGTAGCATTTAGATGTATGCTATATAAGGTTTAATCTGCTTCCTTCAAAATCCTTTCTCTCAACCCCTCTACATTAGGCATGTGTAATTGGTCTCCATATTTCTGGACATCATCATCTATTCTAAACTCTGGTGCTTGTCCCCTTTTCACATCCTCAAAAATTTTCATTAACTAGGGATCTTGATTTTGTGATGTCTTTATCTCATCGATGAGTTTAGGTTTCACTTGGAAATAAGCCAATAGTACTTATGATTCATCCATTTCTAATCGTAAGCCTTCATTAAACATCTTTTTTAACTCCTTTGCTATTAGCATCTTTTGAACAGTGATATGTGAGAAGCTACCTATTGACTTTCTGCTCAAGGCATCCATTATGACATTTACTTTACTAGGATGGTAAAATATTTGACAATCATAATTCTTTAACAATTCCACCCACCTTCTTTGCATTAAATTTAAATCTCTTTACTTTAAGATATATTGAGACTTTTATGATCTACATAAACCTCACATTTCTCCTTATACAAATAGTATCTCCATATCTTTAGAGCAAAAATAACTATTGCCATTTCTAGATCATGAGTGGGTTAGTTCACTTCATATCACTTTAGTTGCCTAGATGCATATGCAATAACCTTTCCATTTTGCATTAGCACACATCCTAAACCAATTCTAGAAGCATCATAGTATATGCTAAAACCTTCATTCCCATCAAGTAATGCTAATATAAGAGCTATGGTCAAGCAATCTTTAAGTTTTTGGAAACTCTCCTCACAAGTTTCATCCCATTTATACTTAACTTGCTTCCTCATAAGCCTCATCAACAACACTGCTATTCTTGAAAAACCCTTTATAAATTGATGGTAATAACCTACCATGCCCAAAAAACTCCTTACTTTAGTAATGGTTGGTCGAGGCCAATTTTCTACCACTTCTACTTTCTTAGGATCCATTTTAATTCCTTCTTTACTCATTATGTAGCCAAAGAAATAAACTTGCTCCATCCAAAAGTCACGTGCTCCTCTCTAAAAGTTTGTAATATTATTCTCAACTATTCCTTATGTTCCTCTTTACTCCTCGAATAGACTAGAATATCATCAATAAACACAATAACAAATTTATCCAAAAATGGCTTAAACACTTGATTCATTAAGTCTGTAAAAGTCACTGGTGCATTGGTAAAACCAAATGGCAATATTGTAAATTCATAATTCCCATTCCTTACCCTAAAGGTAGTTTTACATATGTCTTCCCATCGAATTTTAAATGGATGATACCACTTAAGTTTATTTTCAAGAAATAACTAGCTCTTTACAATTTATAGAATAAAACATTAATCCTTGATAGAGGATACTTATTCTTCATAATCACTTTATTCAACTGTCTATAATCAATACATAGCCTTAATGACCCATCTTTCTTTTTGATGAATATAATTGGAGCATCCCATAGGGAACTACTCATCCTAATAAAACCTTTATCAAGCAAATCCTGTAATTGAACTTTCAATTCAAAAGGTGTCATTCAGTAAGGCAGTATTGATATTGGCTTTTTCTAAATAAGAGCTCAATTGTAAACTCAATCTCCTTATTTGGTGGCATTCTTAGTAGATCCTTAAGGAAGACATTAAGAAATTCATCTACTACAGGTACCCTTTTAATAGTGTTGTCTACTTTTTTAGTATCTACTAGATATGCCAAATATGCTTGGCAACCCTTCTTTAACAACTTTTTTTCTCTGCCAGCCAAAATAAAATTCATAAGAAAGTTGCTTCTATCACCTTCAAAAGTGAATTCAGACCCATTCTCTTTTTGAAATTAATTCTTTTTCCTTTACAATCTATATGAGCATTATGAATATATAACTAATCCATTACAAATATGACATCAAATTTTAAGACCTCTAGTTTAACCAAATTTGTGGGAAATTTCCTATTTCCAATTTCTAACATACATTTTTTATACATTTGCTCTACCCCTATAGTTTCTCTTAAGGGTGTGTTATAATCAAAGGTTCCTTATTTAATTTCTTAGAAAAATATGGTGAAATAATCATATGTGTTGCACTAAAATCAAACAGACATGGAGCACTGATAGACTAACTGAGAATGGTACCTATAACAACATTATGGGATGTACAAGCTTCTTATTGATTGAGAGTATAGACCTTCACTCTAACTCTACCTATTATAGGTTGCTCATTGCCTGAGGATTGTATAGCCTCATCCTCCCGATCCATAATTCTCAATCTGATTCATTTGCACAGTGGGCTGTAAAGTCTCTATAGTTGTCCTTTGATTAATAGTCATCAAACAATCCTTAATTAAATGTCCCATTTATCCACATCATAGGCACACTCTTGTGGCTCTCTAATAGGCTCCTAGATGCTATTGTCCACACATGGTGTAAGTAGGTATAGATTGACTTTGTTGTTTAATTTGTTATATATTAATGTTGCTTAAAGCTGAGGCTACTGAAACACTTCCAGCCTAGACTTGAGTTTGTTCTCCCGTTCTTAGCTGGTATGGGGTGGATATAGTAGAAGCCCATTCAAGAGAGAGCCTCCTTATTGTTGACCACTTTGCCCCTTACTTTTACCTTTATGTTTCTGTTTTGCTCATTCAGCTCTCTTAGCCTTGCGTTATGCCTTCATAAGCTTAGCTTTATCAATTAACTTGAGCATGCTAGGGAAATCAATGGCTACAAACACATTATAAAGGGCAGCAATCAATCCTCATTAAAATCAATCAACCCTACTTTCTTCTATAGGTACTATATGAGAGGCATATTTGCTTAAACATTTGAATTCTCGAACACACTCAGATGCAAACATTTCAAACTTTTGCTTTAATTGCTCGAATTAAAGAGCATAGTTTTGTCTTTATCCTTTAGTTAAAAACTCATCAATTAGTCTTTGCTTAAATTCCCATGTAGGAGGTCATCTCCATACAACTAGTCCTCAATCTCTAACTAAAACCATTCCTATGCATCCTTTTTGAGTTGTAGACCCACTAATTCATTTATGTTATGACCCAGCCTAGAAGGATGTGATATTGCTAGGACTTGGAAATCATATAAGGCTACCTAAGCCTATAGAACCCACTAATCTAACCAATTATAAGGTTTTTAATATGGAAAAAGGGTAGACAAAGTTCCATTTATAAATTCGAACTCAATATCCAATTACCTAAGTAATATCAATAACGAAATAAATATACTTCCAACTTTTCAAAATACTTTAAAAATAAACCTAATAACCTAAATGATGCATAATGACAATAATCCCATTTAATGAAACAAGACACAATGATCCATAGAGCTCTAATCTAGATGACGACTCTGACCCTCAAGAGAAAACTCATGGTTCTTGAATTTACCTTAACTAGCACAATCTCCTAGGAAAAAGAATGAAAAGAAAAGGGTGAGAATAAGTCTTAGTGAGTCAATATTAGTAGCAAGTACAAAATCAAATGATGGGTTAAGCAAAGGTCTATGATTCCTAATCAAAGCAAATTTACAACATTGGTACAAATCAAGGTGTTCACTATACATTTTGATTTCGTTAATAGATGATATTCAATATTTCAATAATTATTCAATTCCTTAGTAGAAGTCAAATAGAAAGGAGATGGTGTGTCTCAAATTGATCAGGATAGTAACCTAAGCCTCACTCACCTCATATACATAGTAATGCACAGACTTGATGAGACCCAATGACTAAGACCACCTATCCTTGTTAAGGATGGTACGCTTACCCTACCTATAGGCTTACATGTGCATATGACCAATGTGACCCCTACATTAGAAAGGGTCTACTGCTTTTACAAAAGCATAGGTTCAAATATTCACAATGCTTTATTATCATAATAGTTATCAATATACATGAATAAGGAAAATAAGGTGTAAATGGAAATTTATATCAATTTGAGGTATTATGGTTGATTGGATACAACTAAATATTTAGGTGCAATGAAAAGATAGTATGATAAGAACTTTGGTAATGATACCATTATTGAACTCACCTTAATCGTCCTTAGCTCCTAATAGTGATGACATAAGTGCTGACAGACTTGCTCCTTCTCTACCTCATCAATGTCTGACATATCGTACCAAATTACTAAGAATCCTATTTTAATAACAACTCTCACAATAATTCAAGCAACACATACAATTCAAACAAACATCACAAAATGTATGCATAATAATCACAACATCCATTTGAAGTATCTAAGCTATGAGGGTGGCACTCCCCAAAGTACCCCTACCATAGCTCCTATAACAAGTAACAATAATACAATTAACATTGCAATCACTTTAAATCACTTCAAAGGATTAAGTATATCAAGATTCAATTTTTAAATTCTTATATTTATTTAGGTGTCACTAACAAAACCTTAAACAAAATTAAATCAAAGCAAGAATCATAACATATATTTAGACATATTACTATTTGTTTATTACTATTTATTATTATTATTATTTTATTTTATTTTATTTTATTTTATTTTACTTTACTTTACTTTACTTTACTTTATTTTATTTTATTTTTTAATAAGCATAAATATCAATTTCTTTAACCAATATTGTGATTTCCATTCCAAAATAGGATTTCAATGGAAATATTATTCATAATAATTTATAACATTTATTAAAGTTTTTATTTACAAAAATAATAAATTATAAATTAGTAAATTAATAATCAACATATGAGCAACAGTCAATTTAATAATTAAACAAAACATATTAACAAATTGAAAAGAAATCATCATAAATCCTAACAATGCCAATATTTACACAAAACAATTAATTAAATAATTTTAGGGCAATGTTTAGAATTTTTACATTAGGAAAAAGATATAAAAAGCCTATTGGAACCCTATTAAATCAATGAATATAACAAAGAAAATATTCTTAATTTGTTTATTGTTAATAGGAGGTAGAGAATGATTAAAGAAAAGAGGATTTTGAATTAATTTTTACCTATGATTTTGGTGCAAGAACCTAGAGCACGGCAACTATTCATGAGAGTTTGAGTCTTGTGAGTGTTTTCAAAGAAAAAGGTGGCTATATAGGTTTTTAATTAGTATATGTATATAGTTGACCTCTAGGGTTAAAACAACATAAAGTTTTTGCAGTTTTAAGTTAGTATATAGACTCATTTTGATGGCAGGCACATGCCATGTAAATGACATGGATGTGTCTTGGTAATTTAGAGTATGACAAGGGCATACAATACAGTGGTGGTTTTCATGACAATGGTGTGCTATTCATAATAAAATGCATGGCAAGGGCATGTCATGTTTCATGGCAGGGTGTGTTATACATGGCAAGGGTGTGTTATTCCTAAACCAATTCTAACTCTAAAAAAAAAATCAAATTTTTGTATACAATCGTACAACCAAGGTCAAACTAAATCAAATTAGCCATTCAATCATTGAACATAACATAATCCAATCAACAATCCAGAGGTTACTAATTAATCCAACAAGCAACTTGGGTTTAGAGACTTATGGTATTACATTCTATCCCTTTTAAAATCAAAATTTGTCCTCAAATTTTAAAACTCTGCTCACCCACTTATCATGCATCTGTCATTAGTTGTCTGAAACCAGAAGTAAATGATTTCAATTATGTCCTCCAATATCACTTTATGTATATAATTCTTAAACTCATAAAAATAAAATATACTCACAACTCCTAATCATAAAATTTGCAATTACAATTACTTCATTTGAGTCTCTTTACCATCCATCATTTTAAAAATTAAATCTTTCATGTGAATGTCAATTAACTTATCAATCAATACTTCATATGACTATCTACCCACCTCTTATATTAGTTAATTTCTAATTTCACCTGAAATCAATTATAATCTTAAACATATCCTTTCTCATGTATTAACAATCAAAATCAAATATTAACAATCAAATCATAACTCTCGTCCCATCAATTATTATATTTTTCATGTAAACATGCACTAATAACCTTCTTAATTCTAAATGACACTAAACACATATTTCCATAACCATAGTCTCCATATAATCATTATTTCTCCATTCTTATGCTAAATTTCATTTAACAAATTTACTTACTTATTATCTCATGAACAAATATTTGTTACATCATAAGCATCTAGTTGTCTATAAGTGATAATTACATTTTAACTTGCCCTAAGCATTTCATTAGCAAACAATTTCATATATCATACCACTAAAATAATGCAATGTACGTTAACAATTCATGATCTTCAATCGATTCTTCATGTTCATATAAAATCTCAAGTCAATACTCATATTATTTAAAACAGTTATCATTACTAATCACCTTAATCACTTAGAATTTTAATTTCCTTATCATTATCTAGAATTACTCTTACATAATTCATGCTAATCATTTATAATACTAGTTATCCCTTTGATAACTAAACTCACTTTGAGATTTGTCCTTAAACAAGACTCTCTTTCTTAACAGTCTATGTGCGTATTAAAAGTAGATAGCTAATCCATCTGCAAGATAATATCAAATTCCAATATTCCCAATTCTATCAAATATCCACCCTTAACCTCTACTGTACACCCTTTGAAAACCTTATCTACTTCCACTGTCTCACTCAATGATGTGGTTATCACAAAGGGTTCATGCAATAACTCTTTAGTTCTACACAATTTCATAGCACAAGCAAATGACACAGAAGAATGGGTTGCCTTAGAGTCAAATAAGCTTTTAGCCAAAATAGTATCTAGAGACATCATACCTATCACCACATTATTAGAGGCTTTCACATCTTATTGGTAGAAGGCAAAAACTCACCTCTTTCCCTTTCCTTTTACAGCTTGAACAGTCCTTGACATTTGTCCTAAAAATTTGCTCTTGTTATTGTTCCTATCTGCAAGAGCTTGATTATCAAGTCTACTCATTTGCACTGTAGGTTGGGATATAGTAATACAGCTCTTAGCTTATGTCATGACCCAATTTCTAGGTTGTGAATGTCCTAGAGTTCAGAGAGATATAAGGTCACCTAAACTCATAGAACACCATTAATCCTATTATTATTTTTCATATTCCATTAGATCATTTTCCCCAAGATTGAAACCATATTCATTTCTTATTTATTTTTATTACTTAAACCATCCCTTTATAAACATTCACTTTAGTGCCATCTCATGGTCATGAATAGAACATCACTCATAAATATTGACAAATACTATCCATGCATTCTTACTTATTATCATAGGTACATATATATAACAAATATTATTAATTGTTTACATTACTCTCTAACACAACATACTTTAACACTAAACCTCTAAACACCATGGAGCTTTAATTGATTATCCTCAAAATGACTCAAGCAACACAAAACATAATACTTTTAGCAAATCCCAAGTGACAAAGTGTAATCTAGAATTTACCTTGCTAATGATTCACCTTAACCTGGTAGATTATAAATAACTATAAGATGAGACAAGCTCAGTGAGTACATAATAATATAACATAATATGAAGGCAATATAAGATGTTATCACTTAGATTGATTCAAGGTAGCAATGGAGTGATGTTAATCAAAATTGGTCATATTGAACTTTAGAATGTATTTTAGCAGAAATAATAATGTCTTGGAAGAAAAAAGCTTCCCACATATAAATATTAGAGTGGCGGTCTAAACCTTTCTCACTCATATGCATCACATTACGTAAAACTAATCAAGTTTTACAGTTAGGCATCCACTCTTAATAGAGCTCAGGTACTCTTGCCCTACCCATGGGCTTATACCAAGTGCACAATATATGATGTCTTGTCTCACATCAGATAGGATTTCTATTTAGTCATGGTATTAATGAAAGGCATATTCAAAATCTATATCAAGAATTCAATGGAAAATAGTTGGCATATCAATAATTAGGCACAAAATATCACCAATGTAAGAGGCTCATCATGCTCAAATTATCATATAAGAAAGATATTGAATTCAAAGGCTCACAATTCATAAGCAACACATATTCAATATCTCTTTAGGGCATGTATCAAAGGATGATATTTCAAACAAAGGTTGCAAACAATATGGCACAATTACATCATATTATTAAATACTCACTTTAACTCCTTTGCTCCTATTGATTATTCATTCTTAATTAGTTTAATTTTTTTCTCGATCTTGAGCAATTTCTTTGTCCTTGCCTTGAAGTTCTACACCTATAACATTTCAATTACGTATTAATTAGTAACTAATGGTGTTGCTAATTATATCTTTTACTTGTTTTACTACTTCCACTTATAATAGGGATGTATCAATTATGTCACGCATATACTTATACTTTATTATTATTTCTAAGCAATTCCAATCTAAATTCCTCATTTAATTTTATAATTCCAAGTCTACATCTCAAAATTCCCAAATTGTTCCATGAACTCTAGAATTTGGGGAAAACTATCAATTTCGCTTTCAAATCTCAAATTGACTATAGATTCATCAAATTAACACCTAGGCAATCAATTCCCACTAATTAATTTGAGTTAATTTACTCTTATTCATATGAACCCTAACTTGTCCTATTTATATCAAATTTGGGGAAAATTCATAATTCCTCTTCAAATCTTTAAATTAGTTGTGGAAATATGAAATTAACATAACATGTAACATATATGATCACTTAATTATCCCCATCTAATATTAGAACACCAAGTTCCTCTTTTAACTATGTTTATGCCTCTAAGATTTCCAAGTCTTGAATCATGTTCTCAAAAATCATTCTAACACTTCTAAATAATATTTCTTCATCTAAAATAGCCATAGATATACTTAATTAGAATTTAAACACTTCCTTGGTCATTCACTAACATGGGCCAAATTTCCCTTTAGTGTTACTTAGGTACATTTCATGTTTTCTCTTCCCATGTTTTTGTCACATCCCAACTTTAGAGATATGATGATCCTAGAATACAAGAAGATATAAGGTCACCCATACCCATAGAACCCACTTACACATATACAAATCATGCCTAGGATCGTACCAAACCTTATACAATAACTCATTTAAAACATAATATGAAAATCTTTCATTGTAGAAGACAGTAATTAGACACTTACATATAATCCATAAGGAAATAATATTCATAATTTACTAGAAAATCTTAATAAATAACATCTTAAAATAAATATTCTTGGAGCATCTAATGACAACACTTCATAGCATGGTATTATTAATGACTTTGATAAGGAATTCCCAAGCGAAGTAGAATGCTTGAGCCATCACATTGCCTCCTCACATTTGCTCACCTGGAACCACACAAGGAAAAAGGGGTGAGATAGATGATCTCAATGAGTAAATGATAAAGCACATACAATAACACATATTCCTTTGAAAAGGAAACTCATAACTTATACACAGAGTTCATGATTTTCAATTCATGAATCGAGTTGCAATTTCGCAAGGGTTCAATTTAACAAGTTTGCAGAAATCACACTTATAACACATAGAGAGTGGAGGCTATTGCTCTATTACTCAAACACATAGAGGAGAGGTGGTCTTAAACTAAATTCCAACTCCTATCAAATAGATGGCATGAAGCTTATTAGGCCCTACGGCTAGAACTACCCATTTTCAGCTGAGGTGGATACACTACCCCTATCCATAAGGTTAAGACCATGTGCATAGGTTCTGATGATTACCCGCATTAACACAAGGACTTCTGCATAAAGAGTTAAAGGTACCATAGCTAGAGCTAATGATATTCACATATAACAATAACATTTAAGGTAGCAATAGCATGTATCATAATAACAATGGCAATTTAACTTCGAGCAAAATATATAAAAAATAGTGTAGTTCCATATTAGGATAATAATCATAAGGAATTATCATTGGATAAACAAAATGGTTTTGGACCAATTGTCCTTTGGCAACCCAAGCTTTACAAGGAATTCACTTAATCATATTTGAGGAAAGGATGAACTTAGGTTTCAAGATCTCAATATTCACATAACATGATATAACATATTTGTAATATAATATAATGCTACTCACACTTAAAGCAAGATTACAGTGTTTACTCACCTTATGGTTCCTTTGCTCCTAGTGCACGTAGCCCTTTTTTAACCTCTAAGCTCCTCAAGCTCTAACATAATATTTAATTCAATACTTAGTATTTATTTAATCATGATGCTATCCTATCCCATAACTACCCCATGCACATATAACGTTCACATACACTTAGAGTTGCACATATAAGTGCATCTCATCATTTGCACATACACGTTGACTATACAAGTCTTGCACACTTAGCCTTTATAGGCCTATATGAAAATCACATTACAATTTATGTAATACCTTTCTAAGATTAACACAATATCATTATCTTAATGTTAATTTACTTTAACAGTCATCTTAGTACAGTTAACAAACAATCCTTCAAGTGTCAAGCTTATCACTATGACCAAATCATTCAGCCAATCTCTTCATCAATTCAAGATTATTAATTCATTGTCATATTATCATACAACTTACTCCCATAATATCCAATCACATTCACATATTAATCACAACCTAAGTTTAAGATACCTTAAGTATACCAAATTATCTCTAGCCTTGTCTAAGGTCATTTCCTCAACTAACATGAAATTTAATCATTTATCATCCATTCATACATATCAATAATCATCAAAATGCATTACATAAAAATTATAGACATTGGGATAAAAATTCCATGGTAGGCCAAATGCATCATCAAGGAAAAAACTGAATTTTTCTTACTTTTCGCACTTTTCGTCTATTACAGTAATATGTAGAAACATGGTTTGAACCAAGATTTTTCACGTACACACAACAAAAATCATTTTAGAACATTAATCTACATGAATCAGCAGCAATAGGTATATCTCATACATGAAAATTCAAATTTTTGGTTTTAGGGTGCAAAACCATGAGTATTCTTGTTTTCGGTATTTTCCGGTCATTACAGTAATATATGAACAAGTGATTTAAACCATTATTTTTCATTCAATCATAGAAAATATTAGTTTAGAACATTACCATGTATGAATTGGCAACCACTAATCATAATTATGCAAGAAAATTCCAAGTTTTAAGGTTTAGGGTGAAAATCATGAGTTTTTGCGCTTTCTGCGCTTTCCGTTCATTACAATAATATATAAACGCATGATTTAAATCATTATTTTTCATCAAAAAAAAAAAAAAACAAATGCTAGTTTACAACATCAATAATCTCAATTTGGCTACCATAGAATTACCAAACTATGGAATTTTCCAACTTTCAAGTTCTAGGACGAAAACCATGAATTTTCATGTTTTCTGAAACTTTTCAGTCATTACAGTAATATGAAGAAATATAATTTAATCCAATATTTTTCATAAAAACACATCAAAAATTAGTTTAGAAATCAATGATATAGAAATCATCCCCCTGCCCCCCTGATATGGTCTATGCATAAAAATTTCAATTTTGAGTTATGGAATTCACTTTTTGAGAAATTGCGTAGAAAGAATTGTGCTTTCTGTAGATAATTAGATTTCTCTTTCAAAAACTCACCCAAACTGAATTAAGTCTATAAAAATCAATAACCAACCAGTTCAAAATATTTTTCTCATAATTTAATTCATAGAAATCAGTTAAGGAATTGAAAGAAAATAAAAACTTACGATTACGGTCAAGAAATCGCAAAATTGAAAGTTTTTTCTTAATTTCAGTAGAGAGAATTATTTTGAGAGAATTTTTCTGTCAAAATACAGAAAAATAGAGTGATGGCTGCTGGAACATTAGGGCTGGCCAAAAATTAGGTATTTAAATGTAAGATTTTGGGCAATTTCCACTAATACCATTAATGAGCTAGGTTGGGAGGTTTTTAGGTAGTGGGCTTTTAGGTATTTGGGCTTTTTATTTAAATTAGGGGCTGATTATAAGTAATTAAAATAAAAATATTTTTCTTATTATTTTCTATAATATTTCCCCCCTAAAAACATTTATTTAAAAATTATTTTAAAATACTCATAAAATTATTTTATGCTTAAAAATTGCCTTTATGCATGAAAATTTATTTTATTTAAATAATTTATTTTATGCAAATGCATTTCATGTAAATCATTTAATAATAATAACTCATATTATGCATATTAAAATTAATTTAACATGCCACATACTCATTGATCACATACCACAAAATTTTCCATAAAGCACACACTTAACTTTAATTAGTTTTAAGTTAAGCAAATTGTCACAAAAAAAAAAAATTTCTAGGGTAGGTGTGAGTTGTTACATTCTCCCTCCTTAAAGAAATTCATCCTCAAATTTAAATTCTTACCTAACTAATCTTGAAAAGCTGAGGATGCTTCCATTGCATCTCCTCCTCGGCTTCCCAAGTGCACTCATTTACCCAATGATTTCGCCATTGGACCTTAATCATGGGTTTGCCCTTATTTCTTAACCTCTTCACTTATTAATCCACTATAGCTATTGGTGATTTCTCATAGGATAGCTGCTCATCTAGCATAATGACGAGAGGTGACAAGACATGAGATGGATCTAACACCTACTTCCTTAACATAGAGATGTGGAACACAAGATGCACATGCGCCATAGTTGGGGGCAGGGCAAGTCTATATGATACTTCCCCAACCTTATCTAGTATTTCAAAAGGACCAATGATGGGAGGTGATAGCTTTCCTTTCTTACTAAATCTATGACACCTTTTATTGGTGAGACCTTTAAGAATATGTGATCTCCCACAACAAAATGGATGTCTTTTCACTTAGGATCCGCATAACTCTTTTTCTAATGAAGGCCATTTTCAGTTGCTCTTGAATCAAAGGTGCCTTCTCGGTAGTCTCCTTAAGCACCTCTGGCATCTCCACATGCTTGTCTCTAGGTTCAATCCAACAAACTGGAGAATGACATTTTGTCCCATACAATGATTCATATGGTGCCATGCCGATGGATGAATGATAGTTATTATTGTAAGCAAATTCAATCAATGGTAAGTACTTATCCCAGATACCACTAAAATCTAAGGCACACATTCTTAACATGTCTACTAGTGTCAGGATCATCTTTTCATACTGTCCATCCATTTGAGGGTGAAACACTATACTAAAATCCAATTGTGTTCTCATTGCTTCTTGCAACTTCTACCAAAACCTTAAGATGAATTGAGTCCCTCGATCTGAGATGATGGAAATTGGCACTCTATGAAGTTTCACGATCTCATCCATATATAACTGTGCATACTGGGCTATAGAATATGTGGTCTTAACTCCCAGAAAATGAGCAGACTTTGTCTGTCTGTCCACTATGACCCATACAAAGTTGTATCCTTTGAAAGTTCTAGGTAACCCAACTACGAAGTCCATAGTGATGTGCTCCTAGTTCTATTCAGGTAGTCAAATTTCTTATAGCAATCCAGAGTCGTTAATGTTCATACTTGACTTATTGGCAAGTTAGACAAGCTACTACAAATGTTGCCATATCCTTCTTCAGTCTAGACCACTAATAATTAGCTTTCACATCATGATACATCTTGGTAGTTCCAGGATGAGCACAATAAGGTGTCTAATGTGCCTCCTTTAATATCCTTTCCTTTAGTCCCTCCACATCCAGCACACATACCCTTTTCTTACACTTTAGGATTCCATCAACTACTTCTAACTCAGGATTCTTCCTTTTCTCCATCTCATCCTTTAACTTAGCCAGGTGTGGATCTTTACCTTGTGAAGCCTTTATCTCCTCTATTAACTTAGACTTCACTTGAAAATGAGCCATTAAAGCTTTCAATTCTCCAACCTCTAGCATCAAACCCTAACTAAATAATCTTTTTAACTTCTTTACGATCGGCCTTTTTCGTACAGTCATATGGGCTAGGCTCCCCATCGATTTCCAACTCAAGGCATCCACCACTATATTTGCCTTTCTAAGATGGCAGAGAATCTGAAAATCATAGTCTTTCAATAGTTCAACCCATCTTCTTTGCCTCAAGTTAAGGTCTCTTTGGCTCAAGATGTACTGAAGACTCTTGTGATCCGTGTAGATCTCACACTTCATTCCATACATGTAATGTCTCCAGATCTTTAAAGCGAACACTATCACACCTACTCTAAATCATGAGTAGGATAATGCACTTCATGTTTCTTAAGCTATCATGATGCATAGGCAATAACTTTCCCATTTTGCATTAAGATGCATCCAAGTCCTACTCACAAGGCATCATAATGGACAATGAACCCTTCTTCCCCTTCCAGTAATGCCAAAACTGGAGCTAATATCAAACACTTCTTGAGCTTCTAAAAGCTCTCCTCACAGGACTCTTCCTAATTAAACTTAACTTGCTTTTTGGTCAACTTGGTCAATGAGGCTGCTATCTTAGAAAAGTCATTTATAGATCTGCGATAATAACTAGCCATGCCTAAGAAACTCCATACTTCTGAAACCATTATGGGCCTGGGCCAATTTGCTACTGCTTCAACTTTCTTAGGATCAACTTGAATCCCTTCCTTACTTCCTACATGTCCTAGAAAGTTGATAAACTCCATCCAAAACTCGCACATAGATAACTTAGTGTAAAGCTGGTGATCACGTAGCATTTAAAGCATGATCCTCAAATGTTTTTCATGTTCTTCTTTATTCTTTGAGTAAATCAAGATGTCATTAATGAACACTATCATGAACTTGTCAAGGAATGGCCTGAACACTCAGTTCATCAAGTCCATGAAAGCAGCAGGAGCATTTGTCAAACCAAATGGTAGAACCATGAACTTATAATGTCCATATCTAGTACAGAAGGCAGTCTTGTAGATGTCTTCTCATTGGATCTTTAGTTGATGATAGCCTAACCTTAAGTCAATCTTGGAGAAGTGACTAGCTCCTTGCAATTGATCGAAAAGATCATCGATCCTGGGCAAAAGGTATCTATTCTTCATAGTGACTTTGTTAAGCTAGTGATAGTCAATGCACATTCAGAATAGGCAATCCTTTTTCCTTACAAATAGCACTGGAATGCCCTATGGTGAGCTACTCAATCGAATAAAACCCTTCTCAAGTAGATTATATAGTTGTATCTTTAATTCTTTCAACTCCATTGGTCACATACGATATGGCAGTATTGATATAAGCTACGTACCAAGCAATAGTTCAACATTGAATTCAATTTCATAAGGTGAATCTTCTGGAAAGACATCCATGAACTGATCCACCACTGGAATGCTCTTGTCTTGAATGGCAATCTCCTTATCAGTATCGATTACATGACTAGGTACACTTGGCACCCCTTTCTTAACATCCTTCTTGCCCCCAAAGCTAATATTAAGTTTGGGCGATTCCCATTCCTATCTCCCTGATACATAAACTTCTTCCTGTTCTTGTCTCGAAACTCAATAAGCTTTTCTCTATAGTCGATACGAGCTCCATGCTCATATAACCAATCTATCCCTAATATCACATTAAATTCTAGTACATCAAATTCTAGCAATTCTACAGGAAGTTTTTATCCATTAATAACTACCTCACATCCCTTAAACCGATACTTTACTTCCATCACCTCCCCCAAAGAAGTTGATATTCCTAAATGTTCACTCATTAATTCCTTATTTCTACCCAGACTCTTGGCAAAACAGGGTGACACAAGAGAATGGGTGGCACCAGAATCAATCAAACATTTTGCACTAGAATTTTTGATGGGGTTGATACTTGTGTGTGAAGTGCGAGCCTCTTGCTGATTTAAAATGAAGACTAAACCCTTCGCCTTATTATCTGTCACTGATGTAGTCCCAACAGCTGGCCCCTTATCCTTGGCCCCTTCCCCTTGTGATTGGAATGGTCTATATTGTGGTCGTGCTGTGGTCCTATTCCCTTGACTCCTCATGTGAGGGCAATCCTTTATGAAATGTCCCATTTGTCCATACTTGAGGCGCACACTAAAATCTTTTTGGCAAACTTTGCTTCTTTCCACATTTGCCATAAATGGGGAGTTCCTACTTAGCTTGACCATTCCATTGTCAGAATGATGAAAATTCCTTCCTTAGGCCTCCTCCTCCTCCATGCTGTCCTCCATTATCTTAACCTTATCTATCAGCTTGGCCAAGTTGGAAATTCCATTGATTCCAATGAATTGAATAGAGGTGTGATCAGTCCTCTTAAGAAGTAATTGATGTAGCTAGCTTTAGTAAGAATGATGTTGATAACAAATCGGCTAAGTCGATTGAATCCTTGGCATAATTTGATATTGTCATTCCAGGTTTTTGCTTTAACTACTTGAACTGTAGTGCCCTATCTTGCCTTTCGCCTTCAGGTAAGAACTGATCCTTTACCTCTTGTTTGAACTCTGCATATGTGGGTGGGTCTACCCCATAAAGTTTCTCCTCAACATTTCTTTCGCACCAGTACCAAGCTTCCCTCTTAAGTTGGAGTCCTACCAACTCAATCACTTGGGCATCCGAATAAGATAATCAACGAACTAGCTTGTTCATGTCATCTAAGAATTCATATGGGTCATCACCCTCCACATTATAAAAGGTAGGTGACTGCAATTTTTTAAACTTTGCTATGGTCATTCCTTCGTCAGGTAACCGCTTCCTCTTTTTGTGAGCAGGTTCCACTACGGCAGGTGGCAGAGCTCCATTTCTTTCTTGTGTTAGCAATGCTTCCCACCTTTGAGCTCATAGCTCATTCAATTCCTTGCACAAGTCTCTCATTTCCTCGCACATAGCTTACACCTTTTGTGAAGATGCTTGCTTACTAGAGCCCCTAGTTGGTGCTCTCGAATTGGATCTTTCTCTTAATCGTACAGGTGTGGAAGCAACATTTAATGCAATGTCCGATATGGCATTATCACTTGCCCTAGTGGGCTGGGCAGCTGTGCGAACCTTCTTTTTAGGAGGCATTCTACTTATCATAATAAGGGAATTTATTACTAATCCCCTATTCTAACCTATTTAATCCCACCATTATACTACCATAAACATTATGCATTTATCATATCACATCACTAAGCACATATCATATATATATCACATATCATATAGTTTAACACATATCACATATCATAATCAAATAGCATATATCTCATAGTATGAAAATAACCTCCTATCATGGTAAGTTAATCATATTATAGCAATAAAGAAATTATCTCATACTAAGTGACTAAGCAATTAAAGGAAAATATCACTCATATCATATAAAGCACTATGTCATTGTGTCGATC